>JARQOC010000004.1:211282736-211324021 GCA_033576535.1 Allobates femoralis
GAAGGAAATTATTCCCTAGGAAGATTACTGGGCAGAATCCGCCTTGTTTGAAAATAAAAGAAATCTATGACCCATGTAGATTTTATATTAGATATGTGTCTTGAACTTTTTGTATTTTTTTACGGTATATAATTTTGTGTATTGTTTTTTTTTTTTAATTTTTTTGTTATTTTATGATAGTTATTCTGAAGAACTCCTAAAGATAAAGCCAAAACCAGACTATGACAGTGTGATCCATTAGCGTGCTCCAAAAATTGATATGATCTTTACTCATTGTTTGTTTTTTGGGTTTTTAAGAGACAAAACCCGGTGAGATTGCAGCTTTAGGTTCTGAGCGCTAATCGTATTACCTGTAACGAGTTCACAGAAGAGCATCTCTCACAGTGTTATAGCACTTACATAAGGACATTGTTAGTATTGAAGCCACGTAGTGGTCCCACACACTAAGATACTCCTTTTAATTGCCCAGATAAAGTATGATGCAAACCAAATTGCCTCCGAAACATAGTATGGTTCCTCCCCACAGAAAACGTCTCCTCAGTATCCTCCACCCACACAGTATAATGACCATACCTTAACTCCTCCCTCCCCCCCCCCCCCACAAAGTATGACACCCCCACTGTGATCCCCAAGAAAGTATGATGACCCTCATGGTCCCATAGCACAGTAGAATGGTCCTGACACAGTCTTCCCACACAATATAGGGTCCCCACAGACATCCACACAATAAGGTGGCCCTCACATAACCCTCTATACGATATGATGGCCCGCACATAACTTTTCAAGTAGTATAATGACCCCAACATAACTTTCCGAATAGTATAATAGTCCCTATATAGCCCTCCAAATAGTATAATGGCCCCATAATATATTTATTAAAAAAAACATAAACACTTGCATTTCCCTGTTCCCCAGCTGATCTGGTCTTTGCGGTGTATGTCTGAAGCTCTATGTAGCATGCAAAATGTAGTGACATTAGATAGACATACAGGGAGAATGATGGAGGAGTAAGTGACTGGCTCCCTGTTCCATCATTGCTTTCAAACGTACGTGCATCCAGGATTCAGACATTGTTAATAATGTAAAGACGTGTGTGTAAGGGCACCATACTGGCCATGGGGTCTGCTGCTATTACTAGTACACCACCAAATTCAAGATTACTTTGGTGGTGCAACCCTTAGCTCCCCCATGGATCAGCTGTTATGACCTTTGAGTAAACCGTACAGAGCACCTTTAACTCTTCAGTGGGCAGTAACTGAGATCTCCAGGTCAGCTTCTATTCCCATAGGACAAAGTTGAGCGATTATGGCCTATGCTTCTACATCAACTCATTCAAACAAAAATCTTAAAGGGGTTTCCCATGAACAAAGTGAATTTAAATCAGTAGATCTTGCGCTGCTGTACATGGTTATCTCCATCAGTCCCACTGAGAATTAATTTAGTTTTAATTAATATGTTTACCAAAATGGTGTCAATGAAGATACATTTTGTCATGCAGAAAATAAAAAAATAAACCTTCATACAACTCTAAGGCTACGTTCACACAGTGCGCTATTTGTCTGCTTTGTACGGATCTGCTATTTGCAGTGAAATGCATTGACGTTAGCTGTCTCAGCCAAGACAATGCATTTCATTATTTGGCATTCACACGCTGCACTTTTTAATGACCTGCTTTTGGGCCAAAAGACGTATCCGTAAAAAGTCATATGTCAATTTTTTGTAAATCATGGAAGCTTTAGCGGTTTTTTTGAGCGGGCGCTTGGAGATAAACCACAGAGACAGCTTTTTAGTACCTTCTCTTTACTTGCTCAAATGTGGACTGGTCATTCTTCACAACATGTTTCGGCAGCTGATACCGCCTTCATCAGGTGATCTGATGAAGGCAGTATCGTCTGCCAAAACATGTTGTGAGCAATGACCAGTGCACATTTGAGCAAGTAAAGAGAAGGTACTAAAAAGCTGTCTCTGTGGTTTATCTCCAAGCACCCGCTCAAAAAAACCGCTAAAGCTTCCTTAATTTACACATCTCTACACCCTTGTGGGTGTGCGGTGCAGTGCTGCTGGAGGAAAGCTTCTATGAGACCTGTGGGTGGAATAATAGGAAAGCCGAGGACCAGCGGTGACGTCAGAAACCCTGTTATCAAACACCTGATCTGCTGTCTGGCTTGACAGCGGTGCACGAGACGCAGCTTAGGCTCTGTACTGTGGTTATGCCGGAGCATAACCGACTAAGGTTAGTGCATCTCCCCCATTGCCTCCACTAGACCACAGGGTATTACAATAGGAGTGCCCCTCCTTGTCTTCCTTTCTTTTATTTTAGAACATGTCAGTTTTGTGGCATTATTTGCATGCACTTTTTACTCCACTCACCACGCTCCCCCGGTGATCTCACCTCCTATCGAGGCCGCAGGACCTGCAGGAGGACTTTGGACAGCACCATGTGACCGAGTGACGTCACATGGCAGGCTGCAGGGTCCTAGAGGCAGCGCTCGCTATGGCTTCTGAGATGAGGAAAGATCAACGGCGGCCAGCAGTGCAGCGAGGTGAGTATACGCAGGCGAAAAGCGCAGCAGCATTCACACACAAGGCTGCACTTTGTGAGGATCCATTATTGGTGCAGATTCTGCACCAAAGACTGATCCTCACAAAACACAGCAAAAATGCCGTGTGTGAATGTAGCCTTAAAAAATGTACAAACAAATTGTACATTTGAGATGCGACGGCAGATTATGCTTGGTCTTTAGGATTAAAAATGGGATATTAACAGATTAAAACCAATGTTTTAACATGCCAGATCCAGCAGGATTGCAGGCGTTATCCTTTATAGACCAGACAAGAAAAGGCAGACGTAAGGGAAGGAATAAACTGGAGCCTCTCCCAACATCTACTGTGTCTACTACCGCTGCTGAAGAGGTTAAGACGCCAATGGACTTGGCTAAGGTTAGTGCAAATGTAGAAAACAATATATGTTTACCTGGAGCTACTATATGAGAGTGCCTTCAAAAGACCCTGAAATTCTCACCTCCTGTGACAACCCTTTCCCCCTCCCCCCATTACCCCCTCCCCCCATTACCCCCTCCCCGGTGCATAGCAAACTAAATGCACAACTGAGTGCAGCATGCCTGCTGCATTCAGGGAAGGGCTCCTCCATGGCTCTAGCCCCCCTGTACCCTGAGACACAAACTTTAGAAATCTTTCAAATAGTGAGTCCGGAGGGCATTCCTGGCTATGGAGTCATCGCAGACACGGAGGTTTTCCCCGCCTCTGGCCGCTCTGTGCAACCTGCTACTGCTCTGTTCCTCCTGTGTGTGGCCCCCTCCTCGCCTGTTGACGTGTAAGTATCTGATCTCACACAGGAGCAGGAGCTCCTGACAAGTCCTCTCTGTGCGCCTGCAAGAGGTCAGACACTTACATGCAGGCGAGGAGGGGACCACACAGACAGGAGGAGGAACAGAGAAGCAGGAGGTGGCACAGAGCGGCTGGAGGTGGGGAGAACCTCCACGTGCCTGCGATGACTCCATAGCCAGGAATGCCCTATAGAATTAAGACAAATTGTTTGATTGTCAGGCTGTCACCCCCTTCTGTAATGGCATACGGCCACTGCTCTGATTTACTTTACTGCGCTTTCTAGATTCTGTGCATTAAAGGGATTGTCTCAAGTTATTTTGTAGTTAAAATTGCAATGTGTTTGCAAAAACAAGCAATATTGCTATGCATCTTTTATTAAAAATCCTCTCCATTTTCAAAAATGTAGGTATTTAGAATTTTACAGTTTACATCTGGTTACAAAGGTTACCGGCCACTCTGCTGTCTCAGAACGGCTAGTTACCTAAGCAAGGAATATGTACCACTAGATAGTGGCCCGATTCTAATGCATCAGGTATTTTAGAATACCTTGTAAACAGGAGTGAACTGCGTCACACTATGACTGACAGCCTTGTAAACAACATAGAAGTGCGTCACACTGAGTGGCAGTTCATATTGCGTGCCAATATACCAAGCCGTGCTCCGCTTTGCTGATTGGTCGTCGCGGCTGGCGGCGACCAATCAGCGAAGCGGAGCACGGCTTGGCAGGAGTTTTGAATCCCTCTTTGCTGATTGGTTGCCGCTCTCAGAGGCGACCAATCAGCGGCGCGGGATTCATATTTCCCACCAAGCCGCCCTGCTTCACTGATTGGTCGCCGCAGGCAGGATCCCCCTCGGTCCCCCTCTGTTCTCACCCGTGGCTGACTTGAGCGATGCCGGGTGCTGAAGTCTGTGTAGCGGTCATGTGACAGGGCGGGCTGATGTGACGTCACATAGCCCGCCCTGTCACATGACCGCTACACAGACGGGCTATGTGACGTCACATCAGCCCGCCCTGTCACATGACCGCTGTACAGAGTGCAACTCTGTAGCTGGAGGCGACAGGTGAGAACAGAAGGAGGCGAGGGGGGGAGACGGGCAGGGGTGAGAATGGGGGGATTAGGACGGAGCGGCGGATACCGTGCAGGGGGCCGCCGTGGACCTCTGTGACGGCCGCGGCCGGACGTGTGTATCCTGGAGATAGTGACGCCTATGCGGCGCTGTCGCCAGATTTCAGCTTGGCGCGAGTTTTGAATGCGCGCGGCTGTTTTGCATACGCTGCGCTCATTGGTTACTGCAGCTGGTGGCGACCAATGAGAACTGGCGCGCAATTTTGGCGACAGACACGATTGGGCAATTATATAGTAGATTAGCAGGCTCTATTCTTTACAACCTGCATGTGCCACCGGGCTTGCTCACACGAGTGTATCACTTGGACAAGCGCTATGCAATGTTTTATCGGATAACACTCTCTCCAGTGTTATACTATGGGGTACTACCCATCAGTGTATTTTAAAAATTGTAACTAACTGCCATTAGCAGTGTATATCGGGTCATAGGCTCCCATTCAAGTATATGGGTGCGTATGAAATATCAGACTGCACTCAGAGGTCATCCTTGTGCACTCCGATTTAGGCCAATACAGACCATGGAGAAGATGAAGAAATGAAGTTCTCCATCTTCTCCACACCTGTAATATGAGTCATACATGTGAGAGAGTCGGATCACAGTAAAATGAGGCTCCACTCACACCTTGATCATAGTTTGATCTGAGTGTCATTACTTATTTATATTTTCTTAGATCAAGTTTTCGTTAGTTATATTTAAAGAAAACATAAATGTATTTCATATCAGTCTATTATTGAAATCAATCTCACAATTGTAATACTGATTACTACGCCTAACGTTAGACTTGTACGTCCTGTGCTCCACATGGAGGGGGAGGAGGTGAGCTGTGACATCAAGTATTGTGATTGGTGCATCCTATTTTATCCACTTTTTGTGTTACCTTTCATTGTAATCTTATCAGTGATGATGATGACAATGAGACTGTTGAAAAGCTGTCTGTAAAGAGCAGGCATTATGAGTCTAGTGTAAGACTTAATAGCAACAGTGAAAATGTCAAGATTTCTGTTTTATTATTCTGTTTTTGTAGTGTTGTATAGAAAATTGGGGGAAGAAACCTCCTAAATAGATAAAAAGATATGTTTTAATATAGAAACCTGATTTAAACAATAAGTTGATTGACTTTCCTAACCAGTTCTGTTGTAGCCATGATTCAGAATAGAAGTTCCCATTTAAATCTCCATTCTTCTAGATTAGTTATCTTTAACTGGTTAAAATGTCATTTATTTTAAGATCCTTTAGTCTATTAGGGCCTTTTCACATCAGCGGTAAACGCTGATTGCGGCAGTTGCGGTGAAGAAAACGCAACTGCCGCGATTACCGCATAACGGCCGCACTTGCGGTAAGCCTATTGCAATGTCTATGGGGCGTGAGGTAGCGCCGGGATTGCAAGACAAACGGCCGTGAGCCCGGTATCCGTTTATATAGTACCCGGATTTATTCATGAGGCACAGCAGTGGCACAAGTTGCTGGGTTCCGGGACACAGCCGGGTACAATGCATACGTTCCTAGGACAGTAACGAGGTCCCTTCAGGTTAGGAGTTCTCTCCGGTCTAGGTCGCCCTGGGCTCCCGGGTTAGGCCGTGTTGTAACAGCACACAGCCTCTCACGCCCTGGACCTGACCACTCAGCAGTCCCTTCTGCCTCAACTCAGGCCAAAGCTCTCCACAGGGGACCCCGCCCCGTCTCCTAACCCAGCTTTTAACCCCGTGTCTCCCTCCTGGGAAAACCTACAAGACCCGGACTGGAGTGGAGCGTCCCTCTATCCTATATTCCATACCGGGTTCAATACGTGACAGTGTACATTCTGGGGGACACATAGCGCCCCTCGCATATGATCCCCCTCACTGTCTAACAGGGGCTTGCGGTAAGTGTGCGGCAAGTGCGGTTTCGGCACTTGCGGCAGATGCAGCCGCAAAAAAAACGCGGCTGACCGCGGTTTTTTTGCGGCTGCATCTGGTGCAAATGCAGAAACCGTAACTATACCGCACGTGCCGCAAGCCCCATAGACATTGCATCGTGCTTGCCGCAGGTGAACCGCAAGTGCGGCCGTTATGCGGTAACCGCGGCAGTTGTGGTTTTTTCACTGCAACTGCCGCGATCAGCGATTACCGCTGATGTGAAAGGGGCCTTAATCAGGCATTGTACGGTCAAGTCTTCCTAATGTGTCTTATTCTCCAGCAGCATGCCCAGGCCCAGGAAATGGCGGCAGCTTTGTCATCCTCCAAGAAAAAACAGAAGTTTGTTAACTTATACACTAAAGAAGGCCAGGATCGCTTGGCTGTGCTGATCCCAGGCCGGTACCCATGTGAATGTCTGGCACAAAAGCATAAGCTGATTAACAACTGTATAACTTGTGGACGAATTGTCTGTGAACAAGAGGGATCAGGACCGTGTTTGTTTTGCGGCAACCTGGTAAGACTCCTCGCTTTTTTTTTTTTAAGTTAAAATGAAAGTTGGAAAAATAAAACTATAACATAAATGCTAAACATTTCATATTGTTGGTTCTTAGGTGTGTACAAAAGAAGAAGCTGATATTCTAGTGAGAGAATCCAACAAAAGTCAGAGATTACGAAAGAAACTCTTGGGCGGTAAGTATGATCTATGGTGATATTCCACCGAATTCTTGAGGGCAATAAAATGCTTTGGGCTTTTTACCATTTCTTGGGTGACAAGTTGGAACCAAGAGACAAACTGTTATTTATCAATATATACAGTTATCCTTTTTATTACTGTATGATATGATACATAATATTTGTTATATTTGACATTTCCCTAGACAGTGCTCTACAAGGCTAAAATAACATGACTCTGTTATATGTGAATCTCGTTACGTTTGTGGCCCCAATATAACATTTGTGTGTGTACATATGTATAACCAGCCTTAGGCTGTGCAATCATGGTTGTGTTTTTTTCTGCAGTTTTGTCTTAAAAGCTGAAGGATTTCTTGATGCCATCAAAAGAAATGAGAATGCTCAACTCTAAAGCACATGTTGCTTAGTTTTAACCCTTCATGACCCTGGAATTTTTCATTTTTAATATAGATATATTCCGGCTTGTTTTTTGCGCGACGAGTTGTGCTTTAGATGCAATCATTTATTTTACCATATAGTGTACAGGGAAATTGCAAAAAAGGGCAATTACATGTACCGTATTTTCCGGCGTATAAGACGACTGGGTGTATAAGACGACCCCCAACTTTTCCAGCTAAAATATAGAGTTTGGAATGTACTCGCCGTATAAGACTACCCCACTTCTACGGGTATGATCCCCATTGTGATGCCCACACAGCCCTTCATACAATATAATGGACCCACATAAGGAATAATGGCCCCTACATGTCTTCACACAGTATAATAACCCCCACACAGCTGTCAAATAGCCCTGCATAAAGTATTGTCTCCATATATTATAATGCATCATTTATAGTCGACCATTAGTGCTCCATATAGTATAATGCACCCCATAATCCCTCCATATACTATAAACATGGAGAGGGGGATGTGCCAGCACTGGGATGGGGGAGGGTAGGTGACATGGAAAGGGGGTCATGCCAGAGTGGGTGGGGGTGGGGAGGGGGGGGAGCACAGGGGGCAAACATTCCTGTCAGACAATGGCATCCAGAGGAATGACGATTCTCATTTCAAAATATAAAAGGGGGGGGACAAGAGGCGCAATAGTGCCCTATCACTAGTGACACTAGTATGTAGATGGTGGTGCTGTGTGGCCGCTCACCTGGTCCAGTTGTGGTCCCCACAACTGGTTTGACTGCGTTTAGGAATCAATGTTCCAAGCTGCTGCAGGACCTCCACCTACCACTGGATCGTGGTATATTCCAAGAAAGATGATGGGAGTGATGGTGTGTCACGGTCCGCGCTGCTTCTGGATTAAAAACTCACCAAAGAGCCCAGCAAACTTTCATCCTCTTTATTCCTTAATCCAACGCGTTTCAGCGCCACAACCCGGCGCCTTCCTCAGGGATATTACAAGCATACACATAGAGGGGGTTTTTATAGCCCCTGAACACGATTGCCTCTGTTTCCTGTTGCCTTCTGGGAAATGTGAAGTTCCGATGCTACAAATATCTGGATATGTACAAAGTCACAGGTGATAGCACGCCGGTCACCGCTCCCGGACTCTATAACCGATTGCCGCTCTTTTCCTACTGCGTCATCCCCGGTGAGGAGCCGCTGGGAATGATCACGTGACACCGTTAGTCCTCCCGTGTCAAACACGATCGTGTTCAGGGGCTATAAAAACCCCCTCTATGTGTATGCTTGTAATATCCCTGAGGAAGGCGCCGGGTTGTGGCGCTGAAACGCGTTGGATTAAGGAATAAAGAGGATGAAAGTTTGCTGGGCTCTTTGGTGAGTTTTTAATCCAGAAGCAGCGCGGACCGTGACACACCATCACTCCCATCATGATTCTCATTTCAACAATTTCCAGGGGCTCTGCCAGGAGTCAATGAATGCAAACCTGCACTGGCCTGCAGAGTCTCATAGCACAAGATTTTTAACAGTGGTCCATTTCACATCTAATGCTAAGCTGTGTTTGGCTTTATTTGCGTCTTTATGTGTTTTTACCACTAAAAACGCATCCAAAACCGCACCCATAGGGTTCAATGCAAAATACATTGAAAAGGCATGCAAAAACGCCTGTGTTTGCAAAAATGCAGCCCTAGATGCAGCAGACGTTTTTGGATGCATTTGTATTTTTACTGCTAAAAATGCACACAAACGCAAATAAAGCCAAATGCAGCACAGCATTAGATGTGAAACGGGCCAGTGTGTCAGTCTGGAGATCACAGAGAGTTGGCCAGGTTACACTGTAACAAACGCTCAGCTTCAGAGGAGACAGAATCCTGTGACTGTGAGCAGCCCCTCTCCAGCCTGCAGGTCTGTACTGCTGTGGGGGGAGGAGGAGGGCAGTCTCCATAAGCACACATGCCTCCTAGGTCAGCATGGATCCCCACAGCAGGATCTTTTCAGCACTGATCCACAGGATCCACAGCACTGATCTTTTCAGTCATCTGCCTCTTGTTTTCAAGTCAGAGCTGTGTTTGAAGGAGGGGAACTTTCAGAGGACAATCCTCCATACACAACTCTGGGAATTGAAAAGCTGCAAGCAGCGACTTACACCACCACAGACACAAGCACAACCCCCCCCTCCTCACAGCCAGGAGGAGGGAGGGAGCCGAGCAATAGTAACTGCTGTACCTGCGGTCTGTTAGGGGTTTGATGTCTGGGCTTCTTCATGCTGGGGGCGGCAGGAATGTCACCTAATGTGTCGCTCTGCTCTGCTCCAGTCTCTCACCTCATAGAGAGAGCGGCTGGACACCGTGCACACATTCTGGGCGGCCGTCCCGGCTCTCTGCCAGTAGGTGGCGCCCTGCACCTGTTGTATAAGACGACCCCTGACTTCTGAGAAGTTTTGCAGGGCTTGAAAAGTCGTCTTATACCCCGGAAAATACGGTATGTTTTTTTTTTTTTTAGCGCCATGTTCCCTATACGGTAAAACCGACGTGACGAGGTAATGCCTCAGTAAGAGTTCGTAGATACCAAACATGTATACTTTTACTGGTATCTAGGTGGTGGAAAAAAAATTCAGAAGTTTGGAAAAAAAAAAAGAAATCACACTTTTTGCGACCCGTAGCGTCCTCATTTTTCGGGATCTAGAGCTGTGTGACAGCTTATTTTTTTACGTCTTGAGCTGACGTTTCTAATGATAACATTTTTTGGGAGCATGCGCTGTTTTGATCGCCCGTTTTTGCATTTTATAGTAATGTTGCAGCGACAAAAAAAAAAATGTAATTTTGGCGTTTGGACCATTTTTTCCGTTACACAGTTTACAGATCTAATTAATTGATTTAATATCTTGATAGATTGGGCGATTCTGAATGCATTGATACCTAACATATATTTAAAAAAAAAAATGTAATAGTTTTATTGTGAATGGGGGGGAGGAGGGGGTTATTTGATTTTTTTTTTTTTTTTTTTTTTTTTTTTTTAATACAGGTTTTTAAAAACTTTATTAAGAAGTCAATTCTTAATTTTACACTGCTTCTTAAGAGAGGCACCCTGCTGCACAGTCCAATCGCTTCTGAGGGATACCGATGAGCTGCAGATCATCTATATCTCTCAGAATCGCGGACGAGATGTGGGTGGCAGCGCCTGCCAACCACAACCCAAAAGTGCTCTGTGACAGCTTCCGGGGTCTAGCCAGGACCCCGGGCTGTCACGTGAGTATTGGAGATCCTGCGATATTAACGCGGGATCTCTGATTGCACCTTTGGATCCCGCTGTCAGTGATTGATGGCGGGATTCAAAGGGATCCGATCGGTGCTGTTATCTCAAAATCTCAGCTGATGAGATTAGCTAAGATGTTGGGTGTTTGATGTGAGCTCCGCGCCGGAGCTCACATCCAATCCCCCCTTACCGGCCCATGACATTGTACAACGTCATGGGTCGTGAAGGGGTTAATATGCAGATTTAATAGGCTGTTCCCACAAACTTAGTTCATTTAATCAATAGATCTTGGAATAATAATTCTTTCCACAATTGGATGTGATTATAAAAAAAAATAAAATCCTGTGCTGAGATCTTCTATGTGTCCCTACTATGTTCTGTGTAATGGCTGTGTCTGACCGTATGATCAGACCGTGTCCCTGTATGGTCAGACACATCCATTACATAGTACATAGCAGGAACACGTATATAAGATTATCTCAGCACAGGACATTTTTTGAACAACATCCAATTGAGGAAATTAATATTATTCCAAGATTTATCTATCAAAATGTACTTTGTGGGGCAATCCCTTTAAATCTGCAGCATGTCAATTCTTTCAGCATTTTTTCAGGCAGATTTCACCTATACCAATGAGAGGGGGAAAAATTGCACCAGAAATGCATGTTAAATAAAAGGAAAAAAAAAAAACAAAAGCACAAAAGACACATTTTATGCTGTATCAATAATGGAAAGGGAAGGGGAACAAAAGGCGCAATAGTGCCCTATCACTTATGACACTGAATGTAGAGGCGGTGTATAAGGAATTCACTCACCTATGTCAGTTGTGAAACCCACAACTGGTATGCAGGCGTATAGTAGTATTAGTCCTGATGGCTGCTGCTGGACCTCCACTGACCACTTGCACGTGGAATCACATCAAGATGTAGGGAAGTATAGGTGTACAACAGTCCGCGCTGCCAGGGTCCACTTACTTCAAAGAACATACGAGTAGGTGATGTTCAAAACAGGTTTCCTTTATTGCCTCCGACGCGTTTCGGTGCCCTCCTGGCACCTTCCTCAGGGATCCCTGTTTTGAACATCACCTACTCGTGTGTTCTTTGAAGTAAGCGGACCCTGGCAGCGCGGACTGTTGTACACCTATACTTCCCTACATCTTGACATTTTATGCTGTGGGGTTTTTTTTTTTTTTTTTTTTTTCCTGCCAAGAGATGCAGAAATTGTGCAGAAATATCTGCATTAAATACTTAATGTGTGCACATACTTAGGGTTACTGCAATAATTGCAAGGTTGCTTGTAATATTATCCCTGTAGGGACCTATAAGACTTGTGTGACTAAGTTGTAAAATCTAATAATAAAAAACTTGCCACTCAAAAAGTTATGACTTGCTGTGGTATTTTATTTGGTGAAAAAATTAGAACAAAACAAACATGTCGTCCCTCAACGTATGGCTTTTCTTTAGTGTGCTCAGGTATTGTTCCAGAGAGAATCCGGTCTGGATATATAGTAGAGATAGCGTGAATCGCTGGTATCAAGATACGTGGCCCAGATAAAGAATTGTCATACAGAATGTCCTGCCCTTAATGGTTCCAAGGCAGCTGCTAAATGTGTATGAGGACCTATAGGGATCCGCCCAATTGGTGCCCAGATGCAGGTTGTGGCAGGAGAACCGCGGTGTCCACCGCTTGGTATATCATGTGCACAAGGATTTTTTTCTATTGGACTGAAGGTGTGGGAGGCAACTTGAGCACCGGACAATAGGAAGTGCCATTACATTTATAGATTTAAGTTGTAACATCTGTCATGATGTATTTTGATTTTGGTTTCTTTTGTGGGTGAACATAAATGATTGTGTTACAGGTGCTGAAACAGGTTGTAAAATGGATCTTCTACCACATCAAGAAATGTGCCTCAAGGAAGGTTTGGAAAGAGCCGTGCAGCACCGTGACAAGCTCCTGGAATATGATAAGACCAGGTATCACTTTATACTGTAATATTTAATGGCGGCAGGTACTGAGGGAGGAGTGAGCGCTGGGGAATTTGTTTTTAGGATACCTATATAAGTAACTGGGCAAACATGTGAAATAATAAGATATGGGTCCAGTGTAGAAGAAGCTGGTGGCACCCACTAAATTATAAAGCCTTCGTTATTACTGGCCCATAGAAGTATCAGTGGACTACAAACAGTTGTCGCCTGCTAGGTGTCTTGCTTCAATACTCTTTTTGCCAGAGTGTACATGCTTTTAATAGGTTATTAAAGAAAATTGTATTGAGTTAAATGCCACCAGCTTCACTTCTTCTGCATCGGACTCTTTGAAATGACTGCATACGGCAGCGTACCTCCATTCATCATGGTAACTATTTAATTATACAGATATCGCCTACAAATGTAATTCCGCATACCTTAAAGAAGCGATAGTGCCAAGTGGCCATCTTCTGTTCTCATTCTCAGTAATGATAGATATTTTCCATTATCCAGTCCTTAATCTACATTTTATCTGATTAGAATATGTTGTTTTTGGAATTCCCACGTAAGCTTACATGACCTGTTTCTCACTTCCTCTTGTTTTCTCGTCTCTTGTTGTGGATATCCAGTGTGCGACGCACCCATGTGATTGATGATGAGTCTGATTACTTCTCCACTGATTCCAACCAGTGGTTGTCCCAGGCAGAACGAGAGGCTCTTCGCAAGAAGGAACAGGAATTGCAAGAGCTCCGCCACGCTTCTCGGCTGTCCCGCAAGGTGACTATAGATTTTGCAGGACGTAAAGTTCTGGATGAAGGTGATGATCTGGATGAGTATCACAAAAGGTAAGGAAGAGCCACATATTAATTTCGTTCATTAATAGAGAAAAGGCATCCTTCATGTGTTCATGTTTGCAGTATGTGTAGTGTCCATTTATATCCACGGATGCAGCACATACCCATTAGAACCTATGGGGCTATATACATGTCTGTTTTTATTCATGCCGCGTGTGCAAATCACAGAGACATATCTGTTGGTTTTTTTTTTTTCACAGCAGCATAGATTACAAGGGCCAGTATGTGTATGTGTGTGTATATGTATATGTGTGTATATATATATATATATATATATATATATATATATATATATATATAAATATTGGAATTGATTTCCAATACATTAAATAGTACAATGAAGAGTCATCCAAAACTATAGCTCGTCTTGCATTAAAACAAGCCCTTCCATAGCTTTGTGGATTGAAAAATAAATGTTATGGTTGTTGGAAGAAGGGGAAGAAGAAATTAATGTGCAAAAAATGGCGAATCACTACGTCAAGAAGGGTTTACTGAGGTTTAGGCATGTAACTGACCTTAGTTCTGTTTATGCCTTTTTTATGCATCTTTTTATGTGATTTATACCATTTCTTCTGTAAAGCATTTTATCTTTGTTTCCCTGTCTTGTCAGGTTTGATGATGTTGTACATGCAGTCAACTCGGGCACTATAGCAAAGCCGGCAAGAAATTCAGGAGTGAATACACGTGATTCCCTGCTTTTAAATCCATCCTTGGCATTTCCCCCACCAGTGGTAAGGAAAACTGAGCAAAAAATGCTTGGAAAATTAGAATTGGATAGATTTTTAATGTTTGTATAAGATCAATATATTGTCACATGTTTACCTGGTGTTTGTATCGTAGATTTTACATGTCAGTCTATAGGAATCCATGATTTGTGTGCACTCTAAACTTCTCTTTTCTACTCTGGGATTCTGGGCAATAGGAAGGTACATATGGGCCAGAGAGATCTGAGGGTCATCAACGAATAGATGGTGCTGGAAAACATCGGACTTTGAGTCGTCCTAGGCGAGAGGTATAGATGGAGAAGAATAGTCCCATCACAGGCCTTGAGGGACACTAGCAGAGAGAGGGTGGGATGAGGAGGTAGTATGAGAAAGGGAAATGCAAAATGTGAAGTTGGAAAGGCATATGGAGGTTCTGATGAGGAGGTTTTTGACAACAAGGATTTGTAGTTGGAGGGAGTGGTCAATTGAGTTGAAGGCTGAGGACAGGTTAGCAATAGACATACACGGTGTGAATTGGGATCAGTGGATCAATGAATATAGAGGATGTTATTGCAGTCAGGAAACATACCATCAACAGATATACACCGGTGTGAATTGGGATCAATGAATATGGAGGATGATATTGCAGTGAGGAAGCATGCCACCAACAGATTTACACAGGTGTGAATTGGGATCAATGAATATGGAGGATGATATTGCAGTCAGGAAACATACCACAAACAAATATACACCGGTGTGAATTACGATCAATGTACATGTAGCAGAGCTAAGTGTGTCTGTAATTGTATATGTATTGTGCATGTAGCATAGCTGTTTGTGTCAGTAAATGTATATGTAGTGTGCATGTAACAGAGCTGTGTGTATATTGCACACACTGCAGAGAAACACTAATAGATTTGATACATCCCTATTCTACCCTAGTACATTAATATTAGTGATAATGACCCCTCCACCACTTTCCACTGCTAGTGAAGTTTTAATTAATCGGAAAAATGTTTTTTATAATTACTGCTGTCTAAACCTGGGATGCGTCTTATAGTCTGAAAAAATATGGTAGTTTTGTAGTCTTAGTTATGTTGTCTTGTTTTTCCAGTGGGTTGATCAGGTGAGTGAGAATTCAAATCGGAAAAGGACTGAAGTAGAAGATTCAGATGAGCGCAGTAGACTTCGGATACAGGACAGAGAACTGCAGGAGATCAGTGATCAGGGCATGTGTCTGAGTATGCACCAACCATGGGCTTCACTTCTCGTTGCAGGAATTAAAAGGTACATCTGTGTCTGAATTCTTTTACTCGGTGTTCAATTACCTTAAAGGGAATCTGTCAACAGGTTTTTGCTATTCCATCCGAGAGCAGCCTAATGTAGAGATAGACCCTTATTCCAGCGATGTGTCAATGACTGAGCTGCTTGCTGTCATTTTGATAAGATTACTTTTTTTCTTTGCTGAAGACTTAGCAGTTCATGAATATACTGGACTACCTGACAGCAGGTTAAAGAGTCTGCTAATGATAAAATCACTGTTTAATCAGCTGTAGATTATTAAAACTACACTTAGCAGGCCAGTAAATGACACATTGTTGGAATAAGGAATTCCACTTTTACATTATGGTTCTGCACCTGTGTTAATCACCTGACTGATCAAATGATCTATCAAAAGATGATCTTGTGACATTTCACATGATACTTTGAGTTGGGGTGGAGGCCCTCACCTTGTAATTCGCCCAGGACCCTGGCTAGTCTTAATTTGCCCCTGCTAGCTACTATTTTATAACTGTAAAATTCAGGTCCTCAAAGACTTTTATGGAGTTGAGGCTGAAGTTCAGGTCAAGTGTAGTCCATCTGGATCTGCCAAACCCAAACACCTGCAGGTTCACCCATCTCTAGTAGACCTCGTTTCTCAGCACTGCCTGCAGTCTCATCTTAAGTGTAAAAAAATAAATAACTAATAAAATGAAGGCCAAACTCACCCACTATTATAAATGTAGGGAGCTTTGTCCCACGACGTCATAGGTCGTGAAGGGGTTACTACGTATATATCACATTCCTACTGTCTTAGGCTGGGTTCACATTTGCGGACCCCGCAGCGTTCTGTGGAGGGGATCTGCAATGTGACCGCAACGGCCGCGAGCTCCTATCTTTATAATGGGAGCGCACGGTGCTGTGCTTGACCGCGCATGACCGTGCGCACCCATTCACTACCATATGTGATCTGTGCGTAGGCGGATGCCTGCGCACAAATCACAGTCTCGTCCGCACCAGGGACGCGACATGTTGCATTCCTGGTGCGGACGAGACTGTGTGATTTGTGCGCAGGCATCTGCCTGCGCACAGATCACATATGGGAGTGAATGGGTGCGCATGGTCATGCGCAGTCAAGCGCAGCACCGTGCGCTCCCATTATAAAGATAGGAGCTCGCGGCCGCTGCTGTCAAATTGCGGATCCCCTCCGCAGCACGCTGCGGAAGGGTCCGCAAATGTCAACCCAGCCTTATTAGGATATAACTTTGCTGTGTTCCTGCATATGGATCATTGTGCTTATACCGTATTGGTCACCATGATGGAGCATTAGGGTGTGTGCACACGGTCCGGAGGAGCTGCGTGTTGGGTGCAGCTCCCCTGGACCTGAGTGAAGCCGCGGGTGGCCGCAGGGAGACCGCAGCCGCCCTGTACTCACCATGTGCGGCGGGTGAGGGGCGGCTTCTCCCTGCAGTCACCCGATGGAAGCCGCTTCCAACTCCGCAGCATGAAATGAACATGCTGCAGAGGAGCGGAATGCCGGCAACCCGCACCGCAGCTCCAAAGATGCTGCAGGCAGGTTACGCATAGTGAGGATGGGATTTCTTGAAATCTCATCCACTATACGATTACTGTACTACGCAGCGTTTTAGATGCAGCGGCAAGACGCTGCGTCCAACATGCTGCGTACACTGATTGTGTGCACGCACCCTTATCTGTGGCTTGACCTGAATTATTTGTACAACTACCCCCAGTTTATGAGAAGTGTACCAATGGTGATCTTGTCCCATTGTGACTCCCATTGTGTTTGATTTCTGATTGCAGTTTCATACTTTCCTGATCAGACTGTTCACTGTGTTTCTCTCTGCTCTTTTTTTTTTTCAGGGTGGAGGGCAGATCATGGTACAGTGCTCATAGAGGCCGTCTATGGATAGCAGCTGCAGCCAAAAATCCTTCTCCGCAGGAGATATCAGAGCTGGAGACATCATACCGAGTGCTACATCACAAAGGTTGAGCTGGCAAATCTTCTTAAAACTTCTAACAGAATTAGTTAAAATTACTTAAGGGAAAATAGATATTATTGCTGCAGGGAATGGGAAAAGGGGGACGGGGGGAAGGGGGGGGGACTTAAACAAGATACAGTTTAAAGTATCACAATGTCTTCTTCATTATGCATAGCAACTTTCTAAATGTGTGTATGTGTGTGTGTGTGTGTGTATATATATATGTATATGTATATGTATGTATATGTGTATGTGTATATATATATATATATATATATATATATATATATATATATATATATATATATATATATATAATATATTATTATATGAAGCACAAGATCCTATATTCTGAACTGTTAACATTTACTGTATGTTGCCAAAATCAATAAATTATGTTTCAAAATTACTTGAGGGAGCTTTACTTATTAGGGACAGAGTGAGATTTTCTGAAAATGGGATCCAAAAATCCATTATTTGAGGCTTGGTATAGTGTCTTTGAGGTCAAGGGTATATGAGGGATCTTATCTGTTTGGAGATGTGCCTCTGATCAGTCAATGTATATTAAAGAGATTCTAAACGAATGTGAGAAAATTGCTCAATCACGTAATTCAAATGACAGCCCAACCTAGCCTCATATCAGGATGGGCTGCAGTCTGGAGACACAACACCCGAGTCCCGTGTCTCCCCTGACATAGGAGCTGCAGCATAAGCACGCATACTGGTGAGCTCCTGAAGGAGGGCTGCGACATAAGAAGAAATAATCTTTTCGGTTGACTGAGCACAAAGGCTTTTATATACAGTCTCCGTCCTTTGTGCTCCATCAGTCGAGGAGGAGATTTACTTTTCCTCCTGTCGCAGCCTTTCTCCGGCAGCCCTGAACTCCTGATACAGCTCCTTTTTATGAGCTGAGATCTATGTCTCGAGAGCTGTGTTTCTCCAGACTGCAGCCCTTCCTGATACACGACGGGCTGCCATGTGAATTGCATGAATTGGGCCATTTTATTACATTCTTTGAGTACTGTTTCAATAGGCGATTTGTGCCTTCGAGTTGTGTAGAGGAATAAATTTGGTTTAAAATAAATATGGTAACATGGGAAAATTGTCTTGAAGGTTGTGTTCAAATAATATTTGTCAGAAGGGAAATAGTGTTATGTCATATCTCCTTTTATAATATGGTGTAAAATGGCACTGAAAACACTTGCATTTTATTATGATATCTTATGATGCCACATATTGTTGACTTCGGGATTTTATATGAAGGATAAACATTTGTAACACAAGGATGGCATTGATGAGGGCAATGTTTGCTATAACCTTCAGTACAGTAATAACTATGCAGTAAGGTTATGTTGACACATGTAACAAAGACGTGTCTAACTGTGGCATTTCTTGGAAAGTTGCTTTCATTGTCTATATTTGAGCCCCTGACTTTATTGGAGCCTTCTATTCTTATATTTACTTTTGGAGATTAACTTGGCACATGGTTGAAAGATTAGTCCTAATGACCGAGTTTTCCTTCATGCCCTATATATCTTGGTGGCTAAATAATTTCACCTGAGCTAATTGCATGAACAATACACTGGCACTAATTGTGCCAACTTATTTTAGGCATAAATTCCGCCATATGAATGTAGCCATATTGGTAGTTAACTTTAGGTTAATAATCTACATAATCACCAATAATATGCGTCAGAATTCTGGCGCTTATGTCGCTATCCCGCAATGCATTGTGGCACCATTGTGGGATAGCGACACAGGCGCCAGAAGTCTAAGTGGCAAAGACGCTACCATTGGGAGATCAGCGTCCCTAGCCGCTGATCTCCCGACGGTAGCCGCCGCTCATCTCCCACCGCACTGAGAGCGGCGTCCGCGCAAGTGGAAGTAAGTTGGCCGCCATATTGGAACACCCAAGTTATGGGTATTCTCATATGGCGGCCAGTAGCGGTGCTGCCGCCCGCTGTCCCCGCTGTCCCCGCTGCTCGCTCTCCCTCCTACTCGCACACAGGACAGGGGCACACAGGACAGGGGCACACAGGACAGGGGCACACAGGACAGGGGCACACAGGACAGGGGCACACAGGACAGGGGCACACAGGACAGGGGCACACCAGGACAGGGGGACACAAATAACCACTGAGCCACCATATACACCATAGAAATCCTGCAACAGAGTATGTTCTGGAGAGGACTGTACTATTCAGCGGCTATTTCTGACACCTGTTCATTTCACCACACTCCCGATGCAATAGCATCGGGCCTATTTCTAGTAATGATAACATTTATTCATTTATATAGAGCTATTAATTCCATAGCACTTTACATACATTTTTAACACTATCCCCATTGGGGCTCACAATCTCTAAATATCCTATCGGTATGTCTTTCAAGTGTGGAAGGAAACCAGAGTGCCGGGAGGATACCCACACAAATGGGAAGAATATACAAACTCCTTGCAGATGTTCTCCTTGTTGGGAATTGAACCCAATAACACAGCGCTGCAAGGCTACAGTGCTAACCACTGAGCCACCATAGTCACCTGATGATGAATCTCTATTGAACATCCTGAAAAAATATCAATTTCTGACCCTCTAATTCTAATATATGAGCAATATGGCTACAAATTGACCACCACATCTGCAAGTATAATCTATTTACATAGTGTGACCAGTAGCCTGACCCAACCGCCAAGCGTTAAATCTTTTTGTTCATGATTCTCTTTCAGATTCAGAGAGAAAATTGAAAATCCTGCCTGATTGACAACCATGTAACCTCTTTAAAGGGAACCTGTTGTGTTGTTTTGTGATATTAAACCACTCCTAATGTTTTAAATGATGCAATATGCATCAATAACTTGATTGTCTAAAAACAAAATTCCATGTATTTATCTTAAAAAAGAAAAAAAGATTTTATATGCTGAGGTGACTGAACACACATCTGGCTTCAGTCATGGGGAGGCGCTATTGTTTACTGTCACTCCAGTTAATTCATGATATTTTTTTTGAATTTCGTCATGCCCCCTACATTGTGATTGACTGACATCACTGCAGGACCTGTGGTGATGTCACGACTGTAATGGGCGAAGCCAAGCCCTAAGCGTATTTCACGTCGGGCCTGTTTGGCACGACAGTCACAATAGTTCTGACCTCACCACAGGTCCTGCAGTGATATCAATTACAATGTAGGGGCATGACGAAATTAAAAAAATATCATGAATGAACTTTAGGGACAGTAAGGAAAAGCGCCTCCTCTATGACTGAAGCCAGGTATATTCTGAGGTGACTGCACACACAAGTCTTTTTTTTTTTTTTTTTTTTTAAGATAAATATAAGGAATTTTGTTTTTTCTTCGCCTCATTGGGGGACACAGAACCGTGGGTGTTATGCTGCTGTCCAATAGGAGGCGGCACTAGGCAGAATCTGCAAAAGAGTTAAGTGGCTCCTCCTCTGCAGTGTATACAGTGCCTACAAGTAGTATTCAACCCCCTGCAGATTTAGCTGGTTTGATAAGATGCAAATAAGTTAGAGCCTTCAAACTGCAAACGAGAGTAGGATTTATTAACAGAAGCATAAATCTTACAAACCAAAAAGTTATGTTGCTCAGTTGAATTTTTATAAATTTTAAACATAAAAGTGTGGGTCAATTATTATTCAACCCCTATGTTTAATATTTTGTGGAATAACCCTTGTTTGCAATTACAGCTAATAATCGTCTTTTATAAGACCTGATCAGGCCGGCACAGGTCTCTGGAGTTATCTTGGCCCACTCCTCCATGCAGATCTTCTCCAAGTTATCTAGGTTCTTTGGGTGTCTCATGTGGACTTTAATCTTGAGCTCCTTCCACAAGTTTTCAATTGGGTTAAGGTCAGGAGACTGACTAGGCCACTCCAACACCTTGAATTTTTCACTCTTGAACCAGGCCTTGGTTTTCTTGGCTGTGTGCTTTGGGTCGTTGTCTTGTTGGAAGATGAAATTACGACCCATCTTAAGATCCTTGATGGAGGAGCGGAGGTTCTTGGCCAAAATCTCCAGGTAGGCCGTGCTATCCATCTTCCCATGGATGCGGACCAGATGGCCAGGCCCCTTGGCTGAGAAACAGCCCCACAGCATGATGCTGCCACCACCATGCTTGACTGTAGGGATGGTATTCTTGGGGTCGTATGCAGTGCCATCCAGTCTCCAAACATCACGTGTGTGGTTGGCACCAAAGATCTCGATCTTGGTCTCATCAGACCATAGAACCTTGAACCAGTCTGTCTCAGAGTCCTCCAAGTGATCATGAGCAAACTGTAGACATAGTAACATAGTAACATAGTTTTTAAGGTTGAAGGAAGACTTTAAGTCCATCTAGTTCAACCCATAGCCTAACATGTTGATCCAGAGGAAGGCAAAAAAAAAACCCATGTGGCAACACTAAGCTCCACATTGGGGGAAAAAATTCCTTCCTGACTCCAGATACAGCAATCAGACTAATTCCCTGGATCAACGCCCTATCAAAGAATCTAGTATGTATAACTGGTAATATTATAGTTTTCAAGAAAGGCATCCAGGCCCTTCTTAAATGTTAGTAGTACTCACTCATTACAACAGCATGTGGCAGAGAGTTCCATAGTCTCACTGCTCTTACAGTAAAGAATCCGCGTCTGTGATTATGATTAAACCTTCTTTCCTCCAGACGTAGAGGATGCCCCCTTGTCCCAGTCTCAGGCCTAAGAGTAAAGAGATCATTAGAAAGGTCTCTGTACTGTCCCCTCATATATTTATAAATTATTATAAGATCACCCCTGAGCCTTCGTTTTTCCAAGCTAAATAACCCCAAGTTTAATAACCTGTCTTGGTATTGCAGACCCCTTAGTCCTCTAATGACTTTTGTCGCTCTTCTCTGGACCCGCTCTAGTTCAGCTTTGTCTTTCTTATACACCGGAGACCAGAATTGTACACAGTATTCTAAGTGTGGTCGCACTAGTGACTTGTATAGAGGTAAAATTATGTTCTCCTCATGAGCATCTATGCCTCTTTTAATGCATCCCATTATTTTATTTGCCTTTGCAGCAGCTGCCTTACACTGGCCACTAAATGTGAGTTTGTCATCTACCCATACACCCAGGTCTTTTTCAGTGACAGTTTTGCCCAGTGTTTTACAATTAAGCACATAATTATACCTTTTGTTTCCTCTGCCCAAGTGCATAACTTTACATTTATCCCCATTAAAGCGCATTTGCCATTTAGCAGCCCAAGCTTCTAGTTTACATAAATCCTCCTGTAATATAAAATTGTCGTCCTCTGTATTGATTACCCTGCAGAGTTTAGTGTCATCTGCAAATATTGAGATTCTACTCTGTATGCCCCCTACAAGGTCATTAATAAATATATTAAATAGAAGCGGGCCTAACACTGACCCCTGTGGTACCCCACTGTTAACTGTGACCCATTCTGAGTGTGTTCCATTAATAACCACCCTTTGTTTCCTATCACTAAGCCAGTTCTTAACCCACTTAGACATATTTTCCCCTATCCCCATTGCCCTCATTTTATGTATCAACCTTTTGTGTGGCACCGTATCAAAAGCTTTTGAAAAGTCCATATACACCACATCCACTGCATTTCTTTGGTCCAGTCCAGAACTTACTTCTTCATAGAAGCTTATCAGATTAGTTTGACAGGAACGGTCCCTCGTAAAACCATGTTGATAATGGGTCATGAGGTTATTTTTCTTCAGATACTCCAGTATAGCATCTCTTAGAAAACCCTCGAGGATTTTACCCACCGTAGAGGTTAAGCTTACTGGCCTATAATTTCCAAGTTCAGTTTTTGTCCCCTTTTTGAATATTGGCACCACATTTGCTATACGCCAGTCCTGTGGTACAGACCCTGTTATTATGGAATTTTTAAATATTAAAAATAATGGTCTATCTATGACAGTACTTAATTCCTGCAGCACTCTAGGGTGTATCCCATCCGGGCCCGGGGATTTGTCAATTTTAGTGATTTTTAGACGATGCCGTACTTCCTCTTGGGTTAAGCAGGTGAGCCTTGACATGACGCTTTGAAAGTAAAGGTACCTTACGGGCTCGTCTGTAACGGAGACCATTGCGGTGGAGTACGTTACTTATGGTATTGACTGAAACCAATGTCCCCACTGCCATGAGATCTTCCCGGAGCTCCTTCCTTGTTGTCCTTGGGTTAGCCTTGACTCTTCGGACAAGCCTGGCCTCGGCACGGGAGGAAACTTTCAAAGGCTGTCCAGGCCGTGGAAGGCTAACAGTAGTTCCATAAGCCTTTCACTTCCGGATGATGCTCCCAACAGTGGAGACAGGTAGGCCCAACTCCTTGGAAAGGGTTTTGTTCCCCTTGCCAGCCTTGTGACCCTCCACGATCTTGTCTCTGATGGCCTTGGAATGCTCCTTTGTCTTTCCCATGGTTGACCATGTATGAGTGCTGTTCACAAGTTTGGGGAGGGTCTTAAATAGTCAGAAAAGGCTGGCAAAAGAGATAATTAATCCACACATGTGAAGCTCATTGTCATTTGTGCCTGAACTACTTCTTAATACTTTAGGGGGACCAAACCGAATTCTGGTGGTTTGAGGGGTTGAATAATAAATGACCCTCTGAATTAACTTTTAATGCTTTAAAAAAAAAAAAAAAAAAATTTTTGTGGCACTGCATTTCCCACTTCCAGGCTGATCTACAGTCCAAATGTCACAATGCCAAGTTAATTCCGCATGTGTCAACCAGCTAAATCTGCAGGGAGTTGAATACTAATTGTAGGCACTGTATACCCCTGGAGCAGGCTCTGCCTCACCAGTTTTTGCTTAGTGTCGTTAGGAGGCACACCTAAATTTTAATTTCTTTAAAATTCTTCACTTTTTGATTTATTTTCTTTCAAGAAGGAAGAAAAGTGGCGAGACTCTT
Organism: Allobates femoralis; assembly: GCA_033576535.1. NCBI lineage: Eukaryota > Metazoa > Chordata > Amphibia > Anura > Aromobatidae > Allobates > Allobates femoralis. Next base: position 211,307,149 of record JARQOC010000004.1, read on the forward strand.
GTCATGGTCCCTCCTCGACCCTTAACCCCTTCCCCCCCCACCCCCCTGTTGGGGGTGCCTGGTTGAGGTTGACACTTTCCACTCACATGCCGTTCCTTCCTTGGCCCCCCGCTGTTGAGGGTGCCCGGTTGAGGTCGAGACGATGGTCCTACTTCCCCATTTCCCCACTGTTGGGGACCCTGGTTTGAATTTGAGGCTACACAGGAGCCCTCTGACGGTGGACGGCAGCATTCCTCCCTAATCACCCCTCCGGGGCTTTTAGGTTGAGACACCGCAGGTAGGGCTCAAACATGCTGCACTGTCAAGGCAGCACACTCCAGAAGCCTCACCTCTGCTGAGGGGTTCTGATGCACAAGCCATTGCCAGGACCACAGATTCCTGTGCTTCTGCAAGCAGCCGGCACACATGCTGCAGCATAATCTAAGCTGTAGCACACTCCAGGAGACCCAGCTTCGTTAAGTACTGCGGATGGGGCCGGGGGAACGCAACATGAGTGCATCTATAGCGATTGCCAGGACCACAGATTCCTGTGGTCCTGCAAGCAGCTGGCACACATGCTGCAGCAAACTCCAGGAGCCTCATGCCTCGCCTGCAACACATTCCCATGCTGTGACCCCGCATGACACAGGCTATAATATGGTGCCCCACTACGTAGGTGCTACAAAAGGGGTACTGCACCCAGAAAAGTGGTGTAGTACTCCACTGCAATTGGGACAATGGTCACAAGATGGAGACCTAGAGCAGACACCCACACACTAGGACAGTAGGTTGGAGGGAACCCTGGGAGGATATATAGTGGCCTCTAGAGGCCACTAAAGGGAGGAGTGAGTTGTTGGAGGAGTTGAAGTCTGAGAAGGAACCAGGCAGCCAGCCTGAAAGGACAAAGAGGGCCATCTCGTATCGGCTGAGGGGTCCTGAGAAGGAACACCCAAAAAGAGAAAGAAAGCAAGGAGACTCAAGGGGATGTCACACGCATCGATATCGCTGTCAATGTCGCTCATACGTCACGGATTTTCAGTCGCTCAAGCGACGTAAAAGTGACGCTGGAGCGACATTGAAGCGTGTGACCAAGCGATGCAACCAGCGATATGTCGCTGATCGCCGATCGCAGGTTTCACTGCCAGATGTAAAACCTGTCGCTCATCGCTCAGTAGACCTTGTGCATCGCTGCGTGTGACACTAAACTCAGCAACGTATTTTCTATTTTGACACCGTACAAGCGACAAAATAAAATCGCTCGCAAGATGGCGACATCACCGCATCGCTGGGTCATATTGACGCGTGTGACATCTTACCTGCGATAATTCCACATCGCTCAGGCACGGTACGTCAAACCACCGACTCCGACTCCTTCATATATGGTTCATGTTTAAGTGATAAATTTATCGTAGTACAATGTTAACATCAGGCTTTCATCATTATGATACAATAATCAAGATATTTAAATCGAACATAATAATATTTAGCACATTCTGTACCCAATGTATTATATATTTTAGGAGTCAGTCGGTCCATTTTCTACTTACTCCAACTCTGACTCCGCCAAAGTAGGCTCTGACTCCACGACCCAGACTCAGCCCTGGCTGCTACGGTAAACATCGGGTTGCTAAGGGGCCCGCAGTTCTGGAAATTATGTCTTTTCCACAGGAAGGCATAGCAGAGTGGAGTGAGCCAAGCTGGGGGGTGTGAAATTTAATTTCAAGATCACGCCTATGGGGATGTGATAAAGGATCATTCAGGCTGCAACACAACACACCCAGGGGGACTATTGCATATAGCCCCCGCTTCATTATCATCTTAATGAGTAAGTTTTAGGCTACGTTCACACATTTGCGTATTTTGCTGCGCCTTTTTGCGCGCGCTTTTTGCCGCGTTTTTCGGCCGCGCAAAAAAGCGCAGCAAAATACGCAGGGGCTTTCACACACTGCGCTTTCTTTCCCCCAGAAAGCGCAGTGATGTCACAGAGGGGAGGAAGAATCCTGCTTCCTCCTCCCCTCTGTGACATGTGTGACCGCCCTATTAGACTTCACAGTGTATTAATACACACTGTGAAATCTACATTAAACAAAAGCAAGCGTGTGAAAAATAAGAAAGAATCAATACTTACCTTCCGACGCCTTCTGCCGCTGTGCGATCCCCGGTTCTAAGTCAGATCTCTTCTGACAGGACCTGTGATGACGTCAGAGGGGGGCGTTCCCGGGGCGGTCCCATCGCTGATTGGCTGCTCGCGGTCATGTGATATGTATCACATGACCGCGAGTGCCTGGGAACGCCCCCCTCTGACGTCACCACAGGTCTTGTCAGAAGAGATCTGACTTGAACCGGGTGATCGCACAGCGGCAAAAGGCGTTGGAAATTGATGTATTCATTCTTTTTTATTTTTCAGACACTTGCTTTTGTTTAATGTAGATTTCACAGTGTGTATTAATACACTGTGAAGTCTAATGGGGCGGCCACAGCTGTCACAGAGGGGAGGAGGAAGCAGGATTCTTCCTCCTCCCCTCTGGGAGAATACGCAGAAGTAGTAACATATCAATTGTTTACGGAGCTGCGTTTTCTCCCGGAAAACGCACTGCGTATTTTTACGCAATGTCTGCACTGCAAAGTGAATTTCCCATTCACTTTGTTGGCAGACAAAAGGCACATTGCGTATTTTGAAAAGCGCGCGTAAAAAAACGCGGCAAAATACGCAATGTGTGAATGCAGCCTTAAAACGTTTTTAAGAACATTAAAAGCAGGCATTTAGCAGAGAGAGGGATAGTTATAATGGTAAAAGGAAGGTGCAGGGACATGTATTGATAGGTTAGGTGGCTTTTCGGAGGTGACAGGTTCCCTTTAAAACACATTGGGGTGGTTTAATATCAGAAAACGATATGACAGATTCCCTTAAGCTTTCAGTGGAAATCTTGAAAGGAGTATTCTTTTACTGTTCATTGCGTAGTGTTGTAGGTGATTTGAATAGATCTACATTACATTTGGCTTAAAACTGTTTTTATCTTTGTTTTCATTTGATATATATAATTATTATTATTTTTTTTTTATTGTGTAAAAATCTTTTAGATTTTATAGCACAAATTAATTTTTCTACTTTTTAGATGTTAAATTTCCAAAAGATTACCCGACCTCCTGTCTGCTGGGCTGCGTGGAAGTAGTTGACTGTCTGCCATATCAGCAATTTAAGGAACAGGTGAGCTGCTATTTCTTATGTGTTGTCATTTATTTTTTTGGACAGAACCAGAGGCACAGAAAATCTGGTTTGAAGATGAAGCTTTCTACTTAATAAAATACAGGGAATTAACACCTATAAAACTGAGTACATCCCTACGCCCTCAATATTTTGTACATTTTTGTGAGAAAAGGTTCATTAAGTTTTGCATTTTATTCATTGAAATCCCTGGTGATTGATACGCGTGAGTCCAGTGAGACTATGTCAGTGAGCTGGCAGCCTGTCCTGTGTGACTGTGCATGTAGAGATAGCTGTCAGTCATAAAGACAACCCACCCAATGGACTTGTATGCATGCAAACACCAGTGATTTCAATCAATGAAATACAAGTTATACCATGCTGTCCACAGATCGAACTCTATGTACAAAAAGATGGGTATATTGCAAAAGGATAAAAGGGAATTTTTTTTTTATATCTTTTGCGTTATTTTTTTGTTTCTTAAAGGGGTCTTTCCATGAACAAAGTTAATTGTAATCAATAGATCTTGGAATGATAATAAATTCTACAATTATTTAATATGTTTAAAAAAAAAAAAAAAAAAAAAATGAGATAATCTTACATATGTCTGTGATGTAATGTCTTTATACTTTTTTTACTTCCTCCCGGTCCAGGAGATGTGGTGTGATCAGACCATGTCCCTGTACGGTCAGACGCAGCCATTACACAGTACATAGCAGGGACAAATATATAATATATATAGCTTCTTACTTCACTAAGAAAATAGAAAACATCCGTCAGGAAATCCACTCCTGACCTCAAATTGCCGTTACCCTAACTCTCCCCACATTTCCTCCCGCTCACTCTCCACATTCAACCCAGTCACAGAAAAAGAAGTCTCCAGGCTCCTCTCTTCCTCTTGTCCAACCACATGCCCACATGCACAACTGACCCCATCCCCTCACACCTACTCCAGTCTCTCCGGTGGTCACCACTCACCTAACCAAAATCTTCAGTCTCTCCCTCTCTTCTGGCATCTTCCCCTCCTTTTTCAAACACTCTATCATTACTCCAGTATTAAAGAAAACGTCTCTTGACCCATCCTGCACACACAACTAAAGATCAGTCTTTAATTTCCACTTCATCTCTAAACTCCTGGAGTGCCTAGTCTATTCCCACCTGACTCATTACCTCTCCACTCACTCTCTTCTAGACCCATTAAAGTCCGGTTTCGGCACCCTACATTCTACAGAAACTGCCCTCTTCAAAGTGACCAATGACCTTCTGACAACAAAATAAATGGTGACCACTCTCTGCTTATTCTTCTTGATCTCTCTGCAGCCTTTGACACTGTTGACCTCCATCTCCTACTGTCCATGCTGCACTCCATTGGCATCAAGGACATGGCTCCCTTGGTTCTCTTCCTATCTTTCTGACCGCTCTTTCAGTGTATCATTTGCTGGCTCCACTTCCTCCCCTCTTCCTCTCACTATTGGGGTCCCTCAGGGTTCAGTCCTTGGACCTCTTCTCTTCTCTCTCTACATGGCCCCAACTGGACAGACCATCAGCAGATTTGGTTTTCAGTACCATCTTTATGCTGATGATTCACAACTATACACTTTTTTTCCCTGACCTTACTCCTGCTCTAATATGAACTCCAATGACTGTCTAACCACAGTTTCCAACATCATGTCCACTCTCTAACTGAAACTCAACCTTTCCAAAACTGAACTTCTTCTTCTCCCGCCCTCCACTAACCTCCCTAAATCTGACATCTCTCGCTGTGTGTGGCACCACGATAACGCCTAGTCAGCAGGCTCGCTGTCTGGGTGTTATGTTCGACACTGATCTTTCCTTCGCCTCATGTATACAATCTCTTGCCCGCTCTAGCCGCTTGCACCTGAAGCAATCTCTAGAATTCACCCCTTTCTCATCTTGGAAACCACAAAAACCCTCACTGTGGCGCTGATTCACTCCTGCCTTGACTACTGTAATTCTCTTAGTTGGCCTCCCCCGCACTAGACTCTCCCCTCTCCAGTTCATCCTTAATGCAGCAGCCAGGATCACCTATCTAGCTAACTGTTACTCAGACACTTCCGCTCTGTGCCAGTTATTACACTTGCTGCCCATACACTAAATGATCCAATTCAAACTGCTTGTTCTCACCCGCAAAGCTCTTCACAGTGCAGCACCTCCCAACCTCTCTACCCTCATCTCTGTCTGTCACCCTACCTGTTCTCTTCGCTCTGGAAGTGACTTCAGACTCACTTCATTACTCCTAACCTCCCACTCCCGGCTCCAAGACTTTTTCCCGAGCTACACCAATTCTCTGGAATGCTCTACCTCAAGAAATTAGGTCTATCCACAACTTACATAGTTTCAGATTATCCCCCAAAACACATCTTTTTAGGGTGGCCTAGTATGATCCCTAGTCAAAGTCACATAGACATAGCCTATCCGCTCCACCAGTCTCAAATGCATCACAAATAATGGTTGGTGGCCACTTATGCTGCACTTATGCTGCACCTATCTCCTCAAGTTGACTACCTCAACAAAAACTGAAACGCACCTATAACCGCCGTAACCAAGCACGATTCCGTTCCTTTCGGAATTCGTCTGGCTGGTCCGTCTCCCGCACAGTGCAGACCCATAGTCGTTCGCCACGCAGGGAAGGTTCGAGGACTTCGCAAAGGTCGAACAAAACCTGGCAGTCTAGATATGGCCAAAGCAAGTCCAAAGGACCCAAATCCCAAAATTCTCATCTTCATGACTCCTTATTCCCGGACGACGCCCCGCCAGTGGGCGGCCGACTTTTCCACTTTCATCAAGTTTGGCTGCCTATTCTAAAGGAAAGGTGGATCAGGGAACTGGTGTCGTCAGGTTACAAAATAGAGTTCATTTCTCTCCCACCAAATTGATTTTTTTCTTTTCCGTACCTCCAAGGCTACCGTCCAAGGCTCGCGCCTTCTCCAAGGCGGTCAGGTCGCTTATCCAAGCCGGAGTAATTGTTCCGGTCCCCCGGGCAGAACACCTTCAGGGGCTCTATTCCAACCTATTTGTGGTTCCCAAAAAAGGGGGCAGTGTAAGACCTATTCTAGATCTCAAACAGCTAAACAAGTACGTGAGGGTATGACAATTTCGCATGGAGTCTCCGATCCAACATATCCATGGAAGAAGGAGAATTTATCGCCTCCATAGATATTCAGGATGCTTACCTGCATATCCCGATCGCCCCTGCTCACCAAAGGTTCCTCCGATTCGCAATCGGTCAGACCCATTATCAGTTTGTGGCTCTCCCATTCGGACTCGCCACGGCTCCCAGAGTGTTTACCAAAGTCATGGCGGCTGCCATGACTATACTACACTCCAGAGGCGTAATCGTCATCCTATACTTGGACGATATACTTATCAAGGCCCCCACCTTCAAGGATTGCGAACTCAGTGTCACCATCACAGTAGACACACTAAGTCGTCTGGGCTGGTTGGTCAACCTAAAAAAGTCGTCCCCAATCCCAAGTCAGTCCCTGATTTTTCTGGGCATGCAATTCCACACTTCCAGGGGTCTAGTGCTCCTTCCCAAGGAGAAGGCACATGCTATCCGGATGGGAGTTCGCGCCCTTCTTCAGCCAGCACCTCGATCCCTTCGATTTGCCATGAGAGTTCTGGGCAGGATGGTCGCTGAGATAGAAGCAGTCCCCTTCGCCCAGCTTCACCTCCGGCCTCTCCAACTGGCCATACTCAAATCCTGGGACAAGAGTCCTTTTTCCCTGGACAGGATGTTCCGCATGTCCTCGACGGTCAAGCAAACCCTACACTGGTGGCTCCGTCCAATCTATCTCTCCAAGGGGAGATCGTTTATCCCAGGTCACTGGAAGATTCTGACAACCGATGCCAGCCTAACGGGATGGGGCGCGGTGTACTGACACCACAGAGTGCAGGGGAAATGGTCTCCATCGGAATCCACCATGCCCATCAACGTCCTGGAGATTCGAGACATCTTCCTGGCACTGTGGGCTTTCCAACGTTTCCTAGTGGCCTCTCACATCAGGATACAGTCAGACAATGCCACGGCCGTGGCATATGTCAATCACCAGGGCGGAACCCGCAGTGTCCAAGCAATGCGAGAGGTAACGCACATCCTTCACTGTGCGGAATCCTCGGGATTGACCCTGTCCGCCGTGCCCATCCCAGGAGTAGACAACTGGGAAGCAGACTTTCTCAGTCGCCAAGGCATAGACTCGGGAGAGTGGTCCCTGCATCCCGAAGTCTTTCGGCAAATTTGTCATCGCTGGGGGACTGTGGACGTGGATCTGATGGCATCACATCTCAATGCCTAGGTTCCCAACTTCATGGCCAGATCACGCGACCCCCGGTCCCTTGGAGTGGACGCCCTAGTTCAGGACTGAACTCAATTTCAACTCCTATACATCTTCCCACCTCTGCCTCTAATCCCCAGAGTAGTGCGGAAAATCAAACCGGAAGCGATTCCGGTCATCCTTATCGCCCCAGACTGGCCCAGACATGCGTGGTATGCTGACATCGTCAAACTCACGGTAGACGCCCCCTGGCGCCTCCTAGATCGGCCAGACCTTCTATCTCGGGGCCCGTTCTACCACCAGAATTCACAAGCCCTGAATTTGACGGCGTGGCCCTTGAGACCTGGATTCTGACTCAAGCAGGGCTCACAGGACGTCATTCGCACTATGATCAGTGCGAGGAAACCTGCCTCTGCGAGAATTTACTACCGCACCTGGAAAGCCTTTTTTGCCTGGTGTGAATCTCGTGATCAGAATCCGTTACCCTATTCGCTGCCTAGGATTCTTGGCTTCCTACAATCGGGTCTGGAGGCCAGACTGTCCCTGGGCTCTCTTGAGAGCCAAGTATCAGCCGTCTCTGTTCTTTTTCAGCGGAGACTTGCACTAAAACCACAAATCAAAACGTTTCTTCAAGGGGTTTCCCGTTTGGTTCCCCCCTACAGATGACCGCTGGAGGCATGGGATCTAAACTTGGTGCTGATTGCATTACAAGAACCGCCCTTTGAGCCTCTCAAAGAGATCTCTCTCCGCCTTCTATCCCAGAAGGTGGTTTTTCTAATGGCTAGCACCTCCCTTCGGAGAGTGTCCGAACTCACAGCGCTCTCCTGCAGGCCGCCATTCCTAGCCTTTCACCAGGACAAGGTCGTTCTACGTACGGTTCCTTCTTTTCTTCCGAAGGTGGTTTCCTCCTTCCACATCAATGAGGAAATATCTTTACCGTCCCTTTGTCCGGCACCGGTTCATAGGTTTGAGAAGGCTCTGCATACGCTGGACCTTGTAAGGGCTTTGCGTATCTATGTCTCTAGAACAGTGCCCTTTCGGAAGTCGGAATCTCTTTTCCTTCTTCCAGAAGGCAGCCACATTGCTCTCAATGTGCAGTTATCAACCAGTATAATTAACTGTTTCACTCCCCTGGCATATTTGTCAGATTGCAGTTGATGATTTGTGTATTGTACAAAGATTGATTAATTGTTATACTGCAAAACAACTCCCCATTATAATAATAATAATTTATTCATTTATATAGCGCTATTAATTCCATTTCATCTATAGAGTTATATTGCATTTTTTTTATCCATCTGCAGTCTACAGCTGTGTCTTCTAGGGGGCGCCAGTCACTTGTGTTGCATATTTTGTTGCAGAGCGGCCCGCCTTGTCTAACAGCTGTAAAGAGAAAATAGGGTGGGGGACAAGAGGTGCAATAGTGCCCTATCACTAGTGACACTTTTGTATGATGGTGGTGCTGTGAAGCTGCTCACCTGGTCCAGTTGTGAACCCCACAACTGGTTTGAAGGCGTTTTTGGAATCTATGTTCCAGCTGCTGCAGGACCTCCACCGACCACTGGATAGTGGTTTGAATCCAAGAAATGATCGGAGTGCTGGTGTGTCACGGTCCGCGCTGCTGTGGTATGGATAAACTCACCAAAGAGCCAAAAGTATTTTCATCCTTTATTCCTCCTCTCTCCTACGCGTTTCAGCGCCACACCCGGCGCCTTCCTCATGTCCCTGAGGAAGGCGCCGAGTGTGGCGCTGAAACGCGTAGGTGAGAGGAGGAATAAAGGATGAAAATACTTTTGGCACTTTGGTGAGTTTATCCATACCATAGCAGCGCGGACCGTGACACACCAGCACTCCGATCATTTCTTGTCTAACAGCTGGGCGTCATTAATAGGCTGCTTTCTGATTTTATGCCTCACTCTTGGAGTTACTGCCGCCCTGTAGTGATCTCATGTCCAGTGATACCACCTGTCTCCTCCTTGTGGCACGGCTGGTCGCTGGTGCCACAACCGCCCCCGTGTCAAGGTTGTAGGGGATGGTGCATCGGTGTTGAGAGATATGGGTTGCTTCTGAGGTGGCTGATAGTATCCTGCTAAATGCAATGATATTTATAAGAGGCCAAAATTTGAGGGTTTTTTTCTATATATTTATTCTATATACCAATTCGGTGAATGATGTCAGAATAGCCTCCCAGAGCTGTTGTTTTGATGTGAACTGCCTCCACCCTCAAAGATCTTTGGCTTGATTATACTCCAAAGGTTCGCTATAGGGTTGAGGTCAGGGGAAGTTGGTGGCCACACCATGAGTGTATCTCCTTTCTCCTTCGCCTCATTGGGGGACACAGACCGTGGGTGTTATGCTGCTGTCCACTAGGAGGCGACACTAGGCAAAATCTGCAAAAGAGTTAAGTGGCTCCTCCTATGCAGTTATACACCCCTAGAACAGGAAGTGATTCTCCAGTTTTTGTTTAGTGTCTAGGAGGCACACACAGATTTTTTTAGTGCTCCTAAAAAACTTTCTTTTTGATTTTTTTTCTTCAAGAAGAAGAAAAGTGGGTCTCTGACGAGACTCCCGGCATGGTCCCTCCTCGGCCCCCCACTGTTGGGGGCGCCTGGTTGAGGTCGACTGGTCCCCCTAACATGCCGCTCCCTCCTCGGCCCCCCAATGTTGGGGACGCTGGGTTAAGGTTGAGACAACGACCCTCCCTCCCCATTTCCCCACTGTTGGGGTTACTGGGTTGAGGTCGAGGCGAAGGACAAGGCACCTGACGGTGGAGCAGCATCCCTCCCTAAATACCCCTTTGGGGTTCATTTAGGTTGAGACACCACAGGTAGAGCCTCTGGTGCAGCAGCTCGGTCCTGCTCTAGGCACCCAGGAGTCCCCAGCTTTGCTGAAGACTCCTTACCCCTCAGCGGCAGCCTGCTCCCTGCAGTACCAGGGCACACAGCTCTGCTGTGTACCTCCTGAAGGGGCCGGGGGAACAACAACGGGGCAACCAGCACTAGCAGGGACACAGCTTGCCTGTGTCCCTGCAGCAGCCAGCACTAAGGGCTGCATCCTGGTGGTTACAGAGGACCCACTACTCTGGGTCCTCTGCGGGGGCTATTATAGCAGAGGGAGATCTTTCCCTAGCAGGGACACAGCTTGCCTGTGCCCCTGCAGCAGCCAGCAGGGCTGCACTTTGATGATCCCAGAGGACCCAGCACGCTGGGTCCTCTGTGGGGGCCCACATCCCGCCACCGCTGTCTGCCCAGGGGGTCTGGCGGGGTCCGGTTTAGTTCCGGACCCCCTTCCGCACCTCCGCGCCGCCCTGGCGACATTTGCGGCCGCAGGTCTCAAATTTAGGCCGCGGCTTCGGCCTACACCGAAGCCGCCGCCTTCTCCACGCCCCCCGGCCCGCCCCCCCGGATGACGAGGATGACGCTGCCAGCGTCATAGCAGGGGGCGGGCCGGAGCACAGAGGGCGCGTTTTTTTACAAGGACCGCGCTCTTTTTTGCTCAGCGCTCCGCCCCCCTCCCTCCTCACTCCAGTTAACACAGTGGCTCAGAACACTAATACCAATATATATGCTTGAGAAGTCTGACCTCTGCTAGTTCGATCCCCCTGAGGAGAACAGAGCATATCTCCGGGGGGCACAGGATGAGGATGACCCCTCTCCTATAAGCAGCGGCGGCCATTAAAGGACACAGGCACTGCTCCTGTCACCGCAGCTGCCAGCCTTGAGCCACTGCACACAGCAGCCACATATACAGGCTAGCCTGTGTGCGGGCACTGTGCATACACTACACAGACAGCTGACACATGTCATGAATTACACATGTAGGTCAGCTGTCCTGTGTGCGGACAGTCACGTGCCCACACCTTGCTGGCATGGCGGCACATATGCACAGCCAGCAGGGGGTACAACGAGCACTAGGCCCCCCACAAACACTGGGAGCCCAACAGTGCTTCCTCCCTGCCGTGCCCTTCAAGGCACACCAGTGCAGCCGGGGCCTTGGTTTTAGGAGTCCTACAGTGCCTGCATCAAAGGGAAGAGGGACATACGGCAGAGCCTGCCATGCCACAGAGCTACGGCCGGTCTGCAATGCCCCCCCATCATTCTCTGGCTTCTCCAAAAGCCATGGCTCAGCATCCGCTATGCAGGGGTACAGCGAGTGCAGCACGGCGGGGGGCACACTCTGGAGTGTACAATGCGCAGCTTCGCTGTGCGGCAGTTTCCAACAAAAACGGCAGGACAATCAGCAGCGATATATCCTGCTCCAGTTTGTGTCCCCCCCTCAGGACAATACTACGAGGAGCAGTGTAACTGCCTCTACAGTAGTAATCAGCGCACGGGCCATCGCACGTATTGTTTTTTCCTAACACCGTGCCAGATGCAGGTACCTGTTGGTACACTTGTCCAACCTTATGGCTTTGCCCTGGGGGAGCTGGGTTGAAGCGAGACGAAAATGCCTATTCCTTGGTCCCCCAACGTTGGCGGAGCCCAGTTACTATTCCAACGGCTCAAAATACTCGTCCATCAGACCCCTCCCCAGGCCCCCACACAGTTGAGAGGACTAGGGTGATGGAATTACTAAGAGTTTGACTCTCACGTTTTACTTGGCCATCCATTGTTGGAGTGCCCAGTGGAAGTTGATGTACTCTATATTTACCTGACAATGGCAAGGGTCCCAGGACCGCTTACCAATTCTCTCCAAATCCCACAGCTGAAGTTCTGGTAGGCGGTGATGACAGTCAAGTCTCACAAGGCTCAGGCTGACACACCGTGACCCGCAACTGCACGAGTAATTTAGCTACGGGTCTCTGGACCTAAGACCCATAGCACACTCCCTCCTCAGCTCCCCACCGTTGGAGGCGCTGGGTCGTGGCCGAGAGTACTATAAACCATACTCCTCCTCGACTTCCCACTGTGGGGGACTCGGGTTGAAGCTGTGACGGCCCAAGGCCTGTTCGGTCTCCGTCCCCAAACTACAAAACGAAACTCGGGGTCGCAGAACGTGGAATACGAGCCCTGTCGCCAATCTCCTCCCTATACCTATATTAGGTACTTGGGTTCAGATGACACGTGCGAGCACTCTGCACAGCCCGCTTCAAGCTGGACTTTGCAGACCCCCGACCGCATTAACCAATGGAGGGCCCTTTTGGACCCCGTATGACCGTGGCCCGAACACTCTTCCACGCAATCTGTCCCTTCTCGACTCGGGAGTCAAAAGAGGATACTCACGGTGGGATAGCGCTCGCTGTGTGCTGCGCAGGACACTGGCGACTGAACTATCGCGAGCACAGCCTCCGGTTTCGGCCAGCGCTGCTCATGACTTCCGGCTCCGCGCCGGGCCTCTGCCTTTTCCGGGTCCCGCGAATAACGCGAGGCCCTGCCTTCGGCCTAGATGTGACATCACTGACTTGCCCACCCTCTGTCCGCCCTTCGCCCGCCACGCCCACCCTCCTCCTGACGTCGGAGCCTCCGAAGCGCCAGCACAAGGAGTGGGCCAAGGCCAAAAAGGACTGAAGTTGGCAATGTCTATTCTACATTTCAGCAGTCTCCCATATCTGGATGACCCTTTATCAATGCATCACTTTCAAGGTCTGCGAACAGTGGCATCTACACCGTGCTCGTTGAGGAGACTTGGTAGGATCGACCTCCACAGGTCTACTGCAATTCCAAGGCACATGCTGCAGCACAGCACACGCATTCCAGGAGCCCCAGCCCTGCTGCATACTCCTGACGGCCACTGCTACAGCATCACGTATGGAGTCTCAGCCGTATTGGATGCACAGCATCGCATGAACACGGCGGCCTTTGGTTGCACATCCACAGCTATAGTCAAATTTCCCCAGACAGGACACGTATTCTTCGTCTGGGAACCCACAGCCTCAGTCAGAGGTCTCTCCAATCCTTCACAACTGCTATAAGAGTCCGAGACCGCATAGAAGCAGCTTGGAAGTCGGTTCCATTGGTTCAGCTGAATCGCCGGTATTTGCAATTATCCATGCTTAGGTGTTGCACGAGAACAGGATGGGGTGCGATGTACCCCCATCACAATGCACATGGCAGTAGCCTTGCCCTGTCTCGAAGATGCCCCTCAATCTATGAACATTCGTGCAGTATCTCTAGTACTGAAATCATTCTCCCTCTGGCATTCGAACATGTCCGGATACAGTCGGACAATGCCACAACCGTGGCATATGTCAACCACCAGGGTGGAACCTGTAGTCTCTAAGCGATGACAAGTTCACCACATCCTTCACTAGGTGGAAACCTTGGAACACTGTACTGCCAGTTGTTCTCATACCAGGTGTACACGTCTGGGAGGCTGATTCTCTAATCCTCCAAGGGATGGACCCAGGGGATTGGCCCTTTTATCTAGAAGTCCTCTGTTAAGACGGCAACGCCAGGACACCACAGATATGGACCTGATGGAGTCACGCCTCAATGCCAGGATCTCAGGATCCACAGTCAGTGGGACAGACGCACTAGTCCAAGCCTGGACCGGTATCCGTCTCTCCTATATTCTTTCCCCACTAACAGTCTGGAATATCAAACGGGAATGTCTCGGGATCGTCTTCGTGGTCTCAGATTGCCCACACGCGCTTGCTGCGCAGACTCGTCCAATTTATAGCAGCAGTACCAGGACGTCTAACAGACAGTCCAGACCTGCTCGCTCACGGCCAGTTCTCCCTCAAAATTCCTCTCATCCAAGGTTACTAGCGTAGCCTTTGAGACCTAGAATTTAACCCAAGAGGTTTTTTCACCAGGATATTGTGACAGCCGTAGTCACAGAGAGGACACCAGCTTTATCAGCGATATCCGATCACACGCGTAATCGTTTTTAGTTTGGTACCTGAGGCACCTCTAGGGGTTTTTCCCCTTGGCCCTACTTCATGCCAAGGACTCTCCATTTCTTCCACTCAGACCTGGACTCAGGTCTGTCCTTAGGGTCTCTTACACAGCAGGTTTTCAGCTGTTTTTCACCCTATTACAAACACGTCTTGCCACCAGACGTCTATGAACTCCTTCATTCAAAGGGTCTGCTATTTAGGGTCTCCATACCACAAGACTACACCCGTGGGGACCTGAACTTGGTCCTCACGGTACTACAAGAACCACCTCTTCAGCCTCGATGGGATGTTACCTTAAGCATCCTCATCCAAATAGTAGTATGGTTCGGTGGCATTTATTTGTCTCTGCAGACGTATCGGTACTTGCAGCGGTCTCATGTAATCCATTTGTTTCTAGTCTTCCATCTGGACATGCTTGTCCTATGGCTGGTTCCATTATTCTTTCTAGGGTAGGCTTACTCCTTCCACCTACATGAAGACATCTCTCTGCCATCACCGCGCCCGTCTCCGGTCTGTCCGGTTGCGAAGGACCTACATATGCGGGACCTTGTCAGGGCCCTACGCGTCTAGGTGCCCAACACAGCGCCCTACTAAGAAGTCGGATTCTCTTTTTATCCTTCTTCCAATGGGCCGCCATAAAGGCACGTCAGCCTCTGCGGCTCCCCTAACCAGGTGGTTTTTCTGTAACCATCCAAGACGCTTATACCTTCGAAAACTCATCCCTTCCGGCAGGTCATGGCACATTCTAATATAGCCGTGGAAGCCTCCTGGACAGTTCGGTAAGAGGTATCGGCGAAACTGGTGTTTTAGGCAGCCAAGAGGTCAGCCTACACCCATACCCAAGCCACTATAGTGCTTGCACTCAGTCCTCGACAAATGCAGGTCTGGGTACACGTGCCCTCCAGGCGGCAGCAAGCCGCCTATCGGTGCATAGTTTTTCACTGACTATGTTCAGTGTCTCTAGTTCCATTGCTATTTCCCACCCAGGGACTGCTTTGGGACGTCCCACGGTCTGTGTCCCCCAATGAGGCGAAGGAGAAAAGGAGATTTTTGTGTACTCACCGTAAAATCCTTTTCTCTTAGCCTCTAATTGGGGGACACAGCACCCACCCTGTTGCCCTTGTGGGCCTTTTCTACAGTTCTTGCATAGCTTCTCAGCTCTTACATGGTTAACATGTTTACTCATGTTTGCCTATTATCACTCTGTTAACTGTTGACTGTTTAAACTTGTGCCTGTTTAGTTCCAGGCCTTGTAGTACTGTGAGCCTGTTTAGTTACAGGCCTTGTTATACGATTGTTACTTCGTTAACTTCACTGTTTTCCACATGCGCCTGCTTAGTTACAGGACTTGTGGTACTAGTATTACTCTGCTAACTCTTGACGGTTTCCACACGGGCCTGTCTGGCTCAGGCCTTGTTACTGTTATTACCTTGTTAACTATATTGTATACACAGGTTGCCTGCGTTGACTCCTGTGTCACTGTGATTGTCTGTTAGCTCTCCTACTGCTTTAGCACAAAACTGGAGAATCACTTCCTGTTCTAGGGGTGTATAACTGCATAGGAGGAGCCACTTAACTCTTTTGCAGATTTTGCCTAGTGTCGCCTCCTAGTGGACAGCAGCATAACACCCACGGTCTGTGTCCCCCAATTAGAGGCTAAGAGAAAAGGATTTTACGGTGAGTACACAAAAATCTCCTTTTTATGCCCGTACCAGCCAATGACACAGAGTTATTCTTTGCAGCAAGAGATGGTGCATTGTCATGCATGAAGATGATTTTGCTCCTGAAGGCACGTTTTTGCTTTTTGTACCATGGAAGAAAGTTCTCAGTTGGAAACTCTATATACCGTATGTACTTAAGTATAAGCCGACCCGAGTATAAGCCGAGGCCCCTAATTTTACCCTCCAAAACTAGGGAAACCTATTGACTCGAGTATAAGCTTAGGGTGAGAAATGCAGCAGCCCCCCGTCACTGGTATACAGGCCCCCATCAGTGATATACAGGCCCCCTCCTTAGTATCTGGCCCCCAGGCTGCGGCATTTGTTAAAATAACAAACATTTCATACATTACCTTTCTGGCAACTCCTTGCTGGCACCGCCGCGTCCTCCGGTCTCCCTGCTTCTTCCTGCTTGTGCCAGCTTCTATTGCTGTGACCGACGCAGCAGCGATGACGTCATCTCTGCTGCGTTGGTCACATGACACCGGCACAAGCAGGAAGAAGCAAAGGGACCGGAGGACGCGGCAGTGCCATCAAGGAGTCGCCAGAAAGGTAATGTATGCAATGTTTGTTATTTTAATGTGTGCCGCAGCCTGGGGGCAAGATACTAAGGAGGGGGCCTGTATATCACAGATGGGGGCCAGTGTAGTGCAATATGCACCGCTCTCCCTGCCGCTGATGGACAGGGGGATGCAGTGCATATTCATTACACTAATGAGTGGCCCCATGTGACCTCCCGCAAATACAGAGTGACTTGAGTATAAGCTGAGGGGGGCACTTTTCAGCACAAAAATTGTGCTGAAAAACTCAGCTTATATTCTAGTATATACGGTATTTT
>JARQOC010000004.1:211924121-212226621 GCA_033576535.1 Allobates femoralis
ATTATTGTAAGCAAACTAATCTAATAAAGTGAATTAGTGGTATTCCTATGAAAGTTTTTCAATATGACAAGATGATACTATACTAATGTATTCACAAATACCATATTCATACTTTTTAATTGGTTTTAATGGGCACTTTTCGGGGAGGTCCAGAAATCAACACAATTATGGTAAGTTTGTCACAAAATAGGTTTTCTGCATCTCTTGCCTGATTCTTGACAGTGTGTGTATCCTGGCCTTCAGTGATCACGCATCAGGTTGACTGGTGACCGCTGAAGCCTGGGATTTGGCATGGAGAGAAGTGTCTGCTGCCTGGCTCCTCTCCTGTTCTTTCTGCCTAATTTGAATTACATTAATAACGTTTTTAATTGCATAGGAAAGACTTATGGGGAATTTATCATTTCATACTGTTTGATTTAACCATTAAACCAAAAGCATACTGAATAGCGTGCACCAAATTCCTTTTTAGGGCTGTCCAGAGAAACTGTTAATCTGTGGAAATTTCTATTAGTTTGCAGCAGGACAAATTTACAGTTTTGATCACCAAAAATCTGGTGTAGTTGGCCACTCCCCATTTTGGCAATCACCGCCCTTTTTTTTTTATTTTCTTAAATTTGGTGGTGTTAGTATAAAGAACAAAAAACTGATTTTTGTGTACTCATCGTAAAATCGGTTTCTCTTCGCTATCATTGGGGACACAGGACGATGGGTGTTATGCTGCTTATCCCTAGGAGGCGACACTAAATATAAAAACAATAAACTCCTCCTCTGCAGCATACACCCCCTGTCTGGGCCAGGCCATGCCAGTTTAAGTGAACAAGCAGTAGGAGATACACAAGTGCAACAAGTTAACAGCCACAGTAATAACAATTACAACAAAAGGTACCAAGAAAACTAAGACCCTACATGTCAACAGGGTGGGTGTTGTGTCCCAAATGATGGCTAAGAGAAAACTTTTACGGTGAGTAGACAAAAATCCGTTTTTCTCTAACGCCTCATTGGGGGACACAGGACCAAGGGAGGTCCTAAAGCAGTCCCTGGGTGGCAAAATTACACAACCCAAGAAACAAGGGACTAGTCCCAGACTTCCTGGAGCACCTACTAAGATAGGTGCTCCACTGCCGTCTGAAGGATCTTCCTACCCAGGGCAACGTCCGCTGAAGCCTGGGTATGGACCATGTAATGCTTTGAAAACGTGTGCAAGCTAGACCAAGTAGCGGCCTTGCACACCTATTCAACTGAAGCCTGATGCTGAATGGCCCAAGAAGCACCGAACGCACGTGTTGAGTGAGCACGCAGTCCACCAGGTATAGGAACCTGTCTTAGGCGGTAGGTTTCCAGGATAGTGGACCGAATCCATCGTGCGAGGGTAGCCTTGGAGGCAGCCTGTCCTTTTCGTGGTCCTTCAGGAAGGACAAACAAGGCGTCCATCTTCCTGAAGGAGGCCATCCTGGAGATGTAATGTCTGAGGGCTCTCACAAGGTTGATGCAGAGCTTTTTCCACCCGATGAACTGGAGTGTCTTCCAGAGCGCTGTAGAACAAGAGGAGGAGAATCACTGGGACTGAGACTCCCTGGGGTTCGACTGTCTGTCTGGACTGCCAGGAGGAACCTGCTTTAGAGAAGACTGGGAAGCCCCATCTCTACGAGGGGCCCGGTTGGGGCAGGTGCGGTCGAGAGGCCGCCCAACCAAAGGTGTTCCGAATGGAACGGAACGTGGTCTGTGGACGCCTGACGAAGGTTTGTCTCGGCTTAAGTTGGGGAAGGGAAGTGCTCTTCCTGCCTGTGGCATCATAGATAAGTTTGTCCAGGCTCTCGCCAAATAGATGATCAGGAAAATAAGGGAGGCCTGTCATGACTGTTTTGATTCCGAGTCCACCCACCACTGTTGGAGCCAAAAGGCCCTACAAATGGCAATGGTATTAGCGGCAGTGAAAGCTGCGCAGGTGGCAGAATCAAGAGATGCCTGGATCAAGTAATCTGCACGCCGGGGATCTGGGCAGTGATGTCAGTGAAGTTATGAGGGAGCTGAGATTCCTGCAAAGAAGTGGTTAGGGTTTCGGCACAGACCATGATGGCCTTTGCAACCTACAC
The DNA here is from genome assembly GCA_033576535.1 of Allobates femoralis. NCBI lineage: Eukaryota > Metazoa > Chordata > Amphibia > Anura > Aromobatidae > Allobates > Allobates femoralis. Next base: position 211,926,215 of record JARQOC010000004.1, read on the forward strand.
AGAAGCAAAAGACGACGGGAGGGAAGATCCCGCTGCTTCAAAGGCGCAGCGAGCGAGCTGCTCCACTTGCCTGTCGGTTGGATCTTTGATGGAGGAATAGTCAGGCAATGACAGCAATGTTTTAGCCGCAAGGCGGGAGACAAGAGGATCGACAGATGGTGAGACTGCCCAGCCCTTGGGATGGCTAAGGCGAAGGAGTACCGAGCCTCTATGGCCTTGCGGTTACATAAGCGCTTGTCAGTTTTCTCCCTTTGCTTAGTAAGGGTTGTCTGAAACTCCGGGTGGTCCGCGAAGACCTTTTGCAGCTTCTTTGCTCTTTTAAAAGAGACTGCATGATCAGGTGTGGAGGGCGGTATGTCGTCCACGTTTAAGGTACGGTTGACCACTGCAATGAGAGAGTCAATGGCCGCTTGGTTGTCAGGGGTGTCTATGTCCAGGGATTTGTCCTGGTATAGGCAACATTCCCCTTCCTCTAGGTCGTCAGATGCTGCAGAGTTTGGTCCCTGGTCCCTTGACAGGGATGCGTGGAAGGACACGGGCGACACGTTTCTATGTGACCGTTTTCTGACCACGACTGCAGATGTGGTACGTGTCCTGCTGCTGTCAGAAGGACTCTCCATGGAGGTGTCCTCTGCCTGTTCTCCGTCCGGGGGGCCAGATTGGGAGGGCGGCATTGCATAGCTTGTACCAGGTTTTGGGCCAGCTTTTGCATAGACAGTGACAGAAATAGAGCCCAATCTGGTGGACTGAGGGCTCTGGAGCGGCAGCAACAGCAGCGGAGGGCTCTTGAGGGGCTGCAGGGGTACAGGACTGGCAATATGGGGTAGTATGTTTTCGTGGCAGGTGGAGCAGGAAGAATAATAGGCTGTATGAGCCTTTGAATTCTTTGTACCCTTTGAGGCATGCATAGCTGCAGCGGGTGCAGTGCTGTGAGCAGGGGCAAGGGGGCTACTAACAGAAAAGAAGTGATCAGCCTGTAAGATAAACAGGATGTCTCTCACCCGGGTCCGCAGCCGATGGTCCTGTGCCCACGGTTCAGGCTCCTGCTGTCCCCAGGTGCTGTAGAACGCTGTGTGGGGCCTGTGGTAATGTCCTCCGTCCTCAGAGAGCGGGAGAAGAAAAGGGGCTGCGCCGCAATCGGTGGCAAGATCGCGAGGTCAAGGCGAGGGGTGTGGCCACGCCCCCGATGACACAAACAGCTTCATCGGGGACGTGGCCACCAGGCACCGCATCACTCCAGGGGGCGGGGACAGCCGGGAAAACTGCCGAAAACAGCCCGAAAATGGCGGGGACACTGGCGGTTGCGTCGGTGGCCCGCGGATTGTGCAACCTGTGCAGCAGTGGGGAGAAAACGGGCCGAAGTGAAGAAAGTGCCCTTTTGATGTGACAGACCATGGGGAGACACCAGTAACCCTGCGCCCAGAGCCCTCTACTGGTAATGACACTGATGAGCCCTGCAAGGGGCAATATCACAGGGGGATCTCACCTACGAGAATGTCTCAACCCAGGATGCTGTATGGCATGCTGGGGAGCCCAGTGGACTGTCCTTTGTTGCTGTATCCTTAGCTGCTGCTGTTCCTGCAGAAGTCCTAGCACTGGGATCAAATGGGTCTGCACAAATGAGAAAGGGGTTATGGGGAGACAACACTCGTGTGCCCGTCCGTGGAAGAGTGAGGGAAATCGGTGCCCGAGGGAAGTTACAGGCCGAAAAAATTCCATAGTCGCAGAGGGGAGCGGTGACACTCTGCGTTCCCGCCTGTTGATAGTTTTGGTAAAGTGGTCCCTGAGGGGTTGCCGTCGCCTGTCTTCTAGTAGAAGAATTCTGGAGAGATGCGCCTCCTACAGACACTAAGCTAAAACTTGTGTGGCCAGGCCCAGCCAGGGGGTGTATGCTGCAGAGGAGGAGTTTATTGTTTTTACATTAACTTGGTGTCGCCTCCTAGGGATAAGCAGCATAACATCCATGGTCCTGTGTCCCCCATTGAAATGTTAGAGAAAAGGTGCTAAACTTTGGCCTAAATACTCATGTGTCAAACCTTTCCAGTTTTCTTGTATTAAAAGTTCCAAAGTGAATGATTTTTAAAAATTTCCTTTTATTTTTCTTGTGGATCTTGTGGACAAGTTAAACCTACCTCTTTGTATGGAGGTTAAGGCAGCATCATCCTGGGGTAAACACTCTTAGGCCTCTTTCACATGTCCCTATCTCTGGCATGTGTGCTGTCCGTGCAGCCACATGCTGGAGGCACAGACATACTTTCACACATGTTAATGAATGGGCACTTTTACATGTCCGTGATGCCGCACGGACCGTGGCTCTGTGTGGACAGACGTGTCCGTGTGCTCCACATGGCGACATGTACATTTATCAGCAGCAGCACGTACTCCTTCAGATCAGGACATGCAAAAAAATGTCCTGCACACAGGTGTCATCCATGTGCATGGACCAGAGGCAAAAAGTGTAAGAATAAAGAATTTCATACTTCCCCCGACTCAAGCGATGCTCGTATTCCTCTCACTTCTGGGGCCACTCATTAAGCTCATGAATATTCACTGAAGTGAGAGGCACAGGCAGCTATGGAGAGAAGTGAGTTTACAATGACATGCTGTCGGGAAGTAACACAGATAGCACATGGACACCACACGTATGTCTCACAGTGGTGGACACACGGTCCCCCAAAATGGCCTCTCTCACGTATGTGTGTGTTTTGCACGGATGTGCGAAAGAAGTTCTCTTTAAGGCCTATCAGTAGGATTTGCAATACAAAGGAAAGGCATGGTCTTGGTGGCACTGTTGTACTGATTAGCCTGATACCTAGGGTAAAGGAACCTGATCTGTGGTTCTTGTATAAAGTCTTACAAAGCGAATAGTGAAAAAAAATAGGGGAATAGGGAAAAAACCCAACCCTACCCTACCGTGCGGCTGTCTGCGGAGCAGACTGGTAGCAGGCAGGGTTGCCGGTGGGGCAATGCAGCAGGCCTGGAGCTGGGGGTATCTGTGCGGTGGGCGGCATTGTGGAAGTTGGCGCCATTGCAAGTTCCGGGCTCCGGCTACGAGTTTCCGGTTTACAGAATGAAACTTGTATTGCGTGCCTGTGTCTGCCACACAGGACTCCCAAGAAAATGGCCGCCGAACCAGTGCATGCGCAGATAGAGCTTTTGGTCACTGAGCTCTCGATCTGCGCATGCTCTCCACTAGTTATCGGCAAATAGCCGGCGGCAGGGAGAATTCTGGGCTCTGCTGCACACAGAGAGCTAAAGCAAGGGAGGAAGAGAAGAATCATTCTCCTCCACCTCTGCAGGGTTTGCTATTGATTGGTGGAGGGAACTTTTGCTCAGCTGCCTGCACCAGTCAGATAGCTATCCCTGCACAATGTATAGTATAGCACCTCTTGTTTACACTAGTTCGAGAGATCCTAGGGAGAGGTGAGCAAACACATTGAAGGAAAACACAAACCCCATCATCTTACAGAATATACTGTATCAGTGGTTGTATTCTGATGGATGGTGGGGGGTGTAGCCATATTTGGTGTAAATAAGGAGGGATTGTAATGTGGCCAAAGTGTTTATTGTAACTGTGACTACCCCCTCCCTCATCTTTCAGAATACACCCATGAATACAGTACATGGGTGTATTCCTAAAGAAGATGGAGGTGGTAGTCACAATATATGGTACTCCAGGCACTGTACTGTAATTCACAGATCTCCCCCCCCCCCCCCCCATAGTGCGTCCCTGCAGATCCCCCCATAACAGAGCGTCATCACAGATCCCCCATAACAGTGTGTCATCTGTAGATCCCCCATATCAGTGTGTCATCTGCAGATCCCGCGGAACAGTGTATCAACATAGATCCCCCATAAGTGTGTCATCTGCAGATCCCCCATTACAGTGCGTCATCTGCAGATACTCCATAAGTGTATCATCTGCAGATCCCCCGCAACAGTGCTTCATCTGCAGATCCCCCGCAACAGTGCGTCATCTGCAGATCCCCCGCAACAGTGCGTCATCTGCAGATCCCCCGTAGCAGTGCGTTATCTGCAGATCCCCCGTAACAGTGCTTCATCTGCAGATCCTCCGTAACAGTGCTTCATCTGCAGATCCCCTGTAACAGTGCTTCATCTGCAGATCCCCCGTAACAGTGCTTCACCTGCAGATCCCCCGTAACAGTGCGTCACCTGCAGATCCCCCGTAACAGTGCGTCACCTGCAGATCCCCTAACAGTGCGTCACCTGCAGATCCCCTTAACAGTGCGTCACCTGCAGATCCCCCGTAACAGTGCGTCACCGCAGATCCCCCGTAACAGTGCGTCACCGCAGATCCCCCGTAACAGTGCGTCACCGCAGATCCCCCGTAACAGTGCGTCACCGCAGATCCCCCGTAACAGTGCGTCACCGCAGATCCCCCGTAACAGTGCGTCACCGCAGATCCCCCGTAACAGTGCGTCACCGCAGATCCCCCGTAACAGTGCGTCACCGCAGATCCCCCGTAACAGTGCGTCACCGCAGATCCCCCGTAACAGTGCGTCACCGCAGATCCCCCGTAACAGTGCGTCACCGCAGATCCCCCGTAACAGTGCGTCACCGCAGATCCCCCGTAACAGTGCGTCACCTGCAGATCCCCCGTAACAGTGCGTCACCTGCAGATCCCCCGTAACAGTGCGTCACCTGCAGATCCCCCGTAACAGTGCGTCACCTGCAGATCCCCCGTAACAGTGCGTCACCTGCAGATCCCCCGTAACAGTGCGTCACCTGCAGATCCCCCGTAACAGTGCGTCACCTGCAGATCCCCCGTAACAGTGCGTCACCTGCAGATCCCCCGTAACAGTGCGTCACCTGCAGATCCCCCGTAACAGTGCGTCACCTGCAGATCCCCCGTAACAGTGCGTCACCTGCAGATCCCCCGTAACAGTGCGTCACCTGCAGATCCCCCGTAACAGTGCGTCACCTGCAGATCCCCCGTAACAGTGCGTCACCTGCAGATCCCCCGTAACAGTGCGTCACCTGCAGATCCCCCGTAACAGTGCGTCACCTGCAGATCCCCCGTAACAGTGCGTCACCTGCAGATCCCCCGTAACAGTGCGTCACCTGCAGATCCCCCGTAACAGTGCGTCACCTGCAGATCCCCCGTAACAGTGCGTCACCTGCAGATCCCCCGTAACAGTGCGTCACCTGCAGATCCCCCGTAACAGTGCGTCACCTGCAGATCCCCCCATAAGTTTGTGTCTACAGATCCCCCGTAACAGTGCGTCACCTGCAGATCCCACGTAACAGTGCGTCACCTGCAGATCCCCCCATAAGTTTGTGTCCTACAGATCCCCCGTAACAGTGCGTCACCTGCAGATCCCCCCATAAGTTTGTGTCCTACAGATCCCCCGTAACAGTGCGTCATCTGCAGATCCCCCGTAACAGTGCGTCATCTGCAGATCCCCCGTAACAGTGCTTCATCTGCAGATCCCCCGTAACAGTGCTTCATCTGCAGATCCCCCGTAACAGTGCTTCATCTGCAGATCCCCCGTAACAGTGCTCCAGCGATCGGCCTTCCACTGGAAGATCACTGATCGGTAACGAATGGCCTGGACCATTTTTCGATCGGTGATCTCCTGCTGGCCAGGCTGCATCGCTGTGTATGACAGGGGCAACGACCAGCGATCCCCAGTCTGCGCCCGAGACCCTGAACGATCCCAACGACCGTCGGGTGTCTGCATATCGCTGGGTGATCGCTGGCAAGTCTGCCTGTCTGGCATCTCACCAGCCATCACATAACTATGTTCCAGCGATCCCGGCCAGGTCGGGTCGAGGTGGGATCACTAGAACATTGCTATGTGTAACTGGGCCCTTAGACATGGACATAAGAGTGAATCACACGCCACAAATAATGGCCTTTCAGTGTAAACAAAAATTATAATATGCGAAGCCAAGCAGATTGCTGCTGAGAAAGGCATCGATGACTTGACTGGATCACCATCATGGTGCTTCAGATTTATGAAGAGATGTGGCCCCGCTATGCGCACCAAAACTAGATTTGCGCAGAAAATGCCAAAAGAATATGAAGCCAAAATTCTGTCTCTCCACAAGTTTGTAATTGACAGCAGAAAGAATAATGGATTTGAATTAGGCCAGATTGGTAATAATGATGAAGTCCCTCTAACGTTTGATGTGCCATCTGCAGCCTTTCAATGTTTCTATAAACAAGCCGTTTAAAGTCTACATGCGAGAAGAGTGAAATAAATGGATGGCTGCTGGCAATCGTAAGGTTTTTGCACATTTTGCTTAATATTTTTTTTCTTATTTTCCTCCTCTAAAACCTAGGTGCATCTTATAATCAGGTGTGTCTTCTAAAGCGAAAAATACGGTACTTAGCATTTTTGCTGCATTTTGTGAGGATCTGTTTTTGGTGCAGAATCTGCACCGAAAATAGATCCTCACAAGGCGCAGCCGTCTGTGTATGAATGCTGCTGCACTATTTACTCACCTCCCTGTGCTCTCATGGTGACCGACAGCAATGTCCCCTAATCCTGGAGGCTGCAGTTTTCTGTGCCTCTAGGACCCTGCGGCCTGCGCATGTGACTGAGTAACGTCGCTCAGTCACATGGTGCAGTGCCAGGTCCTCTCTCAGTTCCTGCAGCCTCCCGGTATGAGGGGACATTGCTGGCGCTCACCGTGAGAGCATGGGGTGGTGAGTACAGGCCCCGTCACACACTATATCTTAGTACGTCACAGCTTTTTTGGTGGATCAACGACGTCGTAACAATGTCGTTGCGTGTGACGAGTACAAACTATCAACGATCAGTCTGCTGATCGTTGATGGGAGGTTTTTGAACCGGACCTAAAACCTAATGATGAACGTCCGTCCAACCTGCAGCATCTGTGTGTGACACCTTGATAACGATGTTGTTAAGGACTTCGCCTATTCTGAACTGAAGGACGTAGGCAATCAAACGACCGCAAGTATCGTTGTGGCGGAATCGTTGCTGCGTCGTTAAAGATATCTTTACGGGTGACATTTCACTAGCAATCATTGAACGATGTTCAAACGATCTAGGTCATGTCGGATTGCTGATCGGATCTTTCGGACGTTGTGTGACAGGGCCTTAAGAAACACAAAAAGAATTGACATGCTCGTTCTTTTTACAAATCCATTCTTGAGTGCAAGAATGAAAGTAACCTAACCTTCCTAACATGTGAACGTAGCCTAACCTTCTGCCATCTTCACTTTTTACCAATGCTACTCCGGCCCCACGATGCCATCTTGTGACTGTAACTTGTGACTGGCAGGAAATCAGAAATTACATTGTATCTCTGAGAGCCAGTACTAGGCTCTGAGTTGTATTCAGTTTTGACCTCTGGTTTGCTACATGAAACACTGGAGCTTATGGCAGGTCGCAAATAACCAAAGACTGGGTCGACAATTGAATATGATGCCACTGGAAGGTGAGTACAATACTGGAGTCAAGGGACTTGTACTTCAAACACCACTCCAGCAGTGCAATAAATATAATAGAATATTTATTCATTTATATAGCGCCATTAATTCCATAGCACTTTTACATATATGAGTAATGCTGTCCCCATTGAGGCTCACAATCTAAATATCCTATCAGTATGTTTTTACAATGTGGGAGGAAACCGGAGTACCCGGAGGAAACACACGCAAACACTGGGAGAACATACAAACTCTTTGCAGATGTTGTCCTTGGTGGGATTTGAACCCAGGACCTCAGCGTTGCAAGGCTACAGTGCTAACCACTGAGCCACAGCGCCGCACATAAGCCACCGTGCCACCCAATAAAATTAAACCGCTGGAGTTGTGGTTTAATTGGCCTCTGAAGTTGTTTCTAATGACATCTCCGTGCATCAGGGCGAGACTGGAGGTAGGGTCTTCTGGTTCTCTGTCCCTCCGCCTGCCTCCTGATAGGTCACTAATTATTAATTGACCTGAATCTTTTTTGAATATCGCACCGCTGTCATTGGAGTCGGCAGCGTTTGCACAGTGTGATTCCACGGCCGGTATCTGTTTAATCAGTATGACAGCGCCACTATGACCATGCCAGTCTTTGGTATTGCTGACAAGTTCTCTTTAAAGGGGAACTCCAGTGAGTGAAAACTTTTAGTACAGTCCCTGCCCTCCTACATGATGAAGCAGAGCTGTACACTGCAGTTCTAGGATCTATACATCTCTTATAAATCTAACTACCTGCTCCTGTGCTCTGACCCCCACCTCAGGGAACCTAAATCTCTGCACGCCCCTGTCATGTCCCATCACTAAAAAAAATTGTGAAGAGGCGTGAATGTAGGCTGATCCTACAGCTCCCAGCATCCACGTCCCCGACACACCTCCTGCTTTTTGCTCTTACGTGAAGCTGCCAGACTAAAGATTCTGGGTTCCCTGAGGTGGGGGCTAGAGTAGAGGAGCAGGTATGATTTTATGGAATTATAAAGGTACTGTTACACGTGGCAATTTTGCTAGCAATTTCACTGTCAATTTGCTGGTTGCAGTGAAATCATGGGCACATTGTTTCATTTGTACACGTCAACAAAATAGAATAATGTGTCCATGATTTCACTGCAACCATCAAATTGCCAGTGAAATTGCTAGCAAAATTGCCGCGTGTGACAGTACCTTAAGAGATCAATAGATCCTAGAACTACAGTGTACAGCTCTGCTTCATCATGTAGCAGGAACTGTACTAAAAAGTTTTTTCACTGGAGTTCCCCTTTAAGAGTGAGTGAAGAGCATACAAATAGTTACATTTCATCAGGTTTTTGAATGTTACAAGATACTCTTTGGGTTTTGGTGAGCTTAAAGTTAACTTCCTCAGTAGTTTTCTAGTAAAGATATGTATAATCGAGAATATTCCTTCCCTAAACTTTTTGTGTACATAGATGTAGTAATAATAAAATATGAGGAATGACATTTTAGAAAGTTTCTATGCACATTTAGTTCAGCTTCAGTGCTGAGGCGTCTCTAACCTGCACGTCTCCCTTTGCAATATCCCCTATCGTTCTATGTTTTTATATGACTGCACACCATTCACCTACATGGACGTGGATCGTGTCTTCTTAATGTAACCACCTTCGGTTTTTATCGGCTATGAAAACAACTACTTGTTCCTGTTTGTGACTGTTGGGCGAGCAGAAGAGTCATCGAAGTACTAAGAACAGCCAGACTATTGAAGATGACAAGGAAGGGCACCTGGTGTGCCGGATTGGAGACCGCATCTTGGACAGATGTACTGAAGCCTGTTTCGTAAAACTTTAACATACTTACTCTTCCTCAGCTTTTTTCCCCTGACTTTCCCTTCCCCTTGAGATAACAGCAGGGCTAATGAACATGAAGGGAGAGGCAGGGTCAGATCAGGGTTAGCACATGTATAATCTTCCATCCCCTTCACTACTTGGCAGACCTGCAGAGTCCTAGTGGCAGCTATGTTATTTCCTTAGTAAAAAGATAATTTAATGGTGATCAGTCCATGATGTCTTTTTCATCGAAGGTATATTTTGAGTAATATTTTGTGGCCTTTCAAGGATTTTTTCGTAATAAAAATATTACATTTCTCTGGTAGATCATGTTTTTTTTCCCTTCTCCAGATGAGCCCAGTAGTGGCAAGAGGAAGGTGATTCAGGGGTGAACTCATACATTAGATTTATTGTTCTACATTTTTAGGTCTGACCCATTCATCAAAAGAGGGTCTGCAGAAATTAATGTGCTTACAACTAAGGGACCTATGGAACATACTTTAACGACTCTAGGATGTGTGAATTCACCATTAATACAATGATCCATTTTGCCTGGCCTGCACATTAGCCAAGTACATCTGCCACCCACCATGTTCCTAGTGGTGTGTCTGAGTTGCTGGTCATGTGTACTGGCGTGATTTTCTGTTTTGCACGATTTAAATAGAAATGTAATATTATTTATTTGTGAGGCAATCCATTAACAACATTTGTAGCTATGTCCTGTTGTTTTGTTAGTGTTGTTACTGACATAGTCTTCTAACTCAGTTTTAGTCTTACAAGACCCATTACCAGAGTGAAAAGTGGCTAGGTTTTTACTCTACATTTTCGAAACAGTGGGAATAAAATAAGTTTTATTTAAATCCACCATCCGGTTCCAGAGACATGGGTCTTTTTAATCAGTCAGATTTTTTTATGTATGGTCTTTAACAAGGGCGTGTGGCTCACAGGATCCTCTGGGGACATGTCTTTAGACTGCTCTGTATAATTGGTAAAGACCATAAGAATTAGCTCTAAATAAAAAGGCTCCTAGCTCTGCAATCATAAGTTAGATTTACAATAAGCTGCATACTTGGGACCAATGGAAGTAAAATAAGACCAAAAAATTGGACTTTTTTGAACAGGTGACATGGCCTCTTTAATATAGGTCTCCTACGAAAATACAAAATTGCACAACTCCAGACATAAAAAAAAAGTAGTAGTTTTAATGACAATGAAATACGAAGTACAGATAAAATAGAAATAAACAAAAATTACACTACAATGAGGTATGCAGTGAAGAACCCTCCCCACAAAAGAGGAGGAGGAAAACGGTAATGAGTAAGAATTATTTACTTGCCATCTTAGGCTGAGTTCACACGCTGCATATTTTGCGCGTTCTTTTTACGCGCGTATTTGCCCCAAAAACGCATGTGCGTCTGCGTTTCCCAGCAAAGTGAATGGACATTCACTTTGTGCCATTCAGACGTCGCGTAATTTTACGCAGCGTTTTTGGAGCAAAAACGCGCGCGTAAAAAGAATGAACATGTCAATTCTTTCCAGTTTTTCACGCGCGGTTTTTCCATAGGCCCCATTATAAGCACTGGAAAAAACGCGCGTAAAAAAGCACAATTGAAGTTAAATTGAGTTGTTCTCTCGTGCTTTTTTTTACGCGCGGTTTTCCCCTTGAAAAGACGCGCGTAAAAAACGCGATAAAATACGCAGCGTGTGAATGCAGCCTAACAATCTATCAGAATCAATAGCAAAAATCTTCCAGTCATTAGCAGAACAGAGGGCATGGGTAAGGGGATATACAGAAAGGAGATGTAGGGTGGTGCAGAACTGTGGTGGGTTTTGTGGATGAGAGTAATAAGTTTATTGTACTCTAGCGGATGGGCAACCAGTGCAGTGATTGGCACAGGAGAGAGGCATCAGTGAAGCGGTTGGAGAGGAATATGATCCTGGCGGCTGCATTCAGGATGGATTGGTGATGAGAGTTTAGTAAGCGGGAGACTGATTAGTAGAGAGATGCTATAATCCAGATGAAAATGAATTAGGGCATCAGTTAGTTTTTGCATAGTCAAGGGTAAAAGCTTGACTTCTAGAGCAGTTTTTAAGATGTCGGGACATAAGCGAGCGAGTGATCAGATGTAGGGAGTGAAGGAGAGATCTGAGTCAAATTTATCTCCCAAGACCACAGGCGTGCTGCTGGTGAGTAATGATACAACAATCACCTTTTATAAGCCAAATCCGCTTGTATACAGGAAAATTCAATTCTCAATCATAGTTGAGGGAAGTGTTAAGTATAATAGAGCAGAAGACCCGTCGTAGATAGTTATGGTACATAGACAGAGTAGTTACCCAGTAGTTAGTTATCAGCGACTGCTCCTTCTGAACCCCAACATGCGTTTTGCAAAGGCTTGCTTCTTCAGGGAATGTGTACTTTTTCTGTTCTTTGTATTTTATTTTTGTCATAAATACATTTTTTTGTTTACATCTGGAGATGTGCAATTCTGTATTTTTATGAGACATTTGTCTTTTTGGAGTTTTCTCCCATTAGAACTCCCTCTGATATTGATAGGGATAAATTACGGTATCCATTTCTCTTAAAAATAGATGGCGGAATATTACACTTACTACTCTACAGAAGCAGCTTAGCAATATGTTTAGCCCATTACCGCAGCAGATGGAGAAAACGTAATTTACATACATGAAGTGGTCTTCAACTATTAATGGTATGATAAAGGTATAAAAATAGTAGTATTTCTATCATGAAACAGACAAAATACACCTTTATATATAGGTAATTACTTAAAGGGAAAATCAAATAACTTTGCTTACAATAAAAATAGGCCTGTGGTGGTAATAAAAGGAAACCGGAACAAATCCACCCAGCCATCTGCCCCACTGCTGTGTACCTCTCACTACTATTGGTTTGTCCAGTCACTGTCTTCAGTGTTCTCAGTCTGTCTGGACTGGAAAATAATATCTCTTCTGTTCTGAAGAAATGTAATGGCTAGTCCATAATGACTGCTCATAACGTGTCTCATAGACCGAGGACAACATGCAGTTAGCAGGTGGCACAAGCAACTGTGGGGCAGAATGGAGAGAGGTTTGTTTTTAATATCCCCATGGGTCTATTTTTATTTATTTTACCAAAAATCTTAAGATCAGTGTAGTTTAAATGAATGTCCAACTTATCTGCTGGCTTCTATACAATATATGGAAATGGAATAGTTGATAAATGGACTCTGGAAATCTGCACAGCAGTGAAGGACCTCGTCAGTCTGTTAATAAAATTTGGCTGCTTTTTCGCTCTTTTCACAGTGACATAATATCTACCTTCTGCTCTTTGTATCTTTCAGATGAAATTGTGAGAATTCTAGGAGAGGGGACTTTCGGCAGGGTGGTGGAGTGCTTGGACCATCACAGGTTTGTCATGGTGAAACATCTTATGGCTACAACAAAGAGCCCAATGTACAGAACCTAAAATATTGTGAGCAAAGGCAGCAATGGTTCCATATGCTGCTACATCGGGTTTCTTTTGTGCCATGTGTATATAGAAAAACGCTCATATGAAATTGGAGAGATTATCGTGTACCTCAAAGAAACAAAACATACTGCTCTGTACAAAACATCTTCAATGGGCCTCTCCGGAATAGAAAAAAAAATGTAATAATGAATTTCCTAAATACATTTAATTAGGAAATTATAATTGTTTTGTCTCGAGCAGGGGTGGGCAGTTCATTTTCTTGAGGGGCCGCATGAGACACCCTGACTGCTGTGTGGAGGGCCAAAACAATAGGCTGAAATTCATTCTGCTTAATATTAATAACATTTCATATTAATTTGATCACTTAATATTGAGCGGAATTAAGTATGTTGGCATCCCTTATATACAGTATGAGTCCTCACACAACCTCTCTATACACAGCATGAGCCCTCACATAGCTCCCTTTATACTATATGAGCTCCCCTCTATACTGTCAGCCCCTTACATAGCCTCTCTATATATGAGTCCCCACATAGTCTCTCTATATAGCTTGAGCCCCCTACTACAATATGAGCTCTCACATACTCCCTGTATATACAATGGGAGTCCCTACATAGCCTTTCTATATACAGTGTCAGCCCCTATGTAGAAGATGAACTCCTGTATATGCAATGTGAGTCTCCATATAGCCTTTCTGTATACAGTATGAGCCCCCACATAACATCTATAAATTTGAGCCTCCACTTTGCCTCGTGTATACATTTCTGAGCCCCCCCCATAGCTCCCTATACACATTATGAGCCCCAACACAGCCTCCTCAATACTGAACATGCAAACATCCTATACAAATGGAAAAATAAAAAAACACAACAGCGAGTGCCTTGCTACTATTCAGGTATGTGCCCACAGGATGTTTTTCCTGCCTTTTCCTCCTTCTTTATACCATTGGTTTTATGTAAATGTATGTTAATTTGTTCCTGAGGCTGTGCTTCCCTGCAAAACGAATGTGTTTCACAGAAATGCTGTACCCACACATTAGTTTTCTGGTCATCATAATGGGAGACCCAGACAATGGGGTTTAGGGCACTGCCCTCCGGAGGTCACACTAGGTACTACAAGTTTGTAGACACCGCCTCCTCCGCTTATAAACCCCTACCGCAGGGAACATCCTCAGTTTTAAACTTAGTGTGCTCGGAGGATCACGCTTTGCTTGCACTTCACTGCATTCTCACAGCTTACGTGATGGCGTCTGAAGACAAGGTAAAATGGTTCCGGTCGGGACCTGCGACAGCCTCCCCGCTCACCCTTGTGGAACACGCAGGTGGAGGTACCGGAGGGCCTTGTGCCTGAACACTTTGTGTTCTCCCGGTACGCTGTCGCGCTCCTTTCCATCCCTCTCTGGGGGGCTCTGGAGAGTGGGAGATGGGAGCCTTGCACAGCTCCGCTCCGTCCGAGGCCTCCCTAAATGGTGCTTACAGACCGGACTGGAGCCAGCCCAGTCCGAGGCCTCCCTAAATGGTGCTTACACTCCGGACTGGTGCTGAACCCCCGTCCGAGGCCTCCCTAAATGGTGCTTACAGACCGGACCGGCACTGAGGCACTCTGTGTCTCCTGTAAAGTGCCTGGGGGTAGTGTCGGCCACTTTATGTGTCCTGACACTCAGACCGCGCGTTACCCTCGGGTCCGCGGATCTGCGGGTGTACCCTGTGCTGGGGTCACCCTGGCTGACCGCCCTGTGTGTCACAGGGGCTGAGGCCGTGGGCTGCGGATGGTTGATTGTGTGCAGTCTGTGTGTAGTATTTTACACTATTTCCCGCGCTGCGGGCTCCGGCACCCTCATGCTGAGGCTGCTTGGAGGATGGGAAGCAGCCTGTGCGGTGACGTCATCGCTGGGCGTGTGTGTGTGTTTCCCGCGTGTTTCGGCGCCGCCCACAGTTTTCTCTGTCGGCGGCCATCTTTACCCTTACTTCCCGGCTGGGATCTGTATGCAGCGTGCGCCTGCACTCTAAGGGGAGACCGGAAACCGTCGCGGAGGTCATACACACACACCGCTTCCTCCTACCCGCTTTACTGCGGTCGGTAAGCCACCGGGATTCCCGGTTTTTTGTCTGCAATTTGGCTTATTTTCCCCTACTGTGGCGATGTCCTCAGTTAGGAAGCGTGCTGCTAAGGCGGCAGAGACCACCATTACCTGTGCTACATGCAATGGAACACTGGTGGAGGGGTCCTGCAATAACTGCGGACGCCCAGAGGCCCGGACTGACACTGCTGAGTCAGCAGCTCCGGTGCTATATCCTGAGGTTCAGGTGATCTCAGGGCCATGGGAGACGCAGAATAAGATCAATGAATCTCTGTTGTCCCAGCTGTCCTCCATGTCGCAATCCCTGGAGGCGCTTAATAGGAGGCTGGATAGCCCAGTTACTCTGTCCAGTTACCCCCGGGCGTCTCCATCTTCTGCTGTGAGACCCCTTAAGCGGGCTCGTCGTGAGGAGTCACCCGAGCTCCAGGCTCTCTCTGAGGAGGAGCGTTCCTCTGATGGTGAGGACGATGATGGGGGTTCAAATTTTGGGTCTGTATCTGTATCTGAACCACCAGACGGGTGGAGGATCTGGTGTCCTCTATTAACGAGACCTTACGTCTCGTGACCCCCCCTGAGGAGGTGACGGTGCACCCGAAGGAGGTCTATCAATGGCTGCGGCCAGAGGCTAGACCAAGTGGCTCCTTCATGGACCACACGAATTTTGGAAGGGTTGTTAGAGCTCCCAGGTTACATCCTGGGCGGCGTTATGTCCGTAAACCCAAGGACAATCGCTTCCCCTTCCCCCAGGAGGTGCTTCAGGAGTGGTCGCAGTCCCCGAAGGTGGATGCTTCCATGACCAGGATTGCTGCACGCTCCCTTTCCTCTGCCTCTGATAGCTCCTCGCTGAAGGATGCGACGGATAGACAGGTCGAGCAACTCGCCAAGTCTTCCTATGAGGCTGTGGGGTCTTCCTTTGCCCCTAATTTTGCCACGGTCTGAACCTTACAAGCGATTACTACCTGCTTGGATGGTATCTCTGACCTGGCAAGATCCAGTCCAGAGGTCCTGGCACTTACCGAGAGGGCAAGGGCCTATGCGGACTACGCCAGGACGGCGACTCTGGAAACTGCCACTCGCTCAGCTGTGGCTTCGGCCAATGCTATAGCGATCCGCAGATTGTTGTGGCTGCGTCTTTGGGACTCAGATACCACATCCAAGAAGATATTGCAGAATCTTCCGTTCGCTGGTGACAGGCTTTTTGGCACCGAACTGGACAAGCTGATAAAGGATTCTGCTGAGTCTAAGATACCGCAGAATAAGCCTAAGCCACGGTATAACCGTTAAAAGGAACCCAAAACAGTGGTCCTTTCGTTCCAGTTCGCAGTCATCAGCACCGTCCGCTCGCACGGACCGAGGGGGAAAGCCCGCTTCTCAGTGGCGCTCTAAGAGTCGTCCAAAGAAGACGGCGGGGGCGGCAGCTGCCACCCCCAAACCCGCCTCTACATGACTCGCTCTCCCTTCCTGCCTCCCCACAGGTGGGGGGCCGCTTGTCTCGCTTTCAAGACAAGTGGCTACTTCACGTTCAAGATCAGTGGGTTCGAGACGTGATCTCGCGAGGTTACAGGATAGAGCTGACGTCAAAACCGATATCCCGATTCCATCGGTCGGGTCCCATCATCAGAAAAGGCTCAGGCTTTTTTCGTGGTGTTGGAGGGTCTCCGCAGGGACGGAGTGGTGATACCGGTGCCGTCCGGGGAGAGGTTCAGGGGTTTTTACTCCAACCTCTTTATCGTCCCAAAGAAGGACGGATCCTTCCGCCCGGTGCTGGACCTGAAGTTGTTCAACCATCACGTGTTGGTTCGGAAGTTCCGTATGGAATCACTGCGCTCCGTGATCGCAGCTGTGTCACAGGGGGACTTCCTAGCGTCCATAGATATCAGAGACGCTTACCTTCACGTGCCCATTGCACCGGCTCATCAGCGCTGGTTGAGATTCGCAGTGGGGAAGAACACTTCCAATTTGTGGCGCTGCCGTTCGGATTGGCCTCGGCACCGCGGGTGTTCACAAAAGTGATGGCCTCCATGATGGCTCTCCTGCACGTGCAGGGACATGCCGTCATTCCCTATTTAGACGACCTACTGGTCAGGGCGCCATCAGAACACCTTTGTCAAGAGAGTCTGGATGTGACCATGAGGTCTCTGGAACAGTTCGGTTGGCTCCTCAATATTCAGAAGTCAACGCTAGTTCCGACCCAGTCTTTGACATACTTGGGCATGGACTTCAACACTGCCTCAGCCCTGGTGTCTCTGCCACGAGTCAAACAGATGGCGATCCAATCAGGAGTGCAAACAGTCCTCCTGTCTCCACAATCATCCCTACGGGTGTTGATGATGCTGGTGGGGCGCATGGTGGCAGCAATAGAGGCGGTGCCTTTTGCACAATTTCGCCTCCGTCCTCTCCAGCTGGAGATCCTCCGCAGGTGGGACAAAAGGTCGACTTCTCTGAATCGGCTGGTGACCCTTTCCCAACCGACCAGGGATTCCCTGCAGTGGTGGCTACAGCCACATCACTTGTCTCGGGGCCGATCCTTCCTGAAACCATCCTGGTTAGTGGTGACCACCGACGCCAGTCTGAAGGGCTGGGGAGCAGTGTTCTTACACCACAGGGCCCAAGGCCTCTGGACTCAGTCGGAGTCGGCGTTGCAGATCAACGTGCTGGAGATCAAGGCGGTCTATCTGGCACTCCTGGCTTTTCAGAGATTCCTCTCAGGACAACCCATTCGGGTTCAGTCCGACAATGCGACGGCCGTCGCTTATATAAATCATCAAGGAGGAACCAGGAGTGCAGAGGCTCTGGCCGAAGTCCACCGCATTCTATCTTGGGCGGAGGACAACAACTGCCTGATATCCGCAGTTCACATCCCAGGGGTCGAAAACTGGGAGGCCGACTATCTGAGCCGACAGGGGATGGACGCCGGAGAGTGGTTTCTTCATCCAGACGTCTTCCAGGACATCTGCAGCAGATGGGGCACTCCGGACGTGGATCTGATGGCCTCACGGCTGAATCATCAGGTGCCACAATACATGGCGAGGTCATGGGATCCCCAATCTCTGGAGCGGACGCTCTGGTATTGACTTGGTCCAGATTCCGTCTGCCGTATGTGTTCCCACCTCTGGCTCTGATTCCCAGGGTGCTGTGGAAAATCAGGTCGGAGTGCAGAGTAGCCATTCTAGTGGCTCCAGATTGGCCCAGGAGGTCCTGGTATCCGGACCTGTGGCAACTGTCAGGCGGACACAGGTGGGCTCTTCCAGACCGCGCAGATCTACTCGCGCAAGGCCCATTCTTCCACCTCAATTCCAGGGCCCTCAGATTGACTGCATGGCTCTTGAGGCCTGGCTACTGACATCCAGGGGTTTCTCCCCTACGGTGGTTGCCACTATGAATCGGGCTAGGAAGCCAGTTTCAAGGAAGATGTACCACAGGACGTGGAAGATCTTTTTTACTTGGTGTGCCTCTGGTGGACGGTCTCCGTGGCCCTTGGCCATCCCGACATTGTTGGCTTTCCTACAGTCGGGTTTGGAATTGGGATTATCCCTTGGCTCCCTGAAAGGTCAAGTATCAGCACTTTCAGTGCTGTTTGACAGGCGATTGGCGCTCCTCCCGAAGGTCCGTCAATTTCTGCAGGGGGTGTCACGGATGGTTCCGCCCTACAAGAGACCTTTGGACCCTTGGGACCTTAACATGGTCCTGGCGGCATTACAGAGACCACCGTTTGAGCCGCTAAGAGATGTTTCTCTATCTCGTCTGTCTCAGAAAGTGGCCTTTCTGGTGGCAATTACGTCTCTGAGAAGGGTCTCAGAATTGGCTGCACTTTCGTGCAAGTCGCCCTTTCTGGTGGTTCACCAAGACAAGGTGGTGTTGCGTCCTCGGCCAGAATTCTTGCCGAAGGTGGTTTCAACTTTTCACCTGAACCAGGAGATTGTTCTCCCATCATTTTGCCCCGCTCCCGTTCATCAGGTTGAACGCGACCTCCATACTCTGGATCTCGTGAGAGCTATACGCATTTATGTGTCCAGGACCGCCTCCTTTAGGAGTTCGGATTCCTTATTTGTTCTTACGACGGGTCGCTGTAAGGGGTCCGCGGCATCAAAGTCGACATTGGCCAGATGGATTAAGGCTTCCATTCAAGAGGCTTACCGGGCTTCTGGGTTGCCTCTCCCGGTGGGATTGAAGGCTCACTCTACCAGAGCTGTTGGTGCCTCCTGGGCTTTGCGACATCGAGCGTCTGCTCTACAGGTGTGTCAGGCAGCCACCTGGTCCAGCCTGCACACTTTCTCTAAGCACTATATGGTGCATGCCCATGCCTCTGCGGATGCAAGTTTGGGCAGGCGGGTTCTCCAGGCGGCGGTTGCCCACCTTTAAAGGGAACCATGTGTTATCCGTCTTGTTGAGGAACTCTTCCCGCCCTGGGGTATTGCTTTAGGACATCCCCATTGTCTGGGTCTCCCATTATGATGACCAGAAAAAAGAGAATTTTGTTTACGTACCGTAAATTCTTTTTTCTTTAATCATCAATGGGAGACCCAGCACCCACCCATTTGTTCCGTTGCATGTTTTGCATTTGCTCTGTTCTCTGTTGAGACAGTGTTTGCCGGGTTGTTAAAACCGTCTGTGCACGGCATTCTTCCCGATGTTTCGGGTGTGGTTTATTTCCTCCTCGCAGCTTATGGACCAAACTGAGGATGTTCCCTGCGGTAGGGGTTTATAAGCGGAGGAGGCGGTGTCTACAAACTTGTAGTACCTAGTGTGCCCTCCGGAGGGCAGTGCCCTAAACCCCATTGTCTGGGTCTCCCATTGATGATTAAAGAAAAAAGAATTTACGGTACGTAAACAAAATTCTCTTTTTTACAAGTGTCCGGAAGTGTCAAATCGCTCCGGTTTTGCTGCGGATGGGAAAGAATGATCTTGTTCTATTTTTCCTGCATTTTTGCTGCAGTCAATGGGAAAAACGCACAAAAAAAGTGATAACGCAAGACCTCAACACAGCAAATCTCCTGGCAAGGACTCTAGAGATCCTTGAAACCAATACTGGTTTTGTTGCTTTCAGGACTGCTTGAAAAACGTCCCGTGGACACATACCCTTCCCCTGCCGTTCTCTGTCTTCTCTACTGCTCTACACAGAAAACATGATTCTTTGCGTCTGCTGTGCCTCATGCTGATTGGTGGAAGACTGAGCCAGTGGCACCATCCCTCACCAATGTGTTCACTGCTTTCTACATTCTGCGGATGCATGTAGCAGTGAAATCAGAAAGCAAGCGGAGGGCGTGGTGCAGCCCATGGTCCATTGGTTTGTCTTTTAGCTGTCTTGGCAAAACTGGTACAACCTAGAGGGCTGGATGTGGCCCATAGGCTGTATTTTGCCGAGCACCTGTCTGGAGAGATTATCATTGTACCTTATTATATGTACAGAAACCTGTCATACAATGTTAAAGGGATTGTCCACCACTTGGCCAGCCACAGCTCTCATGTCCTCTTCATTACTTCATTCACCCATGATTGGCCATTTTGTATGTACACTGAAAATTGTCAGCAATGGTGTGGGCTTTGTTACACAGATTAGTGGACTGGCCTGCATTAGAGACCTTGTCAGACAGTAGTAATCTCCTGTTTTTAAAATACTGATTGTGTTGTAACTATAATTCTCAGCCTAAGTGACTTATCCCAGGAAGCGCGCTCTTCATGTGCCCCACATTATGCATCTATCAGATTAAACAGCAAAAATGTGCTGATATCTTACCTTTAATCTGAAATTTTATTCTCTCCTTTGTTTTTATAAGAAACACCAAAGTTGCTCTAAAGATCATCCGGAATGTAAGAAAGTATCGTGAGGCTGCCCAGATGGAGATTAATGTTCTAAAGAAGATTCAAGAACAAGATAAGGAAAATAAAAAGTAAGAATCTTTTCAGAAAGCTCTTCAAAATATCTGTAAAACTGCATATGATTGACTGCCCAATACAACTATTTAACCTATGATTTCAAACCGTTATTTTTACGAAAATTCATAGGGTTGGTAACAGAGGCAGCTTTTTAGTGTATCATACATACTGGCGTTACTTACTGAAAACCTTTGACACACCCTCGAGGATGCACCCCATCTCTATTCTGTCCCTGCCTATTAGCCATCTAAACCTCGGTGACTATTCTTTTGTTTCTACTAGTGATGAGCGAGTAGGGGAATATTCACACTTGCTATACTCATAACGAGTAGTTTTTAATACTTGCATTTTCTTCGAAGAGCGAGTCTTTTGTTAGTTAATTAGTGATGGCCTCCGCTCAAACACATCCGGCTATAAAATGAGTTTCCATGGGAGGGTGGGCTTTTTTGTGTTTCCGCTGCATAAAACCCCTACGCTCTCACTGAGGTGCCAGCTCACTTTGTGAACTGAAGGGAGCTGGCAATTAGTGTCAGATCGATAACGATCGACACATCACTCACGAGCACCAGCGATAGTCAACGAGTAATGAGTATCGCAAATACCGTACTATCTGTGCAAGTAGCAAATAGTAACGATTACACTCGCTCATCACTAGTTTTTACGCAAACCACATGTAGTAGAATATAGTTGCTATTTATACATTCTGCACTAGGGCCAGTAATAAAAACTTATATTTCTACACTTTAGTCCTCACCCATCCCTCCTGCATTAATTGCTGGTCCATTTTCTGTAGCTCCAGCTTCATTGAGTAAGGACTGGAACTTCCCCAAACCACCCCCCTCTTACCCCCCCCCCCCATAGTTGAATTCTTGACCATGAAGTGTCAAACATCAATTCTTGACTCCTTCATCTCACTGGAATTGTGTAGCTCTTGGTAAAATGCGTTTGACTTATTTGCCATTCTTTCGGCAACCCTAAAATCTCCTAGCCTTTTATTGGCTTTCTGTGATCAGTTAGTATAGAATAGAAAATATGAACACTTTTTTTTCTGTTAATTTGATCAAACCTGTTATGACTTGACATTACTGGCTAACCTATGTATTTCTGTCCTAGCATGTGTGTAACGATGTGGGATTCCTTTGACTACCATGGACATGCATGTATTGTTTTTGAGCTGCTTGGGAAAAGCACCTTTGATTTCCAGAAGGAGAACAATTATCTGCCATTCCCCTGAAGCAGGTTCGGCACATGGCCTTCCAGCTATTTCATGCAATAAAGTGTAAGTTGGCTATATATATATATATATGATGTATGATGTCACTAATTCGATTGTCACAAGTTTTCACTTGTCATATGTGAACATAACTGAAATTGTGTTACTGTAATAATCTAATCGTTGAAACTAGACAAAGATAGAAAATAAATCTAGGCTGGCTTCACACTTGCAATGCATCTGCAGCGTTTGCAGATGCATCGAAGTATCACGTGCAGACCGCGGCCCCTATGTTTAATGGGCGCACGCGTCTGAAAGCATCATTCATCCTATATGTAACGCGCAGGCGGATGCTGCTAAGATCACACACTCCCGCCCATGGACGAGATGTCCTCCAGGGTGCGGGGAGTGTGTGATCTGTAACAGCATCCCCTGCGACGTTCATAGGAATATGAGTCTTCAGACCGTGCCCATATAACATAGGCGCGCTCACGTGATGCAGAGCACGCAAAATGCAGATGCTCTGCAATGTGAAGCAGCCTAACATGGTAATCACAAGGGTGTCATGCAGTACCAACTAAATACACCTATACAATTTCCTCCAAACCCTACAACAATTGGGATGAAATGGAGAAGGTTTAATTGTTCCCTGTTAACACCTACTGTCTTCTTTGGGGACTCCCTAAAAAAAATTGGATCCTATACACTGCTTGGTGCAATCTCATTACATTCACTATTACAAGACTGTGTAATGTTTTCTACTCTGTGATCTGTCATATTCTGTAATTGCATATAGTATCTTTGCTTATTCATGGTAACAAAAAAAAGCCATTGTTTGGAATTAGATACACATGGTGGTAGGTTGTAAGCACATGGCTCCAAGGCACCGTCCAACACAAGCAGCTGACACCGGATTTTAGCTAAAATGTAAGTAGTTTGGTGATGCATATAGTCATAAATGGGATACCATGTGTTTTATCATCTTCACATTGACTACACTGGTATCCTTTTTATTGCACTGACCTGTTTTGAAATATAAAGAAATCTTTTACAATTCCGGTCAATTTTCAGGCTGTTATGACACAGCACTCTTTTATCGTTAACTACTTGTTTGTTAATTACACGCACACTTGTACACAATTTTGTTTTATCACAAGGATTTTTTAGTACGTTGCCGAAGGTGTCTTTGTGCGGTTTAGGGGGTGCTTGAAATCATGGTTTCTTCCCTGGAACTTAGCTCCTCAACATGGAGAGCTAAACCTAGGCTGTTTTACCTCTTGTCTAAGTGAGTCACAGATTTGTGGAGTGTTTACTGGCTCAGAGAATTGGATGAATGGAGTCCCAGATGGCCTCATCATGAAAGTGGAACATTTTTAATTTTAATTTCGTAAATGAATAAACACATGAACGTGAACCTGTCACCAGACTTTTCACCCATGAATCAGAACTCCCACCTTCAGCAGCACCTGTGCTGTAATCTATGAAGGTGCATATTATACCACTTCCTCTGTACACCACATAAATACCTTTTTGTAAATCTCCTGCTATGTGTTTAAATGTGTCTGGTCCGATGGGAGTGATTGCTGCGCCGTCTGTCCATCCTCTCGATGCTGATTGCCCCCTCTTGGCATGATGATGTGGATGACGCTTCTGAGGCATCCACATACCTGGGTAAAATATCGCACCTGCACCGAGACCTCACTGGTTTGTGCATGTGCACTTATATTTTAGGCTCTCCCTGCAGTAGGGCAGAGCAACATACCACTGCACGACGCGTTGAGGTCTCTGTGCAGGTGCGAGAATTCCCCTAAAGTAGGAGTCATCCACATCAATCACACGGATAGGGATGGATGGCGCAGCAATCACACCCATCGGACCGGACAGATGTAAATACTGGATCATCCTACAAGAGCACTAGTATTTGAGTCGATGGATAAAATGAGAAAAAAAAAAAAATGGAATAAATAAAAATATAATTTTTATTAGATTCAAAAAAAGATGAAATCCAGCTAACAAGAGGAGGTCACTCAAATATAATGTAAACATTTTTCAAAACATATTGAAAATACATTTCATACAATACACACAAGAAAATGTATATACGTGAGTATAAGCAGAGTTTTTCAGCACACTTTTTGTGCTGAAAAGTGCGATAGGAGGCTGCAGTGGGAGCAGGGGTCACGCGTCCCCGCTCGTTGCGTAATATGCACTGCATACACTGTTTATCAAAGATGGAGGGAACAGCGCATATTGCATCACACGAAGTGTACTCACCCTCCCCCATCACTGTATGTGGCCCCCATGCTGCCGCACATAATAAAATAATTATCGATTTAACTTACCTTTGCATTGCTGTCCCTGCAGCACCATCTCTCCTCCGGTCTTCCTGCTGGCGTCGGCATGTAATCATGTGTCCGGCGCAGCAGTGATGTCATTGCTGCGGGCCCTGTTCACATGATTACATCACAACAAAAGCAGAAAGACCAGAGGAGAGATGATGCCACAGGACAGCGATAGAAAGGTAAGTTAAATTGTTTATTATTTTATTGTATGCGGCAGCATGGGGGCTATATACTCTGAAGGGGGCTATATATGGTGATGGAGGTATGTACCAGAATGAGAAGGGCTATATGCAGTGATGGTGAGCATGTACCAGGATGATGGGGTAGCCATATCATCAAAATGCCATATCGTGGAAAAGCAGCAAAAGAATATGCATCAAAATAAACCAAAATGCCTAGATGGAAATACAAATATATTTGGAAAAAAGATCCACATAAATAAGGAGAATGAGGTCTCCAGTAGTTAGAAAAAACAGCATTAACAAAATAGCAAGAATCACTAATCCATAAGATAAGGGATAGCCCTAATGAGATCAAATGTTTTTTATGACTACTGGAAACTTCATTCCACATATTTATGTAAATCTTCTTTCCTAATATATGTATATTTGTGTGGACCTTCATTCATGCTAAAAACCTATAACTCTGTCCTTTGCCTTGCCAAACAGACCTACTTCACCACCCTGGTCTCCTCACTATCCAACAATCCAAAAACACTCTTTGACACCTTTCACTCCTCAGTCCTAAAGTGCAGGCCCTATCATTGACCTCTGTGCTGATGATCTGGCTTCTTACTTTATGGAGAAAATAGACAACATCCGCCAGAAAATCAGCGCCCAGCCTCCAAGCGCGGTTACTCCCATTCTTCCCCACATTTCCTCCGGTTCACTCTCAACATTTGACCCAGTTACAGAAGAAGACGTCTCCAAGCTCCTCTCTTCCTCTTTTCCGACTACATGTAGCACTGACCCCATTCCCTCACACCTACTCCAGTCCCTCTCTCCGGTCGTCACTACTCGCCTAACCAAAATCTTCAATCTCTCCCTCTCTTCTGGCATCTTCCCCTCTTCCTTCAAACATTCTATCATTACTCCCTTATTAAAGAAAACCTCTCTTGACCCATCCTGCACAAATCACTATAGACCAGTCTCCAATCTCCCCCTTCGTCTCTAAACTCTTGGAGCACCTGGTCTACACCCGCCTCACCCGTTACCTCTCCCCTCACTCTTCTATATCCATTATAGTCTGGTTTCCGCTGCCTACATTCTACAGAAACTGCCCTCATTAAAGTGACCTTGTGATGTCAAAACGTAATGGAGAACACTCTGCTTATTCTTCTTGACCTCTCTGCAGCTTTTGACACTGTTGACCACCATCTCCTACTCTCTATGCTGAACTCCATCGGCATAAAGGACACCACTCTCTCCTGGTTCTCTTCCTATCTTTGTGACCGCTCTTTCAGTGTATCCTTTGCTGGCTCCACTTCCTCCCCTCTTCCACTCAGTGTTTGGTCCTTGGCCTCTTCTCTGTACACGGCCCCGATTTGACACACCATCAGCAGATTTGGCTTCCAGTACCATCTCTATGCTGATGACACACAATTATACACTTCAGCCTCTGACCTCACCCCTGTTGTTTTACAGAACACCAATGACTGTCTAGCTGCAGTTTCAAACATCATGTTTGCTGTCTATTTGAAACTCAACCTTTCCAAAACTGAACTACTTCTGCTCCCGTCCTCCACTAACCTCCCTAAATCTGACATCTCCCTCTCACTGTGCGGCACCAAAATAATGCCTAAGCAGCAGGCTCGCTGTCTGGGTGTTATGTTTGACACTGATGTCTCCTTCACCTCCTATATACAATCTCTCGTCCGCTCTTGTCGCTAGCACCTGAAGAACATTTCTAGAGTCCGCCCCTTTCTCACCATGGAAACGACAAAAACACTCACAGTGGCCCTAATCATTGCCACCTTGACTACTGCAATTCTCTATTAATTGGCCTCCCACTCTCTAAACTTTCCCCTCTCCAGTTCATCCTTAATGCAGCAGCCAGGATCATCTACCTGGCCAATCGTTACTGAGATGCCTCCGTTCTGTGCCAGTCACTGCACTGGCTACCCATACACTACAGGGTCCATTTTAAACTGCTTGTTCTCACCCACAAAGCTCTTCACAGTGCAACACCTCCCTCATTTCTGTCCATTACCCTAGCTGCCCTCTACATTCTACAAATGATCTTCGACTAATATCTGCACTAATCCGATCCTCCCACTCCCGGTTCAAAGACTTCTCCTGAGCTGCATCAATTCTCTGGAATGCTCTACCCCAAGATATCAGGACTATCCACAACTTGCATAGCTTTAGACGCTCCCTAAAAACACATCTTTTTAAGGCGGCCTATCATGCTCCCTAATAGAAGTCCTCTTTACTGTATATAGCACATTCAAAATCTCTGGTCATAACTCTTCTTCAAACTCCACCAAATCCAAAAGCTCTACATAGATTGGCTGGAGACCATTCATTTAACTTTATTTCTATCCCGCACTTCCTCAAGATGTCTGGTCCATCACTGTAATAAGCCCCTGTACTTTGTGTAACCCCTATCTCGTTATAGATTGTATAAGCTCTTTTGAGCAGGGTCACCTTTATTTTTGCTTTAATTATTGTGTTGTACTTTTACACTGATTCTATGCATATATTATTGTATCGAATTGCTGTACTGTATTTTCTCCTTTGCCTCATTGGGGGACACAGGACGATGGGTTATACTATTCTGCCACTAGGAGGCGACACTAAGCAATTAAATAAGCACAGTGGCTCCTCCCAGCAATATATAACCCCCTGACTGACAGTCTAGCCAGTTTTTTTGCTTAGTGTCTTAGGAGGCAAGACACTGTTTGTTTTGTTAGTTTGTTATTTTAATCTATTATTGTGGTACTGCTCCCCAGACCCCTCAGGTTGGGTGATTCTGGGTTGTAGCTGATGTTAATTGGACCGCTGCACCGTCCCTTCAGAGACCCCACAGTTGGGGCTCTGTGTTACAGTGATGGCAGGCTCCTGCAGCATCCCTCCCCAGACCCCACAGTTGGGACTCTGGGTCGTAGGAGGTATCCCACTGGGCCACCAGCCTTTTTTCCTGGCCGCAGCAGCTATGATCCAGCTGTATGGGATGACTGGTCCGCTCTCCTGTCCCTTGGAGGGATGAAGGATGAGAGCCGTTAAAGTATGAGGCAGCGCTGCGTGTCCCCTGAAGCGTCCTGTGCTTTGCAGCGTTTTTCTGGTGCGCTCTGCGCCGGACCCCTACTGACAGGCGGCCGGCGTTATTAATTTAGCCCCCGGCTTTGGCCTGCTATGGAGGTCTCCTCCTCCAGTGATGATGCGCTTCCTCAGGGCGCCGCCGGCCTCGCTGCTGGCCAATAGTATTAGGGGGAGGGTGGCTGTGACAGGCATCATGGGAGGGGCGTGGCTTCATTTCCCGCTTCCACATCACTCTTTTGGCTCCATTCCTGCACTTCAGACGCCATTGCAGCAGCACAGGACGCCAGGGGGACACAGGACTCGGGCGCTTTGCTTCTAGTCTCTCAGGTGAACTGGGCACAGCGGTATTTGACACCGCAATAGCCCTAGGCAGCGGTGGTGTAACAGCGTAGCAGCTCCTACCCCATTATTACTACCCCCTGCACTGTAGTGTGTAGTTCTGGGTACAGCAGGGGAGGAGAGCTGCATGTTGCCGGGCAGCAAGGGCAAGAAGGCACCTAAGGCCTTTAATGTTTATTATGCTTTTTGCACAGAATGTAAAGCTGCACTGCCCTGCGGATGCTTGACCCCGCTTTGCCAGACCTGTGGCTCTGAACCCCCTCAGTCTAGTGTCTCTGACTCCGGTCAGGCACCCACTGAAGTAGAGGTGTCTGCTACAGACCTACTACTCTGGAATGGGCAGTTACTCTGTCTCAATCCATGAGCCAGGCTATACAGCAGCCTTCTGTGGCTGGGGAATTTTTGGTTCACTCATCCCTTGATGCAGCTAATTGTAATGCAGTGGCTGCTTCCAATTCCATTGCAATATGCCGGGCCCTCTGGCTTCGGGAGTGGAAGGCGGATTCAGCCTCCAAAAAGTCCCTCACTGGCATGCCATATGTAGGTGAATCCTTATTCGGGGAAAAGCTGGATAAGATGATCTCAGACGCCACGGGTGGTAAAAGCACCTCACTTACTCAACAGAAGCCTAAACGTAGGTTCACCAAGGGTCAACAGGCGAGATTCCGGTTCTTTCGGAACTTGTCTGGGTGGTCGGTTTCCCGTCCGTCTCACCAGAATGGACGTCACGCACGGATAGGGGTTTCCAAACACCCAATAAATCGGGTTCTACCTGGCAGTCCCGGAATAAACAGCCAAAATCCAAGGAATCCTCATGACTCGGCCCACCCGGAAGACACCTCCCAAGTGGGCGGCCGACTTTCCCGCTTTCGGCATGCCTGGCTCGCTGCTACAGACGATCAGTGGGTTCGGGAATTGGTGTCTTCCGGATACAACATAGAGTTCCATACTCTCCCTTCCAGAAGATTTGTTCTTTCTCACCCCTCAAGAATGCCGGAAAAGGCCATGCTTTCTTCCAAGCTGTCAATTCTCTGAGGCGGGCAGGAGTCATTGTACCAGTGCCTCTGGCCGAGCGATTTCAGGGGTTCTATTCAAATCTTTTCATCGTACCCAAAAAGGATGGCTCCTTCCGTCCCATTTTGGACCTGAAGCGTTTGAACTGATTTGTGCGAATCTGACGTTTCCGGATGGAGTCCCTCCGGTCCGTCATTGTGTCCATGCAGAAGGGGGAGTTCCTCGCCTCCATAGATATCAGGGACGCTTATCTACACATCCCGATATCCGGCCCTCATCAGAGGTTCCTGCGGTTCGCGGTGGGCAAGGATCATTATCAGTTTGTAGCCTTTCCCTTCGGGTTGGCAACTCCCCACGCGTGTTTACCAAGGTCATGGCCACGGTCATGACCGTTCTTCACGGTCGGGGGTGGCAATTCTCCCTTACCTGGACGACCTTTTGGTCAAGGGTCGGTCATTCAAGGACTGCGAGGACAGTGTTCATATCACGATGGACACACTCTCACGGCTGGGGTGGATTCTCAATATGCCGAAATCCTCCCCAGTTCCAGCCGCAAACTCACGTTTCTGGGGATGGTCCTGGACACATCTCAGGGACTGGTGCTTCTTCCCCAGGACAAGGTTCAGTCTCTGCGTTGTTTGGTCCGTGCACTGCTGGGTCCTCTTCCGCACTCCCTTCGATTTGCGATGCACGTTTTGGGGAAGATGGAGGCGGTGCCATTTGCTCAATTGCATCTCCGTCCCTTACAACTGGATCTGTTGTCTGCATGGAATCGCAGCCCGTTCACCCTTCACTGCCCATTTCGCCCGTCAGCGGCAACGAGACGATCTCTTCGTTGGTGGTTGGTCCCGTCGTCTCTCGGGGGAGATCCTTCCTACCGGTGCAGTGGAATGTTCTGACCACCGATGCCAGTGTCCTCGGCTGGGGGGCGGTGTTCTGGAGTCACACGGCTCAGGGTCGGCAGACCCCTCAGGAGTCCTCTCTGCCCATAAATTTCTTGGAGATTCGGGCCATTTACTTGGCATTGAAGAGTTTCCATCATCTCCTGATGGGTTGTCATATTCGCATCCAATCGGACATTGCCACGGCGGTGGCTTACATCAACCATCAGGGCGGGATGCGCAGCAGAGCAGCGATGCAGGAAGTGGAACCAATTCTCCATTGGGCCGAATCTTCAGGAGCTGTACTGTGGGCAGTGCACATCCCGGGGGTCGAGAACTGGGCGGCGGATTATCTCAGCCGCCAGGGGCTTGCGTCAGGTGAATGGGCTCTTCACCCGGATGTATTCGTTCAGATATGCAGGCGCTTCGGGACTCCAGATGTGGACCTCATGGTGTCACGGATGAATGCTCAGGTTCCCAACTTTTTTGCTCGATCCCAGGGCTCTGGGAGCAGATGCCCTGGTTCAGGACTGGACGCGGTTTAGTCTCCCGTATATCTTTCCGCCTCTAGCCCTCCTTCCCAGAGTGGTCCAGAAGATCAGAATGGAGAGAGTGGCGGTGATATTAAAGCCCCGAACTGGACCAGGAGGTCGTGGTACACTGACCTAGTTCAACTCGCTGCAGATGCTCCTTGGCAGTTGCCAGTCCGTCCGGATCTTCTGTTTCAAGGTCCGATTTGGCATCAGAATTCCGGGGCTCTGCGTTTGATGGCGTGGCCCTTGAGACCAGAATTCTAACTCAGGCAGGGTTCTCGGAAGGTGTTGCGCACACTATGGTATGTGCGAGAAAACCTGTTTCCGCCCGGATATATCACAGGGCTTGGAAGGTGTTTTTTGCCTGGTGTGAGTCAGTGCAGGTTTCTCCTTTGCGCTTCTCGCTCCCGGCGGTTCTGGGGTTTCTCCAGTCTTGGTTGGATAAAGGGCTTTCCTTGAGTTCCCTTAAGGGACAAGTCTCAGCGTTATTGGTACTTTTTCAGCGCCGATTGGCCTCAAAACCTCATGTTCGTACCTTTTTTTACAGGGTGTGGCTCGTATAGTCCCACCGTATAGGAGGTCTTTGGAGGCCTAGGATTTGAACCTGGCTCTGGAGAGTCTCCAGAAGCCACCTTTTGAACCTCTCAGGGAGGTTTTGTTGCTCCTTCTTTCTCAGAAGGTGGTGTTCCTGGTGGCGATCACTTCCATTGGGAGAGTGTCTGAGCTGGCGGCGCTTTCTTGTAAGGCGCCGTTTATCTCTTTTCACCAGGACAAGGTGGTACTGCGACCGGTACCATCCTTCATTCCTAAGGTGGTATCCACTTTTCATTTGAACGAGGACATTATTCTTCCATCTTTCTGTCCGGCCCCTGTGCATCGTTTTGAAAAGGCTTTGCACACTTTGGACCTGGTCCGTGCTCTCCGGCTTTACGCGTCTCGGACAGCGCCTTTCAGAAAGTCGGACACGCGGTTCATTCTTCCTGAGGGTCATCGTAAGGGGATGGCTGCGTCAAAAGCCACGCTTGCCAGGTGGATTAAGCTTACCATTCAGGAAGCATACTCTTTACGCAACTTGCCCATTCCTTCAGGTTTGCGTGCTCACTCCACTCGCGCGGTGGGTGCCTCCTGGGCTATTCGGCACCAGACTACAGCTGAGCAGGTGTGCAAGGCGGCCACTTGGTCCAGTCTGCACACCTTTACAAAGCATTATCGAGTACATACTCAGGCTTTGGCAGATGCGAGTCTGGGTAGACGCATCTTGCAGGCAGTGGCTGCTAGCCTGTAGACTGTGTTTTTCAGTTTGGGATGTTTTTTGTTCCCACCCAGGGACTGCTTTAGGACGTCCCATCGTCCTGTGTCCCCCAATGAGGCGAAGGAGAAAAGGAGAATTTTGTGTACTCACCGTAAATTCCTTCTCTCTTAGCCTCTAATTGGGAGACACAGCACCCTCCTTGGGCCTGTTGGCCTTATTGAGTTGGTGTTTTTTCTTCTTGAGTTCCTGGTTGACTTATCGGCTTATGTAGTTTTCCTCCTACTGCTTTAGCACAAAACTGGCTAGACTGTGTCGGTCAGGGGGCTATATACTGCTGGGAGGAGCCACTGTGCTGCTTCTTTAATTGCTTAGTGTCGCCTCCTAGTGGCAGAATAGCATAACCCATCGTCCTCTGTCCCCCAATTAGAGGTTAAGAGAAAAGGAATTTACGGTGAGTACACAAAATTCTCCTTTTTTAAATTGTTTCTCTGCTGTATTTATTTTACTTTTTCATTGATTCTCTGGTTAGTGTATTGGATTTTTTATATTGATTCTCTACTTTAATTACTGTATTGTATAATTTTTGTTACCTATGACCGTTTGTATATCACTGTTTTGTAAAGTGCTGCGGAATATGTTGGCGCTATATAAATAAAGATTTATTATTATTGTTATTCCAAACATATTTATATCCTGAGTGCTTTTATCCCACTTGCAATTTTTATGCAGTATAAAGATATTTTTTTTTTAGAATAAGCCTTTAAACTCCTCCCGGTCTCTTATCTAATCAGTTTATATGTGTTATACTCTGATATGGAATATGTGTTATCCCGCAGTCTTCGGCACTTTGAAATTAATGTACGGTCTCCATGCTAGCATCCATGCATCTCTCCCTTTCTCTCTCTTTTTATTTTTTTTTTCATTTTCCTTTTTCTCCCCTAGTTTTGTCTTTGTTCCTCTTAGGGCCGCTTTACACACACAGATATCTGTGACCAACTTCTGACCAGATCTCTGGTTGCAGTGAAATCATGGACACATTGCTCCATTTTGTGGCTGTGTACAAATGTAACAATGTGTCCATGATTTCACTGCAACCAGAGATCTGTTCAGAAGTTGGTCACAGATATCTGTGTGTCTAAAGCGGCCCTTATTCTCTCCTGTTGTTTTTCTCCCTGTTCTCTTTCTCCCCTATTCTCTTCTCTTTTCTATCCCCTGTTCTCCTACCTCTTTCCTCTCCCCTGTTCTCCTTCTCTTAACCTCTCCCCGTTCTCCTTCGTCTCTTTCTCCTCTCCCCGTTCTCCTTCGTCTTTTTTCCTGTCCCCCTCAACCGCTCTCGATTCTTATTTCTTTACTAAAATTTAGTCTAAAATGCATACTCATTGCTAACCTGCATTGTGATTCTGGGCATGAAGTTATACTTCTTTTAATTTTTCAGTCCTGCACGAGAACAAGCTGACACATACAGATTTAAAACCTGAGAATATTCTTTTTGTGAATTCTGATTTTACTACTTCCTACAATCAAGCAAAGGTGAGTTAAAATAATTTTCCTGCGGGCCTAAAGCTGGTTAGACAGATTAGATCATGGTCAGCTGAATGAGTCAGTTTCTGTGGGATTGATCAATGTAATGAATGTGTAGGGGAGTGTTATTGGGTTAGCATTACTTTTATCTACTGTTAAAGGCTTTCCACAGTCAACACCGCATCCCTAATTTTGCTTTTAACTCAGCCAATATAGAGTTGGTGGACTGCGTACTAATACCTTATTGTAGGTTTGATTTAAAGGGAATCCACCAGGTCCCCTGTGCCTCCAGAATAACCAACAGTTGTCTACCTATCTAAATCCCCTATCTAACAATCCCTTTATTACATTGGATACATAAACAGATCTTTAGTAGAAGAATTTCTAATGTCTGTTTATGATATGCAAATGAATCCTTTGACTGTCAGACACTGGGCGTTAGTTTCTCCAGTCTACTCGGCCCACATAGCATTTTATTACACTCTGGTGGGTGAGATACCATGAATATACAAGAGTTGGTTCCATTGCCAGCGCTCTACAAATTTTGTGCATATGTGTGCCTTTATTAACACATGTTATTGAGCCTCTGAGCTTGGTATATGCGTCCTGGCTTCAGAGAAGCAGACTGTGCATGACAGGAGATGCAGAAGACTGCTTTGCTTTGGCTCTTCAGTATACATAAGCCATCTTCTACCCTTCATGATCATGTGCAGTGCGCGTCCCTGAAGCTGTGACACGTACACCTGACTTAAGAGAGCTCAATGATGTGAGTAAACAAAGCTACGCACAGACCCAACATTTTTAGGAGCTGGCAATGACTCCAGCAGTTGTGAATCATGCGATCATGTCCACAGGGGCGTGATTACATACTGAGTGAGCCAACTAGTCTGGGAATTGAAAACCCCATCAACTAGTGAAAATGTTAACTTGCATAACATTAATGACTTTTAAGTGTTTTTGTCTAAAGCTCTGTCTTTGTATAGTGTAATAAAGGGACTGTTAGGCACAACTGGTAGTTCTGGGGGCACAGGGGACCTCTATGGATCCCTTTAAACAGTTCATTAGGATGCTGAAGTAGTTTCAGCGCCTTGATATAATGAAGTCATGGTGATTACATGGGTCCGTATGGCTGTGCAACCATTGAGAGAGCACATCAGTGATTGACAGTCGGGTATTGGTTCTAAATCTGATCCCAACTGTTCCTTTCAGATGGTAATGGTTGATACCTTTCCCTTAATATGAATAGGGGTGCTGGTGGTTGCCCTGGCTATATGCCCACCAGGCCTAATAAGATTGCATGTCAATTTTACACTGGTATACAAAATCATTATTGTCTATTAAGGCATTTGATAAATATCACAATGTGAATTCCCTTTGTCAGACTGAAACTCTTCCCACTCCCCCTCCCCCCACATTTTAATGTGAAGCCCATGGTCCCCGACGCGAAAGCTCCATCGGTGCCCCCAATTATTGCAAATCTTTAATAGCATTAGTCTCTTTCTATAGGACAAAGTGTAATTTGGGCCTCCCAAGTCTCCAGGACCCGGGTGCGGTTGCAACCCATGCACCTGTTGTAGTTAAGTTAACCCCCTTTAAGTGCCAATCACTGTCCACAGCATTCATGAAACATGATCCTGTTGTAGCTCCTCTTCCCTCCCATACAACCAATCTGTTCCCCCATGATCCCAAGGTGCTGATGATTTTCTATAGCAGCCATGTGTTAAAGTCCCATATGAAAACTAAAAAAGTGACCGAAAAGAAAAACATCATCAAACATTGAAATCGCCCCATTCTCCAGTTGAAAATAGACATTTACAAATGTCAATATTTAATGTTGTTACATCTGTAAAAGTCTGATCTATGAAAACATCTGGTTTAACGCATACTATAACTGTCTTAAAGAATAGTAAAAAAAAAAAAAGGGAAATTCTAAAGTTGCCGTTTTTCTGGTCACCACAACTCCCACAAAAATGTTAATTGATCAATGGGTTGTATGTACCTCAAAATAGTACCAAATAACACCTGCTCTGCATGGTAAAACATGCCCCAATACAAGCATATTGATGGAAAAAGAATAAGTTTAAAAAAAATGATTCACACAATTCTTTCACGCCACTAAAATAGAATAAAAAATAAAAAAAATCAGCTATTCTAGTATTATCTTGTTCTTCTAGCATTTAACATTCAATTTAAATGTATTGTTTTGATCAGACTTTTTGGACACGTCCGTGTTAAATGTATTATTTTTATAATAACTGTTTATAATTTTATTTTTGAAGAGGAAAAAGTGAGGCAAATCTCTTTTTTTTCTTCTTTTTTTGTTTTGCTTTTGTTGCTTTAGGACTTTTTAGGGGTCTCAGACCTGCGATCACTTATACGTAATTATTGCAATAAGAGTAATACCGTTTATAGCTTTTCACTGTGAAGCTCAGCCCACAGACCGAAGTGGCTGCCATGGTAACCCCAAGATTGGGCCATAAAAATACAGCAATGGTTTTCATATACCTACATTACCACAAAAATAAGCTTCCAGCCAATGATGCTACATCCAAATTGACAAGCCAAATTCGGTGGCATATGACTCGATTTAAATTGTCATTGTTTATTTTCAGCGCTTTGCTTGTATTTGTGTTAAATATATGAATCTAGCAATTAAAAAAAAAAAAATAGTACAGTTGTGGCCAAAAGTATTGACACCCCTGCAATTCTGTCAGATAATACTCAGTTTCTTCCTGAAAATGATTGCAATCACAAATTCTTTGGTATTATTATCTTCATTTAATTTGTCTTCAATGAAAAAAACACAAAAAGAATTGCCCTAAAGCCAAATTGGATCTAATTCCACACCAAACTAAAAAAGGGGGTGGACAAAAGTATTGGCACTGTTAGAAAAGTCATGTGTTGCTCTCTAATTTGTGTAATTAACAGCACCTGTAACTTACCTGTGGCACCTAACAGGTGTTTGCACTAACTAAATCACACTTGCAGCCAGTTGACATGGATTAAAGTTGACTCAACCTCTGTCCTGTGTCCTTGTGTGTACCACATTGAGCATGAAGAAAAGAAAAAAGACCAAAGAACTGTCTGAGGATTTGAGAAACCAAATTGTGAGGAAGCATGAGCAATCTCAAGGCTACAAGTCCATCTCCAAAGACCTGAATGTTCCTGTGTCTACCGTGCGCAGTGTCATCATAGAAGTTTAAAGCCCATGGCACTGTGGCTAACCTCCCTAGATGTGGACGGAAAAGAAAAATTGACGAGAGATTTCAACGCAAGATTGTGCGGATGGTGGATAAAGAACCCCGACTAACATCCAAACAAGTTCAAGCTGCCCTGCAGCCCGAGGGTACAACAGTGTCAATCCGTACTATCCGTCGGCGTCTGAATGAAAAGGGACTGTATGGTAGGAGACCCAGGAAGACCCCACTTCTTCCCCCGAGACATAAAAAAGCCAGGCTGGAGTTTGACAAAACTTACCTTAGAAAGATAATGTTCTCCTTTCAGATGAGACACAAGTAGAGCTTTTTGGGCAAAGGCATCAACATAGAGTTTACAGGAGAAAAAAAAAGAGGCATTCAAAGAAAAGAAAACGCACTAGAAAATGGTTTGAGGATAAGCACTGGAGACTTCTAAGGTGGCCAGCAATGAGTCCAGACCTGAATCCCATAGAACACCTGTGGGGAGATCTAAAAATGGCAGTTTGGAGAAGGCACCCTTCAAATATCAGGGACCTGGAGCAGTTTGCCAAAGAAGAATGGTCTAAAATTCCAGCAGAGCATTGTAAGAAACTCATTGATGGTTACCGGAATCGGTTGATCAGTTATTTTGGCTAACCAAAAGTTACCAAGTATTAGGCTAAGGGTGCCAATACTTGTGTCTTGGAGTTTTGTATGAAATTATCAATTTTTTGCTTTTTGCTTCATTCTCTCTTGTGTTTTTTCATTGAAGACAAATTAAATGAAGATGATAATACCAAAGAATTTGTGATTGCAATCATTTTCAGGAAGAAACTGAGTATTATCTGACAGAATTGCAGGGGCGTCAATACTTTTGGCCACAACTGTATAACCTGTATGAGAAGGTTATGTAAACCTAGCTTAATTCTAGAGGACAGCAGACCTAAAAAGAAACAAAAAAAAAACCTCTGAAAAACAGTTTATCATCCTTTTTTCCTCTTTAATAACAGAACTGTGAAGAAAAATGTGTGAAAAATTCCAGCATCCGGCTTGTAGATTTTGGCAGTGCTACTTTTGACCATGAATATCATAGTACGATTGTTGCCACACGTCATTATCGCCCCCCAGAGGTTATTTTGGGTAAGTTCATGGGTTTTTCTGATACGATCTTACAGGGAACCTGTCACTCCCCCACGGGCCTGTGAAGGTAAAAGAGCCACCCTTAGCAGCACTAGGGCTGCATTCTGTGAAGGTGGCTTTTAAGTGTAATGTCCCCAGGGACACTAAAATAATGAGTTTTATAAATTTGGCTCCATACCACTACTTGGACCGGTGGGTGTGTTCTTTACTGAGCTCTCAACCGCCTGCCTGCTGGCAATCATCCCCCCTCTGGGCGCCGCCACCTCTCTGCTCCTCGCGTCCCTGGCGCCTGCGCTGTGAAATCATGTCTCAGGCATGCGCAGTGTGAGCTGCCCGACAACTGATGTCACATGATCTCATAAGATCACACCTGAGTATAGCGGAGGTCCAAGCCCCATAGTGTGAACACTTCATAACACACTGTGGGGCCGGGATCTGGGACCTCCGCTATACGCAGGCGCGATGTGAGGAGATCATGTGACCTCAGCTATCGGGCAGCCTGAGACATGATTTCACAGTGCAGGCCCTGGTGACGTAAGCAGCAGAGAGGAGGCGGCGCCCGGATCCCAGAGGGGATGATTGAGAGCTCAGTAAAGAACACACCCACCTGTCCAAGTAGAGGTATGGAGCCAAATTTATAAAACTCATTATTTCAGTGTCCCTGGGGACATTACACATAAGAGCCACCATCATAGAATGCAGCCTTAGTACTGCTGAAGGTGGATTTTACATTCATAGGCCCATGGAGGGGGAGAAAGGGGTGACAAGTTCCCTTTAAATAGGAGATGGATACAAGATTAGATGACCAGGATATGAAACAAAAATATAATGTTTGGAATCATCTGAAAGATAAATATCTGATGCTGTGCAATTGCATTACATTTCTTTGATTCTACAATATTGGTTCTTTTGCTTACCCAAGGTATAAGAGGATGCTTTGGTAATGTTAATGCAGATGACTTTTTGGAAGAAAACAAATTCAGATAAAAAAAACTTTAGTGACAAAAATTGAATCAATTAAAAAAAAAAGGTAGGCTTTAAAAATTACAAGTGAAATGTGTTCTCTTATCTTATACTACAGAGCTAGGGTGGGCTCAGCCCTGTGATGTGTGGAGCCTGGGGTGCATCTTGTTCGAGTATTACACTGGATCTACGCTCTTCCAGGTATTTTATCTCTCTGGTGTCATCATGTGTCTGTAGAAAACTTAAAGTGAACCTGTCACCCCTTTTGGGAATTATAACCTGTGCCCAGCACCTTAAACGTACTGTAATTAGGGTTCTGGTAACCCCTTTATACCCCCAGACTGGCCCCTGATTTCCTCAGAATTTAACTTTGAATATGCCCCGCGTTATATGGTAATTAGGTCTACACGGTCTGGTGGGATGCGGCTCACTTCAGTCCGAGCTTACCGTGTAACTGGGCCTTAAGACTAGACTCTGGGAACTTTGATTAGAAGCACCACTAAAATTCAGTACTTCAGAAGTGCATATAAATATGCTTTGAAGTTGTGACTCTTTAGTTATAACATTTCAAATTCTGGATAAGAATAATCCTACTCTACTTGATACGATCTTTAAAATGCGTGTTTATGTATATGCGCTTAATTTTGCAAATTTCATCTCTATTTAAATAAATGCATATGATAGTTTAGCTCATTGTCCTTTCTTTGGCTAGACGCATGATAATCGAGAACACTTGGTAATGATGGAGAAAGCCCTTGGACCATTACCTCGTCGCATGGTTTACAAAACAAAGTAAGTAACAAGTAAAATGAAATGTGCAGTTGCAGTCAGAATTAATGTATCTTAAGTGCTAATTAAGTTTATTAGCAAAATGTACAAATGGTCTACTGTTTACAACTTGCTTAACTTAGAAGTTGTGTTTAGTGGAAAGCAAGATTGTCTGTACACAGGAGCCATTTCCTGCTAATCCAACTAATAGAATAAGTGGTTTCTACAAATTCAATCACTAGATGCCACTTTGATTTCTACAGCCTCAAAATTCTTCAATCCTTCATGACAAGTGTCTTTAGTACTTAGTAGAGCAACCTATGGCTGATATCACCTGCTTCATATGTGATGTATAGCCAGACCACAGCCTCTGGCAACGTTCTTGAGGAATAAATAGCAGACGCGACCCAGAGCAGCTCTGGAAACTGGGAAACGCACCTTGTCTACACTATACACTTCCACAGTGTTCATGGGAGTGTTTCTTTATGCTTTATGAAAACATAAAAATTGTATACTTTGCTAATTTGCAGGGGATTTAATTTTATTTGTAACTGTATCCTAACATTTATTGCCTTTGCTTTATAGATCCTTAGATTATACCTCTATAGATTAGCACCCATTGCCTCCCAATGTAGAAGTGAAGGGCGGCAGAGAGTCTCAAGTTAGAAGTAAAACCAATACTGATACCAAACAAAGTAGTGATGTGCTAGAATATGCTCCGTTTTTAAATATTTTCTTCTTTTTATTTTTTGCATTCTATTGAAAGGAAACAAAAATATTTCCAAAATGGATCAATAGTCTGGGATGAGACGTCTGTAGATGGTCGATATGTCAAAAAAAATTGCCATCCTTTGAGGGTAAGCAGTAGCTTTTGATTCTTGATGTGTTATTACTGCACTACTTATGTTCTTGGTTTATAGTCTCACATTTGCTTAAATTAAATCTAAATGATTTATCTCCCAATGCAAATTGGGTTTTATTTGCAAAATGTACAAATATTTTATGGCCTGAAAAAAAAAAAAAAAAATGAACAAGAACAATTAAAATAACACAACTAATATGACAAGTGATTTTTCCTAATTCAGTATAAAATTCCAATTTTAACACCTTCCTGCAAATGGACCTAACTGTGCATCCAGATTGCAGGTGATTTCCTGGATTCGGGTGTACAGTTGCATTAGATGAAAAAAGTTCAGACTAAAAGGTTCTAAATAACGAGATTCAACCACAGGTAATTCTAATCATTAAACAGTTGTATAGGAGAGAGGTGACTATAAAGGGTGTTACCCAACAGAGAGAACCCCTTCCCGTTTCATGTTGTGAGGAATAATGGTGCCACATGGAGGAGAAATGTCACAAAACATGGGAACAATTATTTCTTCACACAAAAAAAAAAAAAGGCTACAACAGAAGATCAGCAAAGCTTTACTAATCAGTCTGAATAATTAGCAAAAGTGATGTAAAAAGTATGAAACTACAACCATTTCACAGAAATC
The DNA here is from genome assembly GCA_033576535.1 of Allobates femoralis. Lineage (NCBI taxonomy): Eukaryota > Metazoa > Chordata > Amphibia > Anura > Aromobatidae > Allobates > Allobates femoralis. The sequence goes on from JARQOC010000004.1 coordinate 211,966,773, forward strand.
TCTGGGCTGACAGCTAAATAGGACCATCTTCTAAGAAGGGTTGAAGTTGGCTAAAGAAATAGAAAGCTAAATTAGGTGTGTAGGGGGACAGGGGGTGTTTCTCTAAACACTAATGTTTCCCTAATGTTCTAAAGTCCATGCACAAAAAAAGCTTGCATGGCACCAATAAAAACTAACTTGTTATGCATATAACAAATCCTAATACAGTTCTGTAAACAGAAAAATTAAGTCATTTTTGCTTAATATTTAAAAAAAAGAATTATTTTCATGTGAAAAGTATTAAAACTTATAAAAAAAAAAAATACAATTACATTGATATCCAATTTTATATTAATCCACATAACATTAACATGTGAGTTATTCTATTTAGACTATAAAGGCCACGTTACACGTGGCGACATCGCTGCTGATTACATAGGTCACGCCCCTACGTCGCCTATCGCCGGCAACATCGCCCCTACGTCGCCACATGTAAAGGGGCGATGTCAGCGCCGCCGGGAGTCGCCTGGTTTCAGAGCATGTAAATGGGGGACGGCGACGCTGGCAGGGCGCCAAAAACGTGCGCGTCGCCGCCGACATCTACAGCACAGTCGCCTGGTGTGGCGGTACCTTCAGACTCACTGGACCATAAGACTCATCCAGGGTTTAGAGGAGGAAAATGGGCAAGAAAGATTTGAAGCAAAAATGATGGTCATAACACAGTGTTATGGGGGGATCTGTTGCTGACACTGTTTTTGGGGGTAATGTCCCCCATCCTTGGCCCCTTTCAGATATGTCCTCCATCTTGGTATATATTTCCCATCGTGATATATATGGTGCTTATCCAGGTATATATGGCCCCTTCATGGACCCATCTTGGTATATATTACTCCCTTCACGCTGCACATACACCCACAAAATAATCTATTCCAGTCACCTTCCCACCGCTCCCTTGGTACACGGTGTCCTCCTCTGATGCCAGTAACTTGACTATGCAAGTCTTCAATAAAGTGGCACTGGAGGGGGCGCATGCACACACCACAGTCTCCGGCAACATTATTTTGAAGACAGTCTGTATAATCCTCAGGTTTCTACCTAAATGGCTTTGGCAGCTGCGTATGTTTGATTGCATCTTAAAGTTTAGATAGACTAGACTTTAAGATGCGCACTTTGGTTGAGATCTGAGGATTCTACAGATTTCAATATACCGTATACACTCGTGTATAAGCCGACCCGTGTATAAGCCGACCCCCCCTACTTTTGCCCCCAAAACCTGGGAAAACCTATTGACTCGTGTATAAGCCGAGGGTGGACCCCAGCAGTGTGGTATACTGGCCTCCCCAGTGGTAGTATACAGAAGCCTCCCCAGTGGTATATACAGGCCCCAGCAGTATTACAGCAGCCTCCCCAGTGGTATATACAGGCCCCAGCAGTATTACAGCAGCCTCCCCAGTGGCATATACAGGCCCCAGCAATATATACAGCAGCCCCAGTGGTATACAGCAGCATCCCCAGTGGTATATACAGGCCCCAGCAGTATTACAGCAGCCTCCCCAGTAGTACATACAGCCTCCCCAGTGGTATACAGCAGCCTCCCCAGTGGTATATACAGGCCCCAGCAGTATTACAGCAGCCTGCCCATTGGTATATACAGGCCCCAGCAGTATATACAGCAGCCCCAGTGTATACAGCAGCCTCCCCAGTGTATATACAGGCCCCAGCAGTATATACAGCAGCCCCAGTGGTATACAGGCCCCAGCAGTGTATACAGCAGCCCCAGTGGTATACAGCAGCCCCAGTGGTATACAGGCCCCCAAATGCTGGCACTCGCCCCCCTCCGTTGTAAGACACACCCCCTTCCTGCTGCTTAACTTACCATCTCTGGTCTTCTGCACCGCGCCAGTCTTCCGTGCTCTGTCCTCCGTGTTCCCGTCATCGGCTGCATCCGGGGTCCCCGGCTGTCGCAGTAACGATGACGTCATGCGACCAGCCGGTCACATGACCCCGGATGCTGCCGAGGTCGGGAGCATGGAGGACGGAGCACGGAAGACCGGCGCGGTGCAGAAGACCAGGGATGGTAAGTTAAGCAGCAGGGGGGGCCTTACAACGGAGGGGGGCGAGTGCCAGCATTTGGGGGCCATATATTTAGATATGCACTGCTTCCCCCTGCCGCTGATTGACAGGGGGAAGCAGTTCATATATAATGAGCGGCCCCACGTGACGGGGCGCTCATTCAGCAGCCTCCCCCCGCCTCCTCCAGCCTCCCCAGCCCCGGACACAGCCCCCACCACCGTATTGACCCGTGTATAAGCCGAGGGGGGAATTTTTCAGCTGAAAAACTCAGCTTATACACGAGTATATACGGTAATGGCACCAGATATCACTGTGTGCGGTGCAGAATTTCAATTAAAAAAAGGAGTGGCTGGCATCTGGGCAGGACAGAAGAAGGTTCTCTTTAATAGCTGGTTTACTACAGCGGCTGGGTGATGTGTGACCGCTATTAAAGAAAATGCCTATTAACTGCTCCCCATGACCATAATCCCGCCCACCTCTCGGCAACTGCTTCCGCACAGAGAATTGGGTTGGAAATTTTTTTTTTTTTTTTTTACCTTTGAGGGAAGGTATTTTTTCGCTTTTCGGGGATATAGTCCCTTTTTGCCTTGAAACGTTTTTTTTTCTACTTTCTATGTTCTAGACATGTTGAATATATTTAACATAACCATAAAATAATCAAATCTAGCTTAACTGTTGAGTATTGTTTGGCTGCAATCACTGGTTATATGCTACTCCCAGAGCCTGGAAAGTAAAGCGGGTTTGGTTCAGTGAAGTGGATAGTCTAAATCGGATAAAGTACCACCTTTCCTCCATAACACCTGGAGGAGATAGAAAGCTCGACTTGGGTAATGTTTGGGAGGGGGTGGGGGTAATGTTGTTTTATTCTTCGTGTCACACAGGATCTATTAGAAGTAGCATCACAAGTTCACAACTGTGGGAGTGGGGGGGCACTGTATTTAGAGCAGAGGGGTAATGGCGTATAAAATAAAGATTGTGAGCTGGAACGTCAGGGGGTTGGCATCCGGAGTGAAAAGCCAGGCAGTGTTTACTTTCTTTACTTTCAAGCCCTCAGTAATATGTTTACAAGAAACCCACTTGATAAAGGGTAGAACTCATCTCCTTAATAAGGGCTGGCAGCAGGCGGGGTATCACGCAACATATTCATCCTACTCGAGGGGGGGGGGGGTCAGTGTTCTTGTTCACTCAGGTATTCCTTTTGAACAACGTAAAGTGATTATAGATCCACTGGGACGCTTTGTATACTTGTTCTGTAGCCTGTCTGCTATATTGATCTCAATATATATCCCTCCGCCGTATTGTGGAAAACTGCTTCATAAGGTCATGGAGGTAGTGAGTGAGTTCCTGGGGGTTCCTTTTTTGATAATAGGCGATTTTAACAATATCCCTGATGCTCACTGGGACAGAGGTAGGAGGGAGGTATTGAAACCAGGTGGTAATTGCACCCCTTTTGGTGCGGTTTTAAAAGCAATTGCGTTACTTGATATCTGGAGAACCCACCACCCGGGAGTTTATAAATACTCCTGCTTCTCGACTACCTTTGCCTCATTGTCCAGGATTAACCTGGCCCTGGGGAATAGTCCAATATTAGCCTTTTAGCGAGGTAACTTACTTTGCTAGAACCATGTCAGATTACTCACCTATGTGTGTGGTGCTTCAGGGGCCAGGCTCTGAGCTTTTCAGGAGACCCTGTGGAGGTTAAATCCGTTCTGGCTCTAGTTGATAGATTCAGACGGTCATAACAACCCTGGCATAAGTTATGGAATCACCTGGCTCGGAGGATGTCCATTCAGTTGTTAAATTTTGTAGAAAAAAAGCAGATCAGACATGGCACAAAACTAAAGGCATTTCAAATGGCAACTCTCTACCTTGAAGAAACACTAAAAGAAATCTTGAAAAAAAAGTGCCAGCCAGTAACAGTTACTTTTGTAGACCAAGCAGGAGGAAAATTATGGAATCACACAATTCTGAGGAAAGAAGTATGGAATCGCCCTGTAAATTTCCATTTCTAAATCTAACACCTGCATCAAATAAGATCTCCTCGTTAGTCTGCATCTAAAAAGGAGTGATCACACCTTGGAGAGCTGTTGCACCAAGTGGACTGACATGAATCATGGCTCCAACATTAGAGATGTCAATTGAAACAAAGGAGAGGATCATCAAACTCTTAAGAGGGTAAATCAACACGCAATGTTGCAAAAGATGTTGGTTGTTCACAGTCAGCTGTGTCTAAAATCTGGTCCAAATACAAACAACATGGGAAGGTTGCTAAAGGGAAACACACTGGTAGACCAAGGAAGACATCAAAGCGTCAAGACCGGAAACTTAAGGCAATATGTCTCCAAAACAGGAAATGCACAACAAAACAAATGAACGAATGGGAGGAAACGAGTCAATGTCTGTGACTGAACTGTAAGAAACTGCCTAAAGGAAATGGGATTTGCATACAGAAAAGCTAAACAAAAGCTATCATTAACACCTAAATAGAAAAAAACAAGGTTACAATGGGTTAAGGAAAAGCAATCGTGATCTGTGGATGACTGGATGACAGTCATATTCAGTGATGAATCGCGAATCTGCATAGAGCAAGGTGATGATGCTGGAACTTTTGTTTGGTTTCGTTCCAATGAGATTTATAAAGATGACTGCCTGAAGAGAACATGCAAATTTACACAGTCATTGATGATATGGGGCTGCATGTCTGGTAAAGGCACTGGGGAGATGGCTGTCATTACATCTTCAATAAATGCCCAAATTTACATTGATATTTTGGACACTTTTATTATCCCATCAATTGAAAGGATGTTTGGGGATGATGAAATCATTTATCAAGATGATAATGCATCCTGCCATAGAGCAAAAACTGTGAAAACATTCCTTGAAAGAAGACACATATGGTCAATGTCATGGCCTGCAAATAGTCCAGATCTCAATCCAATTGAAAATCTTTAGTGGAAGTTGAAGAAAATGGTCCATGATAAGGCTCCAACCTGGAAATCAGATCTGGCAACAGCAATCAGAGAAAGTTGGAGCCAGATTGATGATGAGTGCTGTTTGTCACTCATCAAGTCCATGCCTCAGAGACTGGAAGCTGTTATAAAAGCCAGAGGTGGTGCAACAAAATAATAGTAATGTATGTGAGTGTTATTTTGTTTTTGTCATGATTCCATAATTTTTTCCTCAGAATTGAGTAATTCCATAATTTTTTTCCCCCTGCTTGGTCTATAAAAGTAACAGTTACTGGCTAGCACATTTTTTTTTTTCTTCAATATTTCCTTCAGTGTTTCTTCAAGGCAGAGAGTTGCCTTTTGAAATTACTTTAGTTTTGTCATGTCTGTGATCTGCTTTTCTGCTTTTTTTTTCTTCAAAATTAAAGGGATCCTGTCACCTCCAAAACGCCTCCTAAGCTATCAAAACATGTCCCTGCAGCATCCCATTACTAATCCCACACTCTTGTTGGCTCAGAAAAGCATCCTGTAAAAGTGTATAAAAACGTTTTATAACTTATTAGTGATGATAATGAGCTGGGGCTGTATTCTTTAGCCCCTAAGGCGGGCCATCTTCGTCCTAATATCACGCCTTAATAGACGTGATCTTCACTGCATATTGTAATCAGCGCCTCCCGATCTCCTGGGCTGCAATGGGGCTGTAATGACACAAATCGCGTCATTTCTGACATCTGGTGACGTCCGTACACAGGCGCCGCTCTGCAGGCTTCAAGCACTGCACTGCGCATGCTGCAGGGACATGTTTTGATAGCTTAGGACAGTGATGGCGAACTCCAGGCCTCGAGTGCCGCACACAGTACAGGTTTTCAGGATTTCCATAGAGTTTGACAGTTTGTAAATTGATTGCCAACTGTCAAATGCAATGGAAATCCTGAAAACCTGGACTGTGTGTGGCACTCGAGGCCTTGAGTTCGCCATCACTGGCTTAGGAGGTGTTTTGGGGGTGACAGGATCCCTTTAACTAAATGGACAGATTTTTAAAAATTTAATATGGGGTCGACCTCGGTGTTGATGGTTTGGGAAGTCATGAAGGCCTATTTGAAATGGTTATGTATAAAAGAAATATCGCAAGCTAAAGCTGAAATAGGCAGGAGAGACCAGGCGCTGATCAGGGTGTTGGAGGGAGACATACACCATCTGCATCCACAGAAAAGCGCACTAAAACTGGCATATCCCATAGTAACCTTTATTCAGTCTTCTGCACAGGTGCTAACCCATAAGCAGCTGTCTCTGATCAAAGCTCACGCAGACCTGAAAACGTTCTCTCCATGAGATCTCATGCTGAGCTAAAAAATGTTCAGAAGAATTATGTTGACTGATCTGCATCTTCTGTCACAAATAAACTGAGTGAAATTGCAAATTGACCCTCTCCTCCATTTTGTGTGCCGGGGTTAAATTTTATTAGTCTCTCTTTTTCCCCTGGGCACCTTCACTTAGCCGTGAGCCGAGCTTATCCTATATATCAGAACCTTTATCTTAACGTGACACAGGAAGTAACGGGTGGACATCCCGAGGAACCCGCTGACTGGGGGTACTGGGGTGCATGGAGGACGTCGCTGTTAATGACTGGGGAAAATTGACTATTGCTAGAATCCTGTATGCTGCCAGAAAACGTATAGTGGCCCACTGGTTGGATGATAAATCTCCAGTCAGACAAGAATTAGTTAGTAAAATTAACTTTGTTTTGATGGAACAGAACATATATGTTAAGAGAGGACAACATGCGCAGTTTGAAAATGTGTGGGGTGGTTGGATGGCGTACCTGGGTCTAGCTTCGGCTACCCTTCTGAGAGAGAGGATACACCTGTCTATGGGCCCACAGCCTTCTGATTTAGTGCATTAGAAAATATTGTGGCCTGTTGTGTTTTTATGATCTACTGTGTGACGTCTTGTTTGCTGCTTGTAATATGACAAATGGGAGTGGTTGGGGAGGAGGGAGGTGGGAAGGGGTTATACGACTGGTTATATTGCTTGGTATATATAAGTTGATGATCACTTTTTATACCACAGTTTATTGGGATGTAATTTTCTGTTTGTTGAATTTTCAAATAAAAACCACTTGATTTAAAAAAAAAAAAAAAAAAAGATATAAAAGTTCACCTTCCCGGAGGACATTGCCCTTAAACATTCTACCAGAGTTAAGGCTGCTTTACACGTCGCAATATCGTTACGATATTGTATACAAAGGCACGGGAGCGTGCACTTTTTTGGCATTTGTCCAAAATCGCATAGGAGATGTTACACAGGGCGATATCGGCAGGCAATGCAACTGCGATGTGTACGCCCCCTCGTACGAGCAACCCAGAGAGCGACCATTTAACATGGGAGTGAATAGGGGAAGTTGTGCTCCAAATCGTAGTTGCGCCGTCACACAGCACGATCTGGTCATATCAGAGAGCCAATATTGCACGGTTGGAGAGCCTACACAATTCTCAAATGATATCGTTTTTGCATCGTTCTTGCGTCGCATTGCTCATTTACACCACACAATGCACGAACGATATCGGCGGCAACGCCCGAACCACATGACTTATCATAGTTGGGCAACGATATTGTGCCGTGTAAAGTGGCCTTTACAATGGAGGGTTTAGATCAAAGCATATTCATGTGTGTGAATGGCCCACTCATAGTTCAGACCTAAATCTCATTGAGAATCGGTGACAAGACTTAAAAAGTGCCATTTACATGCGCTGTCCATACAATTGAAATGGGCTATATCTATTTTGTAAGGCGGAATGGACAAAACGTTAGTCTCAGGTGTGCCAAGCTGGTACAGACATACCCAAATGAATTTCAGTAGTAATTGCAGTCAACCGTGATCCTACAAAATATTGGCTCATGGGAGTGGAATTTTAAATCCATATCTTAGTTTTTAGATTTATATTTGAAAATATTTAGAAAACCATGTATCCTTTCCTTTATACCTCACAAATACTTTCTACTTAGTGTTGGTTATATCACATACAATACATTTATGTTTGTGGATGTAATGTGGAAAAATGTATGGGGTCTGAATACTTATTTAAAGCACTGTATATGATGACAACTGTTTTTTGAACTGATCTTTAATTATTTTCTGAACATTTATTTTATTTTGTTAGACATACAGGAAAGAAGATTCCCCTGAACACGCACAGTTTTTTGATCTGCTTCGACGAATGCTGGAATTTAGTCCCACACTAAGAATTACACTGGATGAAGCCCTCAAACATCCTTTCTTTGCTAGAATGACACCAGACGAAAGGACACTAGGCAGCAGAACATCCAGAGACCTTAGCAGATAAAGGACATGTCATCTTGATTTCTTGTCATTTCTCAACCATTATAGCATTACATTTTACAAGTATTCTAAAAATAAAATCTTATTTCCTCTCAAACACGTTCTCTTTAACAGACTAAGAGGAAGAACTAGCTATGTCCTGTTTTTGGCGCATTCTTCTATGAATTTTTTCTAATATACACTTGTGATGTTTTTAAGGGAAGGCTTGTTTTATTTCAAGCATTAATTTCAGTATTGCAAATGTGAAGACTGCCAAGTGAATCATGCACCCTCAAAAATAACTGGCAAACTATCATTTTACTGGTCTGAAAAGCATATATAGAAGACTATGCATAGCACTTGATATAGTATGTAAGTCTACTGTGTACATATGTATATTTGTAAACTCAGGGATATGTATGGGGAATGTTTAGACTGAACCACGGATACAGTGATTTCACTTTGTATGAAAATCTTACTGTTACACATGTGACAGGTATTTGGAGCCATCTTAATATTTTTGTAACTGTGCTACTTTATATAAATAAACCTGGAAAAGAGAGACATGTTTTCATCCTTTAAAAAAAGGAAGTGATGAATGTTTTGCCTGTCAAGTTATGACCACATAATGAATATACTGTTCTCAAACGGTTATGTATTTAAGAAACATCTGCTTTAATTTGATGTCCCCTGATCCCGTCTCATACTCGCTCTCCAGCAACTTTATCTTTCATCACCGTTGCGGTCTCTGTTGATTCATGACCTGCCAGCAGCTCCAGTGTTTCATGGAGCGCGCTGGATGTCACAACACGATACAACTCTGTGAGGGCCTCATTCTGGCTCTTATAGACTTGAATCGAGTGCTCGTGAAGTAACTTCTGGCTGGTCAGAAGTTAGCTGCACAACATTGCGTAGCGGGATTAGAGTAATGCCGAATAAAGCTGAAACCAGCAGAGGGTGAGTATAATAGGGGGGTAAGGGACTTAGGGCCACTTTACACACACAGATATCTGTGTCCAACCTCTGAACAGATCTCTGGTTGCAGTGAAATCATGGACACGTTGTTCCATTTTGTGGCTGTGTACAAATGGAGCAATGTGTCCATGATTTCACTGCAACCTGAGATCTGTTCAGAAGTTGGTCACATATCTGTGTGTGTAAAGCGGCCCTTAGATGTAAAGCAACATTCCAGCGTTTATAAAAAATGCTGGTGTGGTCCTTTAAGGGTTTTTGCAAAGTAGCCCTCCATGACTGAATCACAGGTGCTTGTATCTTCTGTCTTATTATGGTATACCCTACCCCACCTTCCACCATCAATTTTTTTTCTTTCTGTCCATATGGGGAATGTAGAAGGGATCTAGCACACTTTGTGGATGGGGCCAGTGTCTTTTTCCATTTTCTTTTTCTTAATATACCTTTTTAAGGTATTGTCTGCTCCTAAAATAGCCCAGGTTGAGCTGCTCCTGCCTTCTCATTCCACCATTTCAAGCGCTGTGGTGTGTAGAGATTGTTATCTCTGGCATCTGTCCTAACTATAGATTGTCACTTAGAAGGTATACACAGAATAGTATAACCAGATATGCAATCATATACAATATTAAGGCTACAGTAAAATAAACAATATTTTCTGGTCATCATAATGGGAGACCCAGACAATGGGGTTTAGGGCACTGCCCTCCGGAGGTCACACTAGGTACTACAAGTTTGTAGACACCGCCCCCTCCGCTTATAAACCCCTACCGCAGGGAACATCCTCAGTTTTAAACTTAGTGTGCTCGGAGGATCACGCTTTGCTTGCACTTCACTGCATTCTCACAGCTTACGTGATGGCGTCTGAAGACAAGGTAAAATGGTTCCGGTCGGGACCTGCGACAGCCTCCCCGCTCACCCTTGTGGAACACGCAGGTGGAGGTACTGGAGGGCCTAGAGCCTGGACACTTTGTGTTCTCCCGGTATGCTGTTGCGCTCCTTTCCATCCCTCTCTGGGGGGCTCTGGAGAGTGGGAGATGGGAGCCTTGCACAGCTCCGCTCCGTCCGAGGCCTCCCTAAATGGTGCTTACAGACTGGACTGGAGCCAGCCCAGTCCGAGGCCTCCCTAAATGGTGCTTACACTCCGGACTGGTGCTGAACCCCCGTCCGAGGCCTCCCTAAATGGTGCTTACAGACCGGACCGGCACTGAGGCACTCTGTGTCTCCTGTGTGCCTGGGGGTAGTGTCTGTCACTTTATGTGTCCTGACACTCAGACCGCGCGTTACTCTCGAGTCCGCGGATCTGGAGGTGTACCCTGTGCTGGGGTCACCCTGGCTGACCGCCCTGTGTGTCGCAGGGGCTGAGGCTGTAGGCTGCGGATGTTTGTTTGTGCACGCAGTCTGTGTGATGTATTTCACTCTACTTCCCGCGCTGCGGGCTCTGGCCCCTTCATACTGAGGCTGCTTGGAGGATGGGAAGCAGCCCGTGCGGTGACGTCATCGATGGGCGTGTGTGCTTCCCGCGTGTTTTCGGCGCCGCCCATGGTTTCACTGTCGGCGGCCATCTTTACCCTCACTTCCCGGCTGGGATTTGTCTGCAGCGTGCGTCTGCACTCCAGAGGAGACCGGAAACTCTCGCGGAGGTCACACACACACACCGCTTCCTCCTACCGCTTCGCTGCGGTCGGTAAGCCACCGGGATTCCCGGTTTTGTCTGCACAATTTGGCTTATTTTCCCCTGCTGTGGCGATGTCCTCAGTTAGGAAGCGTGCTGCTAAGGCGGCAGATGCCACCATTACCTGTGCTACATGCAATGGGACTCTGGTGGAGGGGTCCTGCAATAACTGCGGACGCCCAGAGGCCCGGACTGACACTGCTGAGACAGCAGCTCCGGTGCTGTACCCTGAGGTGCAAGTGATCCCAGGGCCATGGGAAACTCAGAATAAGATCAATGAATCTCTGTTGTCCCAGCTGTCCTCCATGTCGCAGTCCCTGGAGGCACTCAATAGGAGGCTGGAAGGCCCAGCTACTCCTTCCAGTTACCCCCGGGTGTCTCCCTCTTCTGCTGTGAGACCCCTTAAGCGGGCTCGTCGTGAGGATTCACCCGAGCTCCAGGCTCTCTCTGAGGAGGAGCGTTCCTCTGATGGTGAGGAAGATGATGGGGGTTCGACTCTCGGGTCTATGTCTGTGTCTGAACCACCAGACGGGGTGGAGGATTTGGTGTCCTCTATTAACGAGACCTTACGTCTCGTGACACCCCCTGAGGAGGTGACTGTACACCCGAAGGAGGTCTATCAATGGCTGCGGCCGGAGGCTAGACCAAGTGGCTCCTTCATGGACCACACTAACTTTGGAAGGGTGGTTAGAGCTCCCAGGTTACATCCTGGGCGGCGTTATGTCCGCAAACCCAAGGACAATCGCTTCCCCTTCCCCCAGGAGGTGCTTCAGGAGTGGTCGCAGTCCCCGAAGGTGGACGCTTCCATGACCAGGATTGCTGCACGCTCCCTTTTCTCTGCCTCTGATAGCTCCTCGTTGAAGGATGCGACTGATAGACAGGTCGAGCAACTCGCCAAGTCTTCCTATGAGGCTGTGGGGTCTTCATTTGCCCCTAATTTTGCCACGGTCTGGACCTTACAAGCGATTACTACCTGCTTGGATGGTATCACTGACCTGGCAAGGTCCAGTCCAGAGGTCCTGGCGCTTACCGAAAGGGCAAGGGCCTATGCGGACTACGCCAGGACGGCGACTTTGGAAACTGCCACCCGCTCTGCTGTGGCCTCGGCCAATGCTATTGCATTGCAATGTGGCTGCGTCTTTGGGACTCAGATGCCACATCTAAGAAGATTTTGCAGAATCTTCCGTTCTCTGGTGACAGGCTTTTTGGTACCGAACTGGACAAGCTGATAAAGGATTCTGCTGAGTCTAAGATCCCGCAGAATAAGCCTAAGCCACGGTATTCCGTTAAGAGGAACCCAAAGCAGTGGTCCTTTCGTTCCAGCTCACAGTCATCAGCACCGTCCGCTCGCACGGACCGAGGGGGCAAGCCCGCTTCTCAGTGGCGCTCTAAGAGTCGTCCAAAGAAGCCGGCGGGGGCAGCGGCTGCCACCCCCAAACCCGCCTCTACATGACTCGCTCTCCCTTCCTGCCTCCCCACAGGTGGGGGGTCACCTGTCTCGTTTTCAGGACAGGTGGCTACTTCACGTTCAAGATCAGTGGGTTCGAGACGTGGTCTCGCGAGGTTACAGGATAGAGCTGACGTCAAAGCCGATACCCCGATTCCATCGGTCGGTCCCATCCACAGAAAAGGCTCAGGCCTTTCACCTGGTGTTGGAGGGTCTCCGCAGGGACGGAGTGGTGGTCCCGGTGCCTTCCGGGGAGAGGTTTTGGGGTTTTTACTCCAACCTCTTCATTGTCCCAAAGAAGGACGGATCCTTCCGCCCGGTTCTGGACCTAAAGTTGTTCAACCATCACGTGTTGGTTCGGAAGTTCCGTATGGAATCACTGCGATCCGTGATCGCAGCTGTGTCACAGGGGGACTTCCTAGCGTCCATAGATATCCGAGACGCTTACCTTCACGTGCCCATTGCACCGGCTCATCAGCGCTGGTTGAGATTTGCAGTGGGGGAAGAACACTTCCAATTTGTGGCGCTGCCGTTCGGGTTGGCCTCAGCACCGCGGGTGTTCACAAAAGTGATGGCCTCCATGATGGCTCTCCTGCACGTGCAGGGGCACGCCGTAATACCCTATCTGGACGACCTGCTGGTCAGGGCGCCATCAGAACACCTTTGTCGGCAAAGCCTGGAGGTAACCATGAAGTCTCTGGAACAGTTCGGGTGGCTTATCAATATCCAGAAGTCGACCCTGGTTCCGACCCAGTCACTGACATATCTGGGCATGGACTTCCACACGGACTCGGCCCTAGTGTCTCTGCCACGAGTCAAACAGATGGCGATCCAATCAGGAGTGCAAGCAGTCCTCCTGTCACCACAATCATCCCTACGGGTATTGATGAAGCTGGTGGGGCGCATGGTAGCTGCAATAGAGGCAGTGCCTTTTGCGCAGTTTCGCCTCCGTCATCTGCAGCTGGAGATTCTTCGCAGATGGGACAAGAGGACGATCTCTCTGAATCGGCTGGTGACACTTTCCCAACCGACCAGGGATTCCCTGCAGTGGTGGCTCCAGCCACGTCATTTGTCACGGGGCCGGTCCTTCCTCAAACCGTCATGGTTAGTGGTGACCACCGACGCCAGTCTGACGGGCTGGGGTGCGGTGTTCCTACACCACAGGGCTCAAGGCCTCTGGACTCAGTCGGAGTCAGAGTTACAGATCAACGTGCTGGAGATCAAGGCGGTCTATCTGGCGCTCCTGGCGTTTCAGAAATTCCTGTCAGGACAGCCCATTCGGGTTCAGTCCGACAACGCGACGGCCGTCGCCTATATAAACCATCAGGGAGGGACCAGAAGTGCTCAGGCCCTCACAGAAGTCCACCGCATTCTATCCTGGGTGGAGGACAACGACTGCCTGATCTCCGCAGTTCACATCCCAGGGGTCGAGAACTGGGAGGCCGACTACCTGAGCCGGCAGGGGATGGACGCCGGAGAATGGTCTCTTCATCCAGACGTCTTCCAGGACATCTGCAGCAGATGGGGCACTCCGGACGTGGATCTGATGGCCTCGCGGCTGAATCATCAGGTGCCGCAATACATGGCGAGATCATGGGATCCTCAGTCTCTGGGGGCAGATGCCCTGATCCTGAGTTGGTCCAGATTCCATCTTCCGTATGTGTTCCCGCCTCTAGCTCTGATTCCCAGGGTTCTGTGGAAGATCAGGTCGGAGTGCAGGGTAGCCATTCTAGTGGCTCCAGATTGGCCCAGGAGGTCCTGGTATCCGGACCTGTGGCGACTGTCAGGCGGACTCCGGTGGGCTCTTCCAGAACGCGCAGATCTGCTCGCACAAGGCCCATTCTTCCACCTCAATTCCAGGGCCCTCAGATTGACTGCATGGCTCTTGAGGCCTGGCTGCTGACGTCCAGGGGCTTCTCTCCTACGGTTGTTGCCACCATGACTCGAGCTAGGAAGCCTGTTTCCAGGAAGATGTACCACAGAACGTGGAAGATTTTCTTCACCTGGTGTGCCTCGGGTGGTCGCTCCCCGTGGCCCTTGTCCATTCCGACATTGTTGGCTTTCCTTCAGTCGGGGTTGGAATTGGGGTTATCCCTAGGCTCTTTGAAGGGTCAAGTGTCAGCTCTTTCAGTGCTGTTTGACAAGCGCTTGGCGCTCCTTCCCAAGGTCCGTCAGTTTCTCCAGGGAGTCTCTCGGGTGGTCCCGCCCTACAGGCGACCACTGGACCCTTGGGACCTTAACATGGTCCTGGCGGCACTGCAGAAACCGCCGTTTGAGCCGCTGAGAGACATTTCTCTGTCTCGTCTGTCCCAGAAGGTGGTCTTTCTGGTGGCGATTACATCTCTGAGAAGGGTCTCAGAATTGGCTGCACTATCGTGCAAGTCGCCCTTTCTGGTGGTTCACCAAGACAAGGTGGTGTTACGCCCGCGGCCAGAATTCTTGCCAAAGGTGGTTTCCACTTTTCACCTGAACCAGGAGATTGTTCTCCCATCATTTTGCCCCGCTCCCGTTCATCAGGTCGAGCGCGATCTCCATACTCTGGATCTCGTGAGGGCTGTACGCATTTATGTGTCCAGGACTGCCTCCTTCCGGAATTCGGATTCCTTATTTGTCCTGACAGGTCGCTGTAAGGGGTCCGCGGCATCGAAGTCAACCTTGGCCAGATGGATCAAGGCTCCCATTCAGGAGGTCTACCGGTCTTCTGGTTTGCCTCTCCCGGTGGGATTGAAAGCTCACTCTACCAGAGCTGTCGGTGCCTCCTGGGCTTTGCGACATCGAGCTTCTGCTCTACAGGTGTGTCAGGCAGCCACCTGGTCCAGCCTGCACACTTTCTCTAAGCACTATATGGTGCATGCCCATGCCTCTGCGGATGCAAGTTTGGGCAGGCGGGTCCTCCAGGCGGCGGTTGCCCACCTTTGAGGGGGACCATGTGTTATCCGTCTTTGAGGAACTCTTCCCGCCCTGGGGTATTGCTTTAGGACATCCCCATTGTCTGGGTCTCCCATTATGATGACCAGAAAAAAGAGAATTTTGTTTACGTACCGTAAATTCTTTTTTCTTTAATCATCAATGGGAGACCCAGCACCCACCCAGTTGTTCCGTTGCATGTTTTGCATTTGATCTGTTCCCTGTTGGGACAGTTTCTTCCGGGTTGTTGGACCGTCTGTGCACGGTTTTTCCCGATGTTTCGGGTGTGGTTTATTTGTCTCCTCGCAGCTTATGGACCAAACTGAGGATGTTCCCTGCGGTAGGGGTTTATAAGCGGAGGGGGCGGTGTCTACAAACTTGTAGTACCTAGTGTGACCTCCGGAGGGCAGTGCCCTAAACCCCATTGTCTGGGTCTCCCATTGATGATTAAAGAAAAAAGAATTTACGGTACGTAAACAAAATTCTCTTTATACAATACATTATATGTTAGATACATATGTATGATCTTAATGGCAAAGTAAAAAATAAAACCAATTTAACAAACAACATAAACTTGTGCTACCAGACATTAAACCTCAACATACGTCTCGAATCTTTGTTCATCCTATGACCTCATAATAAAGACTAAAGACTCAGGTAAGCAAGACTGTCGACACAGATGAATCCCAGGTGTCACCCCCAGCTGCCTGGATTTACTTGTGGTTGGCAATAAAAAATACAGTGGAGCCTATTTTTTTAATTTAAAAAAATGCATGGGCTTTGCCCTATTGCCTGCCAAGGTGAAAACCAGGCAACTGGGGCTGGTATTCCTAGCGTGATGAGGCCCTTTCCCCCCCAGGCTACAGAATAGCAGCAATTAGTGAATACATTAGAATCGCCAATTCCTGGCACCTTACCCGGTTATTCCCAAAGCTCATAGATGCTTGAACATTATCAATTTGGGCTAATGACAACTGTCAATACTCAGCTGCCATTATCCCCTTCAATCACCCTGATGCCACAGTACCAAGGCATCAGGTGGAGCCAGGTAAAATGCCAGGAATTGGAAATTCTAATGAATGCACCAATTTCCATGTCGAAGGGCGGCGCCACGTGTCAATATCGCGAGCGACATTGACGAAAAGTGACGCATCAGCGATGTCGCTCGCGATATCGCAAGTGCGTCGTGCTGTGTGACAGCGCAACGCAACTGCGATTTATTGCTGGTTGCAGGTTTACAGATTTACGAGTATGAACATAAACCTGTCAATCTGCAACCAGCGATTAGGCTGGATCGCGCCGTCTGACACCACAATAGCGATGTTGGCGGTGATCCAGCCTATACCGCAGCATTGCTGCGGATCGCTCGCTGGGTTGATCACAGCCCAGCGAGCGATGGCTCCGCCCACATCGCTGCGGTGTCACCGGCAACATGTTGCCGTGTGACACCGAAGCTGCGATGTCTGAAGCGAGCGCGCATCGCTTCCGACATCGCAGCCTTGGTTGCTGCGTGTGATGCTGCCTTTAATGTGCTAAGAATACCTGCCTCCAACTGCCTGTTTTTTTACCTCGGCTGTCAATCAAAAATAGGGCAGAGCCCCACATTTTTTTTTAAATTTAAAAAAAAAAAAAAAAAGGGCTCCACTTTATTTTTGATTGCCAGCGAAGATAAAATCAGGCAGCTGAGGGTGGCAGCCCGTAGCTGTCTGCTTTATCTTTGCTGAGAATCAAAAAATACAAGGGACCCACCATGCCAACAAAGTTACATTATTACTTAGGCCAAGTTCACAAAGGGTGTTTTTGGTGCATTTTTGTGACCTGCGGATTTGCTTCTGTTTTATGCAAATGTATACTAATAATTTCCTGCGTTTTTGGTTAACATCAAAACCTATTGGATTTCATGGAAAGCTGTCCACACACATTGGTTTTTGTTTGGTGCAGAAAGTGGAAACACCACAGGTTTTGCTGCGTTTTTGAAAGAATGAGCATGTCAATTATTTTGTGCGTTTTTGTCATAGGTTCCATTGTAATATCTGCAGCAGGAACCAATTGCAGCAAAAACGCACCAAATATCAGGAAATAACGCAGCAAACCTCCTGCCAAGAAAAAAAAGCAACACCTAGGATTTGCTGCGGATTTTGCAAAACCAAAAACCAACGTGTGTGGATTTAGCCTTACACCCTATCAAGGCAATTTTGTTGCCAAAGGTAACCAATCGCAGACACCTGCACAATGGGTGGGGGCACAACAGCCAATCACAGATGCTGTCAACAAAAGTTGGGATCTGTCATTGGCTGTTGGAGGCAGAGTCTAGTAAATAAACGGAAGGTTAATGAGTAGCTCGGAAGTACAAGTGCGTGGTCCCCTTATGCTGCTGTTTTAATCACTTTTTTTTTTTTTTTGTTTTTTTTGTTTTTTAAGCAGCCCCACAATTCCTTCCCTAAATACCGTATATACTCGTGTATAAGCCGAGTTTTTCAGCCCAAAAATTGGGCTGAAAAGTCCCCCCCTCGGCTTATACACGGGTCAATACGGTATGCTGTGGGGGGGGAGCTGTGACCGGGGGCTGGAGGAGGCAGGAGGGGGCCGCGGTGACCGCAGGCGGTCACGTGGGGCCGCCTCATTAGTGCAATGAATATGCACGGCATCCCCCGTCCATCAACGGCGGGGGGATGCCGTGCATATTGCACTACACAGCCCCCCTCCTTAATATGGGTCCCCCAGTATTAATAAACAGCCCCCCCCTCCTTATCATGTCCCCCAGGCTGCGGCAGCTGTGAAAATAACAAACAGTTTATACATCACCTTCCGACGCAGCTCTCCGCTCCTCCGGTCCTCAGCATCTCCGCTCGCCGGCTTCTTCTTCCTTGTTGTGCCGGTGTCATGTGACCGGGCGCAGGAGATGACGTCATTTCCTGCGCCCGGTCACATGACACCGGCACATCAAGGAAGAAGAAGCCGGCGAGCGGAGATGCTGAGGACCGGAGGAGCGGAGAGCTGCGTCGGAAGGTGATGTATAAACTGTTTGTTATTTTCACAGCTGCCGCAGCCGGGGGGGACATAAGGAGGGGGGGGCTGTTTATTACTACTGGGGACGCATATTAAGGAGGGGGGGCTGTGTACTACCACTGGGGCTGCTGGATACTACACTGGGGCTGTATATACCTCTGGGGCTGCTGTATAGTACCACTGGGGCTGTATATACCTGTGGGGCTGCTGTATACTACACTGGGGCTGTATATACCTCTGGGGCTGCTGTATACTACCACTGGGGCTGTATATACCTGTGGGGCTGCTGTATACTACCACTGGGGCTGCTGTATACTACCACTGGGGCTGCTGTATACTACCACTGGGGCTGCTGTATACTACCACTGGGGCTGTATATACCTCTGGGGCTGCTGTATACTACCACTGGGGCTGCTGTATACTACCACTGGGGCTGCTGTATACTACCTCTGGGGCTGCTGTATACTACCTCTGGGGCTGCTGTATACTACCTCTGGGGATGCTGTATACTACCACTGGGGATGCTGTATACTACCACTGGGGCTGTATATACCTCTGGGGCTGCTGTATACTAACTACTGGAGCTGCTGCTGTATATACCACTGGGGCTGCTGCTGTATACTACCACTGGGGAGGCTGCTGTATTCTACCATTGGGGGGCCTGTATACCACACTGCTGGGGGCTGTATACCTGTGCTGGAGTCCACCCTCGGCTTATACACGAGTCAATAGGTTTTCCCAGGTTTTGGGGGCAAAAGTAGGGGGGTCGGCTTATACACGGGTCGGCTTATACACGAGTATATACGGTAAGCAAATTTTAGCAATCAGGGGTACATTAATAGATATCCGAGAATACAGAAGTAACTATAGTTTGCCAAAAGGAGAGGCTGACTGGACAAGCCCATACCATGTCAGAAGACTGCATTCATAGTTCATCATTGCAAGCGCTCGAAAGAGGGTAGTCTACTCATGTGGTATAACCTTAATGAGGAGAAGTAGGCTTGATGAATGATATATAATTGAATCCTTCTGTTATTTGCTGAAGGCAAATCATAGAGGGGAGATTGCAAAATCTTCTAGTCTTCACTGCTGATAGTTGCAGTGAGAAGCTTTGTTCTCAAAGGAGTGATTCCAATGCCTATTGATATCAACCCTGTACACATACATGCTATGAGACCCAGTGGGCCTTGTGATGTAAGAATGCCTATCAGTGGAAAACTGGATATGGGAGCCACTGTAACATGGGTTTTTAATTTCAATTCGAAGGCCAATCTAAGTTGAAGACATCTTAAAAAGGAGAAAAAAAACAAAACTGGGATTTTGGCACGGCACATCGTATATGTTCCGTAGTTAATTTGAAGGATAATAGTATTTTCTGTTCATAAAGATCATCTAGTATGAGAATGTTTTGAGTCCTCCATAAATGAGACACTGGGTGGGATTCTAGGGACAGAAAATAAGATTTCTGTTAGGGGCAAGTCTGCCACTATATGAGTAAAGTTTGAAATATTTCACCTGTGTCCCAAACTAAGTGCACCATCGTAATAGGCCTTAACTTTGAGAAATGTCGGGCTGTTAACTCTAAGGGCGGCTTCACACTGCGGTCAGGTCTGGTCCAGGATGAACCGGACAGCCCCGAACTGGATCAGCACACAGAACCCTCCAGTCCGGTGTGCAGCTGCGCCGCTGTGATAGGTCAGGACCGCGGCTAGCTCCCCGCGATCTTGAAATTTCAGCAGCTGCGCTCGGCTGAATCCGGACCGGAGGGCATATTTGCCCTTCGGTTCTGTTTCAAAATCGGGTCAGGGGTTGTCCGGTTCACACAGGACAGCCCTGGACCTGATCTTGCCGTGGTGTGAAACGGCCTAAGAAGGCTAGTAAACATCTAGTATTTACCACTACAGCCACGTGACTTTCATTTGGGTAATTGAGAACCAGACATCCAACTATTTAGTGCCTTTAATTGGTCCGCCAAATAATTAAGAAAAAAGTCTTGCAAAGCTGTTCCAAGTTTTTTAAGTCTCTAAAAAGTAGATAATTTAAGTTTAGGCCGAGAACTACCTATATAAATGTGGAAATTAACAAATTGTTGTGAAGAAGGATTTGGGGACAGGTACTGTACTGTGCTACAAGCTATAACTGAATTTTGCAACAATATCATCTCAATTTATTTATATAGCCTGGTAACGAGTAATCTCCCCCATATATTAAATTTAAATTTAGCATAATTGCAATGGAAGGATGTTTGAAGCGAAATCAATTTTACTGTCCTTATTGATAGTCATCCCTGGGTATTTAAAATGGGTTACAATAGATAGGAGTGACAGGGAGTCTAGGTGAACAGTGGGTCTAAGGGCAAGGGGCATTAACACCAATTCACTCCAGTTTGTAGATAGACAAAAAAAAAATCAACTAAATGTGTCTGTAATGGAGATAATATGTGGTAAGGTGTCTTCAACCTGGTCCATAAAAATTATCATGGCATGTGCATATAGTACAATGGTGTTTGTCCAGTTAGCTATAGATATGCCTTTAATTAGTGAAGGGCAGCGTATTCTGATAGCTAAAGTTTCAATAGCCAAGGCTGCATTTAGATGCTGCGTATTCCTGCTATCACGTGGCGCTTTTGAGCGCTCACATAAAAGCAGTGCCAAACGGGGCGTGGCCTGACTGCTCATGGTGGAGGCTGCTTGATCCAGGAGCTCCCGGCCCCAGAGCACTAAAAGCGGCTTTACAGCTTCCTATTTCAGCCTCTCACTGCCTGATCCTACTCCCGGAGAAGATATAGCATTCCTGCATCGATGGTAAAGGTGAAACCCCCACAAAACTTGCCTCCCAAGCGGGTGTCTGACTACTTCCCTCCGGGGCGCCCAAAGGCAGATCACGTCTCCAATATGGCGCCTCCTTCCCCTCGTGCGGCCCGTGCTTCCCGCCGAGACCAGCTATCTCAAGAGGCCTCCTCGGCGGCTCCCTCCCTGGACAGCCTGTTCACCCATGTTCTAATGAAAGACCTCCTATCGGGCTTTAGACTATATCTCCAGGAGGACATGAAGTCTATGATGGCGGAGTTACGGGGTGAGGCCGTTGAACTGGGCTCCCGTACAGACCATTTAGAATCCAAAATGGTGGAGCTCATTCAGTCCCACAACACCCTTCTAGACGATCACGAGCAGCTCCAGCGCACCACGGACGTTCTCCAGGCGAAGAGCTACGATCTGGAAGATCGCCACCGGAGGAATAACGTCAGATTGCGGGGCGTCGCTGAAACTATCCCCCCGGCTGACCTGCGTCTCCTGCTGCAGGACTTCATGAAGGCGGTGCTCCCTGACCTCGATCCCCGCGATCTTAAGATTGATCGCATACAAAGGGTCCGAAGCCCCCAGGAGTCCGTTCGGACCTGCCTCGTGATGTCTTAGCTAGGGTCCAATTCTTTGAGGCTAAAGACGATTTCCTCCGAGCGTTGAGGGATGCTCCCACCCTTCCTGAGCGGTTTGCCAACTTGGAAGATTACCCGGATCTCTCGCCAGGCACTCTGGCGTTGCGGCGATCATTTAAACCCTACACATCGGTTCTACGGGACAAGGAAGTGACCTATCGCTGGGGACATCCTTCCCGTCTGATTGTCCGTAGAGATGACGTCTCCCATGTGTGCCTGGTCCCGGCGGCGAAATTGCTGAAGCAATGGAACTTTCTCCCTCAGACTGCCTCAGCATCCCGAAACTGGCCGTGCTCCTACATCACGACCTCGCGGACGACGGATCAACCCGGAGTGGGGAATCGTCTGATGCTTCTCTGGCTGATGTGTTTTTTTTTTTTTTGGTAATTAAGGTGCTCGGGACGTCTTCCTGGACTCCTTTCTGCACCTAAGACTAAATCAGTTTATTACGGTATGGGGGATAGAGTGGGGGCTCCGCAGGGTCAAGAGGGCTGAAGCCCGCACTAGAATATCTCATGTTATTTCCCCTCAAGGTGCAATGGTCCGCAACTCGATTCTCATTGCTGAGCAGTTCAGGGACTACTACAATGATCTCTACAATCTCCACACTTCCTCTGCTACCCTCCAACCTCCCCTGATGCGATTTCCACCTTTTTAGCGAAAGTTAGCCTCCCATCTCTGTCCCAGGCCCAGCTGGACTTGCTAAACAGACCATTCAGAATCTGAAATACTCAGCATCATCCGTGCCTCAAAAAAACAATCTGCCCCCCGACCCAGATGGCTTCTCTTATCACTATTATTCTACCTTTGCTACTATACTAGCTCCCCACCTTTTAAATCTTTTTCTTTTCTGGCAGGAACAAGGACGTATCAATCCGGAAGGCCTAAGGCTTCCATTTCTACCATTCCTAAACCTGGTAAGCCTACTACAGCCCCGAGCAGCTATCGACCGATAGCGCTCCTAAATTGTGACTTGAAACTTTACTCCAAGCTGCTAGCGGACCGTCTCAAGGTCGTGCTCCCGTCCTTGATTGCTTTGGACCAGATCGGATTTGTTCCTGGCCGTCAGGCGAGAGATGCTACAAGGAGAGTTCTAGACCTCCTTGAGGTTTTAGAAGGGAGGGCAACCCCTGGTGTGCTCGTGTTCCTTGATGCGGAGAAAGCGTTCAACCGAGTGCATTGGGGGTACCTGGACTGCGGTCCTTGATAAATTTGCTTTCCTGGGCAATTTAAGACGCTATTTTGGCCCTATACTCGACACCGTCTGCCTCGGTCCGAGCGGGCGGCTTTGTCTCCTCCACATTCTCCATTACTAATGGAACGCGTCAAGGTTGCCCCCTCTCCCCTCTTATTTTTGCCCTTGTCATGGAGCCGCTGGCAGCTCTCATTCGTTCGCACCCTGATATCTGTGGCATCACAGTGGGCGCTGTGGACCACAGAATTGGTCTATACGCTTATGACGTCCTTCTTACTTGCACAACCCCTACTGTATCCCTTCCAGCTATCGTTTCTACACTTTCAGAATTTGCTATTTCCAACTATAAACTCAATCTCACTAAGTCCTCTATCTTTCCGGTCAATTTTCCAACGAATACCCAACACCTTCTTCGCACCCAGTTTCCTTTCATATCGGCTTCTGAGGGGTTCCGCTACTTGCGGATCCACATTACTTCCCCCAAGCGTATAGTCAGAGAGGAATGTGAGCTACTGCTCTCAGCCTTGAAGTCCATCTGCGCGGACTACTCTGAATTTCAACTATCTTGGGTAGCGAAGATCCAGATCATTATCCTCTATCTCCTGAGATGTGTGCCCCTCTTGTTTCCTAGGAAATACCTCAATCTCTTCCAATCGGTCTTGGGTCGATTCATTTGGAGTGGTCGGCCCCACCGTGTTGCCATGTCCACCCTAACCCTTCCATCCTTCCATATACATCGGGGGGCTTTGGCGTGCCTGACATTGTGGCGTATTATTCAGCGATAGCTCTGGATATTGCAAAGATTTGGTGGGTGAACTCTCCTCCCTCTCTTTGGCTCCAGATAGAGGCTTACTTTGCTCCTCGTGGGTCTCCTAGACTTCTTTTAGAAATTAACCTACTATGTTTCTCTTCTCCCCCTGGCCTCCTCCGCTCCATGCAAACACTCCTCTTGACCTGGTCTAGATTGGGTAGGAAACATTTCTCTTTCCTCTATCGGTATATTTCTTTGCTGGCAGTGGAACTCATTATGGGAAATATTTATTTCATGACCTGGCGGGAGTGACTCTCTTGGAAGACCTTTTAGATCAGAGAACCCTCCTGCCCTTTGATTCCCTCTCATCTAAATTCCCCCTCCCAGCGTCTGGGCTCTTTTCCTACCTACGCCTCCGTCATTTCCTCCGAACCATTGTTCTCCCTGTGTGTGACCTCAGGAAATAAGCTACCCCTCCAAACGTTTTTCAAACAATTGGGACATTCCCGCCAAGGAGTTTCCATTATATACAGGTCCATACTGTCGCTTAGGTCCACCTCGAAACTTCCGTACATGCTCAAGTGGGAGTCCAGACTGGGTTTCTCTGCATCCCTCGAGCAGTGGCAGACAGCCTCTGGACACGCTGCCTTTTACACTCGCTGCATAAATCATCTGGAGCAATCAAAGAAATTTATGCTCAATTGGTACCTGACTCTGGTCCAATGTCGCCAGATTCGGTGGCTCTTGCTCTTCCACCTCCCCACTTTGTTGGCGGGGATGCAATACACCTGGCTCAGAAAGTCATATCTGGTGGGACTGCCCGGGGGTCTGATGGTTCTGGGTGGAGGTTGAGTACCTCGCTTTCATACTTACGGGTCTCCCGATGTCTTTAACGGCCCCTTTGGCGCTGTTGGGCTTGCATCTGGACTCTTACCCCGCAACCTTGAGGCCTATTATAACCAATCTCCTTATATCTGCTAGACAGAGCATTGCGGCTCACTGGAAGTCCTCTGCATTGCCAACTCTCACTGAAGTGATCTCCCGTCTAAACCGACACTTCTCCTATGAACTGATGCTAGCCTATGATCGAAAACACAGGACCAAGATTCTTAATTGGTGGGACCCGTGGGTCGCCTCGTCCCATAATACAGTTCAGATACCTCTGTGATGATTTAGTTTGCACCTCCATGCTTCTTGCTGGCCGCTGATTATCTTGACATATGTATTCCTGCTTTAATTTCCTCCTGTTATTATATGCAGTCTACCGATGATGTAAAGTATTGCTGCCTACTATTCCCCTCCCCCCCTCCTTCCTAACTCCCGTATTGTCACTTATTTGACTGTTTATATTTGTATTATGATCTCGATACTCCAATAAAAATTCATTGGTTTAAAATAAAAATAAAATCTGCAGCTCTGTTCCCTAAACGTCAGGGGATTTAATGTCCCAGAAAAACGTTCGAAAGTGTTATATCATATGCACAAGAAGCGGGTAGATGTTTTCCTACTTCAGGAGACGCACTTTAGGTCGGATTAAATCCCTGCTCTTGGCCATAGATATTACACTCAATGGTTCCATGCAAGTAATCCAGAGACCAAGTCTAAGGGTGTTAGCATACATTGCATAAAAACCTACAGGCTCAGGTGTTGGCCTCTAGGGAGGACCCAAATGGCAGATTCTTGTTTGTCAAGATTAGAATTATTAATGACACGTTTACCATAGCTAATTTTTACCTGCCTAACCAGGACCAGGCTCAGACATGTAGACGTTACCTTCGCGGTCTCGCTGCTATATTTGCAGAGGGATATGTGATAGCGGGGGGTGACTACAAAATGGTGTTGGACCGTGCCATGGATTCCTCCTCAGGCGGGTCGTCGGTGCCCCCTTCGCAATTGGAGAGCCTGAAACGCGTGTTGACAGGCCTACGACTGGTAGATGCCTGGCGGATCATGCACCCCACGGACAGAGACTACACCTATTTTTCCACAGTCCACAATTCCCATAGTCGGAACAATTATTTTACGGTGAGCCATGGTCTTTTGTCCTACAGACTAAAATTGATGTAACAATCTGGTCGGACCATGCTCCGGTGATGCTGTCTCTGCGGCTACCGGGCTCGACCAGGGGGGAGTGGACCTGGTCCCTGAACCCTGGGTTATACACTGGGAACACAATTTTTTAGGAGTTAGGTCAGACAACTGTTCTTAATTAATTTTTGGATGCTGAATCCAGAAATGATCTCAGTTTTTCTCTATCACGTCAAGTTTTTGAACTATAGGATTTTTGTCTTCTCAAAAATATGTAAACTACTGTACCTAAAAAGTGTTGTTTTTTTTTTTAAATAGTACAAATAAACAAATAATGAAATATATAAGAAATAGGCATGACAAATATGTTTTTTAACACTATCATGTGCCACGTAGCTCTATAGAGTCGAATTGTAATCAGATAACAAGTCTTATTACAGATATCAGTGCAATTGTGCTTCTCTGGCAGGTAAGTTGTGGAGGAAAAACTTGACGTGCTAGAAAAAAACTGACTACATTTTTGGAATCAGCATGCCAATTTTAGTGTAAATCAGCTCAAAAACCTAACTCAACAGAAATTTTTTTTCAAATTGTTCCCCAGTGTTATTGAGCATCCTTCTTGTCTGCAGGCGGTACGGAAAGCAATTACAGAATTCCTTGACATACATAAAACCGATTCTATGGCCCTCCCCTTTCAGTGGGAGGCATTGAAGGGAGTTATCAGAGGGGTTCTCATTCAGCAGGGGGCCCGACTAAAGAGGAACAGGGCTGCGGCTATCACTGAACTATTAGAGAGGAGATACAAGAGGGGCAGATTGTGCCTTATCAAAAAGACACTGTTTGTTCTAGTGTGGATTATATAGATATCCACTCACCTGTTTGAAAGCTTTAGGCAGCTGCTGCAGAATCTCCACTGTCACGCCAAAACCGCGGGAAAATCAGGAATCAAACAGGAATGGTATCCACGGTCCGCGCTGCTGCTCTTTATCAAAGGATTTCACAAAGGTTGTTACCATCATAAGGTCCTTTATTCAACAAACCAACCCGGTACCCTGAGGAAGGTGCTGGGACAGCACTGAAACTTGTTGGTTTTGATGAATAAAGGACCTTATGATGGTAACAACCTTTTGTGAAATCCTTTGATAAAGAGCAGCAGCGCGGACCGTGGATACCATTCTTGTTTGATCACTGAACTATTGTCTCAAGTGCAGACCCTAGAGACAGCTCATAAGAGAACGAGAGATGTGCAGACAATGGCTGACCTATTGCAGGCTAGGAGTAGATTGAGTACTCTAGTTGACACTACTCTGGCAAGACAACGAGATCGCTTCCATAGATAGTTATATGAATACTCTGATAAGCCGGGTAGAGCATTGGCGATATTTTTACATCCTCGCTCACCTACTACGTATATCCCTAACAAAGTCGAGGTCGGGGGTCCACTCTCCTATAGAAATAGCAGACTCCTTTAGGCTGTATTATGACTCACTGTATAATCTTAAGGGCCCGCTTGCGGATATGTCCGCAGAAGAGTTCCGCACGAGGGTGGAGGGGTATGTTCATGACACGCCGCTCCCCCCATTTCAGAGACTGAGGTTGAGGCTATGGAGAGTCCTATGTCGGAAATAGAAATCACGGAGACCATTAAGTCACTGGTGAGTGGTAAGAGCCCAGGACTGGATGGTTTCTCGGCCAATTTTTACAAAATTTTTGCTGATTCCCTGTCACCCTTTTTAGTTAAATTATTTAATTCTATCTCAGCGACATGTCCCTTTGCTCCTCAGACGTTGATGGCCACGATTGTGGTTATTCCTAAACTGGACAAAGACCCCGGCATGTGTGCTAATTATCGACCCATCTCCCTCATTAACGTCGATGTGAAAATTTACGCAAAGATCATAGCGAACAGGCTGGGCCCAGCTCTCACCAAGGTCATACACAATGACCAGGTGGGATTCGTGCAGCGTAGGGAGGCTAAAGATAACACGGTGAAAACCTTGCTCCTTGCTTCATATATGCACACAAGAAGGGTTCCAGCCTGTTTGTTATCCATTGACGCGGAGAGGGTGTTTGACCGCCTGGGCTGGCCTTTCCTGAGAGCATCTTTGGCACAGTTGGGTTGAGGACTGGACTGCTTGATAAGATTTTTGCTTTGTACCAGGGCCCCACGCACGACTTAAAATAAATGGCATTTTCTCGACACCCATCGCTATACACAATGGCACCAGACAGGGTTGTCCTCTATCCCCTCTACTTTACGTCATTGCCATGGAGCACTTAGCGGTGGCACTCCGCGGATCACCGGATATTGATGGAGTACGGATTGGTCAGCATAACTTTAAGTTATCAATATATGTGGATGATCTGCTTTTATATGTACCAATCCACTCATAGCTTTCCCGATGCTCATTAGGGAATTTCGGAAGTTTGGGGACATCTCGAATTTCAAGGTTAATTACTCAAAAACAGAGGTACTTAATATATCCCTGTCTGGTGACATAGTGTCGCGACTCCAGCGTCCTCCTCTTTTAAGTGGAAAACCTCTGCAATAAAATATCTGGGTGTACGGATTCCCACAGAGTTGA
Organism: Allobates femoralis; assembly: GCA_033576535.1. Lineage (NCBI taxonomy): Eukaryota > Metazoa > Chordata > Amphibia > Anura > Aromobatidae > Allobates > Allobates femoralis. The sequence continues at coordinate 211,995,094 of JARQOC010000004.1, forward strand.
GTGAGATCTATGAGCTAAATTATGTTCCGCTTTTGAGGAGGACGATACTGGACTTGGCGAAATATGACAAACCTAGACTTTCTTGGTTTGGACGCATGAGTGTCATTAAAATGGACGTCCTACCTCGGTTTTTATATCTTTTCCAAACTGCCCCGATAAATATCCCGGATAGTTTTTTCAGACGTCTACAATCGGCAGTTAACAGCTTTATTTGGGGGAGCAGGAGACCGCGGATCCGTTTCTCTATTTTAACTAGACCTTAGAGTAAGGGGGGCGGGCCTCCCCGATTTAATAAAAATATTATCATGCGGTCCTGCTTTCTCGGCTAGTGGACTGGAGGTTTAATAGTGCCCATAAACAATGGGTCACCCTGGAGGGTCTCCTTTCTCCTGTGTCTCTGTATTGGCTCCCCTGGCCTGAAAAGACCTCACGTCCCTCTGTGACGGAATGGGTCCCACTCACCCAGACGGTTATAAGACATTGGGACAAGATTAACTGCAAACTGAAGTTGACCTCCAGACCGGGAAGACTAAGTTCTTTGTTGACAATCCCACATTCCCCCCTGAGTATGACTAGATCGTCCTTTCTATGTTGGTCGGCACGTGACCGGGTATGCCTGGGACAGGTTGCGGACAGACTGGCGAGGCTTGCTGGTGTGGAGGGGTCGTTCTCATGGATGGAGTTCGCCCAGATCAGAGATTATCTCTCAGGGATCTCCTTGGGGGCTCCAACACCATTAGTTGATGATGCTTTCATCTGAGGGCCCGTCCCATGTGGTCTCCATGCTCTATGTCCTGGTCCTGTCTGGGTTGCTTCCGACCTTCTTGGATTCATGGAGGCTTGGGAGAGAGACCTGCACATCACCTTATCTGAGACTGATCGTCAAAAAATTTTTGTACTCACCCACAAAATGACGGTCTCGTGCTGCTCAGGAACGGAACTATAAAATTTTAACACGCTGGTACCGTTGCCCCACTTTCCTACACAGGCTCGACCCTGGAGTGTCAGACGCTTGTTGGAGATGTGGGATAGAGAGGGGCTCTATGCTCCATATCTGGTGGTCATGCGGTCTCCTCCAACCCTTCTGGGGTCAGGTGTTTGAGGCCTTTCACCTGATGTCTGGGATTTATCATGTGCCTTCCCCCCAGATTGCCCTCCTGTCTCTGGTTCCTGCCGCTGTGTCCTCAGCAAAAAGGGGAATTTTGAGGTTCTGTTTACTGGCGGCTAGGCTCTCATTCCCAGACACTGGAGGTCTATGGAGGTCCCCACCATGCTGGAATGGATAGCTGAGATGAACAAACTGAGTTGCATAGAGTCTCTGATGGCCGATGATCATGGCACTGGATCAGACGGGGGCAGTACATGGTATCTATGGCATTCTTTTAAGGAGAGCCCGGAGTTTGCAGATTGGTTGTTGCGATCCTCTCTTCCTTCTTGAGCTAGATTAACTAGGTTTCCCCTTCCCTCCCACCCCCTCCCCTTTTTTTTTTCTCCACCCCTTCTTCCCTTTTGTTTCCTCCTTTCATTACCTTTCCCCTTCTTTTTTCATTCATGGTCTGTAGGGATGACGGAGATGGTTTAGATGGCTACGGAATAGCGAGGACTGGCTTACACTTCGCTTCAAGCTTCATTTTGATGTGAAGCTTCATCTTGATGTGAGGTAATTGGTGAATTATATGTATCAGGGCCTTTTGAGACCGCTGCCGAGGTCTCGGCCTTGGCAATAGAACGTGTTCTCTGTCATACCCCAGACTATGTACGAATGTGTAATTCTTTATATCTGAATTGTTACCTTTTTTTCTTATGACCTTTTGAAAATTAATAAATACATTTATTAAAATAAAAATAAAAAAAGGCAGTGGCAAATAAAGCTGGATAAGCCTTCCAGCAAAAGCTATGGCTGAAAGGCTTGCAGACGCTGCCCTTTTTCTGCATAATTTTGCGCACGTGCTTTCACTGCAAAAGCACGCACAATGAATTGACATGGCAATTCTTTGCACTTTTTTTGACACGCTTTTCCCATACGCTACATGTTAAATGGCCTTGGGAAAAGCATGGCATTTGCATGCAGTCGCTCTTAAACGCGTGCAAAGAAGCGCCACTACACAATATGTGGCCAAATACGCCGCATCTGAAGCAGCCTAAAGCAAATAATACAGTAGAAAGGAGATAGCCCTGGCGAGCCCTCCTTTCTAGAGAAAAAGTAGAAGGAAGATTTACTACCTTAACCTTGGGGGCAACATATAGCATTTGTATTATTTATGAAATTTTAGGCCAGATGCAAATATTTGGAGACATGCTGACAAAGCGCGTTCTACAGTCGAAAGCTTTTATGACATACGAAAACCAATGCACAGTTGTTGTTGGGCTGCAATGAGCTGTATGGGAATACAGATTGAACTCTGATACCAATGAATGTGCTCTTTACCTCTCATAAATGGAGCTTGGTCTGGATATATTGGGCTACATTTACACGGGATGCTAGTACTCGGCTAGTGTCCCATTTTTTACGGATCTGCTATTGCAGTGAAATGTAGTCAAATTGAATGTCCCAGCCAAGACAATGAATTTCACGATTTTGCATTTAGGCCCTGCGTTGTTTTTTTTTTGGCTCAAGAACGAATCCGTAAAAAGAATGAGCATGTGAATTATTTTTGCATTCTGCTGCGCTTTTACTCACCTCCCTGCGCTCCCATGGTGATCTCCAGCGATGTTCTCATCCCAGGAGGCCGCTGTACCTGTGAGAGGACCTGGCACTGCACCATGTGACTGAGCGACATCACTCAGTCACATGCACAAGGTCCTAAAGACACCAAACACTGCAGCCTCCAGTATTGAAAACATCGCTTGAGATCACCGTGGGAGCATGGGGAGGTGAGAAAATTGCGTAGCAGCATTCACACACACAAGGCTGCGTTTTGTGAGGATCCGTTCTTAGGTGGGGTTTTTCGCCACCAAAAAGGATCCTTACAAAACGCTGTGTGTGAATGTAGTCTTAAATTCATAATCACTTTACTAAGTTTCATAGATGCATTTGAAAATTTAATTTAATATTTCAATGCTTAGTCATTTATGTTGAGCACTATACATGTTCACCCCAAATAATGAATGCCATACCATAAATATATGAAAACGATGCCATTTTAGCAAAAAAAAAAAAAAAAAATAAAAAGGAAAATAAATATCCAAAATGGTTGCAAGAAAAACTACAGCTTGTTGCACGTGTTTGTTTCATCTTGTAAAGCAAGCCATGAAGACAAAGATTTGCACAAGCCTACATCCAAAGGAGATCTGTGGTTAGTTCTCCAATATATCTGGAACAACCTCCCTGCACAGGTACTTCATAAATTGCAAGTATACACAGAGTTCCAAATTATTATGCAAATTTATTCTCTGATATTCCTAAATGGTCAATGCCAATGAGTCAGCATAATGCTCAAATCCTCAACTTTAGAGCATAAATCAAACATTATTGGACAAACCTCCCAAAGAATGGAAAATGGTCATTTGTTGATTTTACAGCATTAAGGGCCGATTTACACACACCAACTTCTGAACAGATCTCTGGTTGCAGTGAAATCATGGACACATTGTTTAATTTTGTCTGTGTACAAATGTAACAATGTGTCCATGATTTCACTGCAACCAGAGATCTGTTCAGAAGTTGGACACAGATATCTGTGTGTGTAAAGTGGCTTTTAGAGGTCACATTTACTGCAATCAAAAGCTTTTCCAATTAAAACCATCTTAGGGGCCTTTCACACTTGCGTTTTTTTCCTGATTTGGAAGATCAGGAAAACACCTGATTCTTACAGGATTCTTTTTTTTTTGCCCATTCTCTTTAATGATTTCAGGAAAAAACATGAAGGAACAAGATTCTACCTGACCAAATTAAAGTGAATGGGCAAAATACTGTGTGCATATTTTGTACCCACTCAAAAATGCAAAATGATGTATTATTTGGGTCGCGTCAAAATTACACAGACACATGAACAGTCATAGATCCGTATCGGTCAGTCAGAAATCAAATTGGAGCACGGATCCGTTTTGTGATACGGAGCATGCCCAGAATCAAGGTTGAGCTCCTCCAATCTCTTAAGGTACCGTCACACAGGGACATATCGCCGGCGATATTGCCCGGGATCGCGGGAGCGGCATCCTGACAACATCGCCGGTGAGATGTCACACTGAGCAACTTACGGCGATGTCGCCGGCTAGTTGCCGCGGCTATCGCTCGCTGGGTTGCCCAGCAACCCAGCGAGCGATAACCGCAACTGTAGTAGATAGGCGGAATCGCCCGTACATTGCGGATCGCCGCGTTACACAGGGCGATCAGGCAGAATCGCCTGAGCAACATCGCCAGGTTTCCCAACATTGTTGGCAAACCTGGCGATGTGACTCAGGCGATTCATCGCTGATTATCGCCCTGTCACACGCGGCAATTCGCCGGCGATGTCGCCGCAACCTGGCCACGCCCCTCGTTGCCGGCAACTATCGCGGCGATATCTCCCCGTGTGACGGGCCCTTTAATGCTCTCCGTGAAGACCTAGTCAGTCTCACTGCAGTTCCTCCTTCTATCACATCTGGTCCATTTCATGTGCACTTAAAGACATTTAAAAATATTCTGCCAGGTCTGTATGACCGAGGTCTGAGTGTGTCTCCAGTGTGGCTTGAGCGTTACAGCAAATATACCAGAAATTGGCCAGGGGTAAGGAACTACCTGCTTAATAAATGTATGTGCCTGTCTTTTTCTCACTCTTGCTCCTTCACCATGTTCTTTATGCCCTTACTGCGCCACTAATCCTCACTCTCCCAAACCCAACACCCCCTATCCAAATATTATCTCCATCTCCTCTTGCTCATCCAGAATCTGATGAGGAAAAAAGTTGCAACATGCTGTGACAGTATGTGATTCTCGTACGAGACTTGTCAATGGGTCTGACAAAATCATAGATAGCACATGGACCTTCCTAGTGGCATCCGTTTTTTAAACTGATACATTATCATGCTGTAGCTCAGACAACTAAAATGTTCTTGTAAATGATTATACAGTAAACTAGATGGTGGCACGATCCTAACGCATCGGGTATTCTAGAATATGTGGGTGTGCGGCGGTGTGGGTGTGCGGCGGAGGCCCCCTTCAGTTCTCACCCGCTACAGGCTTCTGTCCAGCCGCCTATCACCCTAGCATGTCGTCCTCTTCCTCCAGCATAGACGTCAGCAATTCCAAGGCCTCGGGGGCGGAGTTAACAGGGGGCGTCATAGTGGGCGTATCCACACGCATAGCCCTGATGTGGTGGGCGCGGCGTGCCCTTGTTCATGACCATTACAACGCCCCCTTTGGTAGCTCCACCCCCACCCCCTGCAGCCCCCAGACCCTTAGTCTATGCCACAAAAAGAAGAATGGCGGGGAGATGGAACATGGAGCAGGTGAGCAGCGGGCAGGAGACCGAGCGGAGAGGTCCGGGAGACCGGGCGGACTGTGCCTGTTTCGCTGTAACAGAAATCCCGCGTCGCTGATTGTTCGCGGCTGGCTGGGCGCAACCAATCAGCGGCGCGGGTTTTGCGTTAGAGAGACAGTGTGACGTGAGTGCAAGGTGAGTGTGATATGAGTGCAGGACAGAGTTTGACGTGAGTGCAGGGTGTGAGTGGTGGGTGAGTGTAGGGTGTGTGGGTGTAAGTGGTCTGCAGTACCTGGCTCCTGGTGCGTTTAGCTTAAGGACCTCTGGTGATGTTACAGTCATGTGACCTTGCTCCGGCCATGATTGTGACATCAGAGGTCCTGTAAGTATAGAGCCCCCGTCACACATAACACACCAGCGATACCAATAGGGGATCGCTGGTACGTTGTTTTCACATCGCTGTTCATTTCAAATAGCGGGATGGGAAAGCCGACAGTGAAGTCAACTTTCCTGCCCGCTATGTGAGTGTAGCGCTGTCGTCTCTGTCACGGCAATCCCGCGTAGCCAGTGTGTTTTTTGTTAAAAAAAAATATTTGCCGGTACGCATTTCTGATTAATTTCCCCTATGCACAAGGGTGCAGCAAGGCTCTCTGCCGCCTGAGCCTAGGTGAGGACCGGGGTGGGGGGTGCTGTCGGCAGCCGCGGAAAGGGTGGGGGGTTGCTGTCGGCGGCCGCTGGTGAGGGGAAGGGTGTTCTGTCGGTAGCCTCCGCTAGTGATTTTACCTTATGCATCTGGCGCACGTCACATAGGACGTGCATGGTGCAGGCGCCGCCTCCTTCTGCTCTCCCTAAAGGTTCATGTTAACCATTGGACAGCGCAACTCTGCCTGTGCAGGGCACACGTCCCCATGCATTTGAAATATGGCGCACGCCGCGATTTTTGATTGGCCGCCGCGTTCAGCGCCGACCAAAGGAGTGGCGCGGGCCATATTTCAAATACACTGTACTCGGTGTATTTAAAATATGGCGTGCGCCGCTATTCTGATTGGTCAGAGCTGAACGCGGCGACCAATCAGAGGAGCAGCATTCAAACCACGCGTGGCTCCTCTGATTGGTTGGCGCTGAAAGCGGCGGCCAATCAGAATAGCGGCACGCCATGGCACCATATTTCAAATACACTGTACTCAGTGTATTTGAAATATGGCACCATGGCGCGCGTCGCTATACTGATTGGTCAGCAGTGAACGTGGCAGCCAGAGGAGCGGCATTCAAACCACGCGCGGCTCCTCTGATTGGTTGGCGCTGAAAGCGGCGGCCAATCAGAATAGTGGCTCGCGCCATGGCACCATATTTCAAATACACTGTACTCAGTGTATTTGAAATATGGTGTGCCACTATCCTGATTAGTCAGCGCTGAACGTGGTGGTTAATCAGAGGAACGGCATTCAAACCGCGCGCCATGCGCGCTACTTCTGATTGGTCGCCGCGGCGACCAGTCAGAAGAGTACTGCGGCTTGGTGCACGGTTTGAATGCCGTGAAGGGCACCACCGCTGCGAGCAGCCGGGAGATGACCGGTCATCTCCGGCTGGCGAGCCGCGGACCTCTGTGCCACAGGTAGCTGCGGCTGAGCTCCGGTCAGCGGTTCGCCAGCCGGGAGCTGACCAGCTGACAGCGGTCATCTCCCAGCTGGCTCGCGCGCTGCGGCCACCGTCGGACGGACCAGTGTATCCCGGCGGCGCTAACTCACCGCTGTCGCCGGGCTGCAAATTGGCGCGAAATTTGAACTTTGAATTTGCGCGCCTAATTGCATAGTCTGCGCTCATTGGTGGCCAGTTGCATGCCACACGGCTCAAAAACCGGATGTCACTCATCAGACTCTACTGAATGAGAAACATACCAATTTTTTTTTTTTCTTTTTTTTTTTTTAAACGTCAGTTTGTTCCCACCCTAACCTCAGATCTCTCATGCCAAAATACAAAAGGAGCCGGCCACTCTCCTTCTCCCACCTGCTTTACCTTCATTTGCTACTTCTCACTGCTAGTGATATATCTCCCACTCCTGTTCCCCCAACCCCAAACGCCCCCCCCCCCCCCCCCGGGTACTTTTCACTAATTCTCCCTCCATTTCTCTGAAACTGACATAAGCGCAATCCCTCACATGTGAAAGACATGCCCATGAACACCACCACCCCGCTCCCTCTCTCTGGAGGACTCTGGAATGCCCGCACCACCTGCAAAAAATCCATGTGATCCGTGACCACTTTGCTTCCTGCAGCCTTTCCTTCCTGAGTCCCAGAGATCTGGCTGACACCCTCTGACACTGCCTCCTCTGTTGTGCTGAGCTATTGTGGCTTCCACTTTACTCAGACTCCTTGCCCTGGAAACAGACACGGCGGAGGAGTGGGTTTCCTCCTTTCTACCAACTGCTCTTTCAACCTAATCCAACCCCCATGTTCCCTTTTTTCGAAATTCATGCTGTCCGCATCTACTCTCCTAATCTACAAATGGCCATCATATACAGACCTCTGGGCCCAGCCATGGCCTTTATTGACCAATTCTCCACCTGGCTTCCTCACTTTCTCTCTGCTGATACTCTTACCATCATCACAGGTGACATTCAACATCCCCACTGACCCTCTAGTCAGCAGCCTCCAAACTCCTGCCACTTACTTTATCCTTTGGACTTAGTCCGTGTGAGTGGCTGTGGAGGACCACTGAGTGACATACACTAGACCTTATCTGCACCCGCCTCTGCTCCCTATCTAATCTGAAAACTCCCCTTTCCCCCCCTTTTGACCACCACCTACTCACTTTCTCATCCTTGCCTTCCTCACCTGCCCCCCCATGTCCACTTTCCAGCACACCCTCACAGAAACCTTGCAGATTTAGACCTTCACACACTCTCGGACTCTATTCTACCTCAGTACACTCTGAAGAGAGTGAAGCATGGTGGTGTAAGCATCATGATGTAAGCATGTCTCTCTTACTATGGTGCCAGGCCTATTTACCGCATATCAGGAAGCAATTTGCATATATTAAAATACTTGAAGAGGTCATGTTGCTTTATGCTGAAGAGGATAAACCCTTGAAATGTGTGTGTTTCAACAAGATAACAACCCTAAACATACCAGTAAATGAGAAAAAGCTTGGTTCAAGTCCAACAAAATTGAGGTTATGGAGTGGCCAGCCCAATTCCTGGATCTTAATCTGATAGAACAATTGTTAGGGGATATCAAAAATACAGTTTCTTAGGTAAAGCCAACAAATGCAAATAAATTGTGGGATGTAGTGAAAACATCCTGGGCTGGAATAACAGTTGTCAGGTGCGTGAAGTTGGTTGACTTATGCAACACAGATGTGAAGCAGTTCTAAAAAAAAAAACCCTCTGGTTATACAACTACATATTAGGTTAGTGATTCACAGGAATGCAAAATCCTAAAAAGGAACAACACATATTTTGAGTTTGTAAAAAGAAATGCAGACACCGCTATTTTTTGAACAGCCCAATGTTCATTTTTTGTTATTTTCTGTACAACAGTTAAAAAAAAATATACATTTCTCTTCATGTTTTTAGAAAATAGTGTGTAATCTTCCCAGTGTATGGAAATAAAAACTATTAAAGATTTTGGGTTTAACTCATATTTTTGAACACACATTATTTTGAACACAACTGTACCTCGCTAAGGAATAAAAACTCCTAGTTTATTCTCTGATGCTGTAATGGATGTAGGAAAAAGATAATTACATCAGTAGTTTCATTTGGAGAACGTACGACAGGACCCTTTAGTCCCTTCCATTTTGGACAATGGTTGTTTCTTCACTTTTTTCAAGTGGAATTGCAAAGAAAATTTACTGTTTGCTACCTGTAATAAGATGTTTTTAGTTAATTTTTGTTATATAAAGTCATAGAATATTCTCAGGTGACTGAGCATGTGCAGTAAAAAGCTCCTTCCCTCTTTTCAATGTGGAATATTTGCTTCAGTGGACATCCTGATGTAATACTAGACATACCTTAAGCGTTCAGGTAAGAAGAGGCTGCACACACTGCTGTCCATCATGTTGTTCTGGGCCAATACTGGACATATAGGCTTATTTAGATTAGGAGAAACTGCTCACTCCACCACTCATCCACCATTTCTGATTTACTAGTAGATATACCATGAATATTTAGATATAAGAAGTTGTTCACATAGTTGTCCACCGTGCTGTGGTAAGAAGAGGCTGCTCACACTGATGTCCACCATGTCTTTTTATGATCTAATACTGGAGATACCAGAAGCATGGGGGGAAAATGAGGCTAATCACATTGCTGTGCAACCTGTCTTTGTGACCTAATACTGGAGATATCACGGGTGTGGGGAGTGGTGGGAAGAAAGAGGCTGCTTACATTGCCATGCAACCTGTCTGATATAATACTGGGGATACCACAAATATTGAAGAATACGTCTCTCACATTGCTGTCATCCTGTTTCTGACTTAATACTAAGATACCAAGGGTGCTGAAGTAAGAAAAAGCTGCTCACACTGGTTTCCACCATGTCTTTCTAAATTCTGAGCTGCAGTTATGACCTCGCAATACATTCACAATATACAGTATAGGTTATCACCAGGTCAATTCAGCAGAATTTCCTGTACCTCAGTGATTTTATCTGAAGGAGCAGATAGCTCTGAAACACATAATAAAGGAATCACGTTTGCAAGACACAATTTGAGTTGAACTCTTTCAATGAATCCTTGCGGTGTAGTGATTAACCCCTTCTAACTACCCATCTTTACTGGGTTTAGTGGTAGCTAGTTTATTTTCCGACACGTTTTGGAGTCTTATCCCAAACTCCTTCCTCAGGGATGTTCCCTGAGGAAGGAGTTTGGCATACAACTCTGAAACGTGTCGGAAAATGAACTAACTACCACTATACCCAGACATACTGCTGTATCTGGTTTTCTATCATATGAACACAGCAGCTCGGACCACGAGGTACTTTGTCCTGCAGACATTTATCGTGACCACAGTGACCTGTGGAGGTACGGTCCTTGCAGCAGCTGTACTGTTCTGAGCGATCACGCCGGTTGTGTGCTACACAACCTTATCAGGTGAGCAGTTCCTATATTTCACCATTTAAACCTGTCTCCTAAGGATAAGACCCTATTTTGCGCATTCTCACCCCTATCTTAGATACCCATCTTTACTGACACTGAACATGGGGACTGCTGCAGCCTGTGAAAACATAATTTTTATCCATGTGTCTTGATCGTTTCTCTGTGGCTTCTCCCTATCCCACTCCTCCTAGACTGACATGTCTCTCCTTGTGGGTCCATGGGCATGTCTTGGACTAGTCATTCGAGACTTATGCTTTGAAAATTTATCCAGAGACTGTATTCACTGAGATGGTGCAGTATATTATAGTAACATATACACAGCTATAATGCAGTGTCTCATTCATGGGGATCGTTTTTTGGGCAGCATGAACAGGCTGATGGCTTTCCTTTAACTAACACTTAGAAATGCTAGCAATTATTTTAACAGCCAATAACTAATACTGTTTCAGTGCCAGATTTCTGTGGCTATTCCATGCATCTCAATAGGAAATTCAAAATAATGTTCTGGCTACAGAAATAACCTAATTCAGATATATGGATGGATTTTCGGTTGTAGTAAATCGTCTGCATGTGAAACTTGTCTCCTTTCATGATCAATGACGTTGTGATGAACTGAGCTCAGCTATCTTGTCATTCAGTAAATAAGAACAAATGACACCATACATACACAGAACGCCAAGTGCTTCATTTGGTACATACCACATGGATCAAGTGATAACATGGCAACGAACAGCTGGTAATGCTACATAGTAACAGAATTGTGTTGCACAAGCAATGTGAATCCAAAAATTGTTTAAAACAATATTAACTTAACGACAAACAAAAACAAAGCAAAAGAAAAAAAATAAAGAACTTCCTTCATATTTTTTTTTTTTATAGGAAGTACACTTCTTGAAGTGTTTACTTGGCTGGTATGCAAGGATACAAAAAGAAATAAAAAAAAAACATTTTTGTTTCCTCAATCACCTGTGATTGTGGCCAGAAATTTTCCACTGTGATGGAAATAGCCAGCTATGGCAGTCTTGTGCCCATATTAAGGCACAGTCTTTATGGTTGTGTGGCATTAATAAACACTTGATGCTCGTGTTCTGCCTACATGGAATGAAGAGGAATCACAAACTTGCAGCCAAAAGGTGAATGGTAGCTGATTCCAACCTCTCTGAAAACCTTCTGGGGAATGCCAATGTCACACAAGTAAACTCTCCCAGCCTGCTCCCCAAGGGCTAATGGTAGACCCAGCTGTAGTGACCACTTGGCATGGATACCCTGCTGTTGGTCAGCCACTGGCGGGTCAATGCTAAGCACGGGGGCTCTGTTCTGATTGGCCCAGTCCACAGCTGCTCTGTACCATGGTTGGTCTCGCAGGAAGGCATTTTCATGGCAGTCCAGACAATTAATAACCAGGTCTACAGGACAATCTGGTAGATCTGAAACAGATATAATAGAGAAATGTAATATAGCAAACAATGTAATATATTTATAAACTTTGGTTCCTAAATATACAGAAAAGACAAAATGAAGAAATAAATTTGGATATGCTTTGTTGCAACAGCCACAAGATGGCAGTATTACATTCAGTGATAGATAAGAAAATGCTGTGATTTCTAATGCAGCACTTAACATAACTAGCACCTTCTGCTTGTGGCTCTGACCGACGTACCTATAAAATTTATTTTTCTTTTTGGCAAAGCCTACACAATTATTTCTTTAAGGCATATAAAGGATGTGTCCAAATCTGCTTCTTATATTTTAAGGGACTGGCTAAATTATATGGTATACACATGATATATGTACATTAACTTTATGGAACTTTGAAAAGTCACTATGTGCAAACTAATTCAGTACACTTCTCCCTTTAACCCTGAGCTACGTTCATGCCTCTGTGTCTATTTTTACATCCATGTAAATTGACCTTTTGTTCTCGTGTGTCACCTATATTGTTTACCGTATGTTTTGTCTCTGTATTGCAAACCTTTTTTTCCTCATTTCTTTTTAAGAACTGGAGAATGTGACTTTTCTGAACAGTTTTACCTATTGAATCTTAGCAATGAATGACGGACATCTGGTTGAAATACAGATACGATGCTAAAGTGCAAAAGTTTGTTCTCAGAATTACAAAGTGCTGCGGAATATGTTGGCGCTATATAAAGATTATTATTTTCATCTGTGTTTAGTGGATCCCTCAGACTTTAATGGTCTGATCTGTGAAACGGATGAATATAAAACATACTCAATCTCATAAATCTGTGTATGGTTCAAGGAAACTCTACAAGTCAGAGTATGACAGAATACAGACATTTACATTAGACATGTGGATGAAGCTTGACGATAAAAGAACCAAATTATTAGATGATTTACTTGTGGAGGACTTTTTGCCCTAAACAATTTTACATTAGTTTTTAGTATCCCTCAGCAGACAAGCAATTGCTGGCTACATATTCCCCTTTTCCTGTCCTGTCCATGACTAGTACCAAAGCCAATGTTAGCTTGTAGCAGATGTCAGCAAGGTTAATCCAGCAGTCAGGCAGAATGCTTAGGCTATGTGCACATCAGTCGTTTTCTGGGCTGTTTTTGGACGTTTTACGTCGGCGTTTTCTGCTGAGTTTTATGTTAATTTATGTTAATCCTAGCCACCGGCTGGGTTAACATGATACTCAATGGAGTTTAGAAAACGCTGTCTTCATTAGAACGTTTTTCTTCTGGTCGTTTTCAGTCAAAACTGAGTTTTTTCAGTAAAAACTGAGTTTTTACAACGTTTTTCAAAGAATAGAGCAAGTGACTTCTTTCCTCCGTTTTTCCAGCGCTTCCAGCTGATCAAGTGCACAAAAAACTCAGTTTTCAAAACAGCCGAGAAAAACGCCGAGAAAAACGCTGGAAAACCCGGCTGAAAACGAGCAAAAAACGAGGGACACTGCTGAGCACAGAAAACTCAGTTTCTGCTAAAAAAACCCAGGTTTTTGGACGTTCTGCAGAGATGCACAAACGTCAGATGTGCACTTACCCTTAAAGGAACCTGGTACCTGATCTGCAGCAAGCATGTTATAGAGCTTGGTTTGAACAGTTATTTTGTACCGTCAGACTCACTTTACTGGAGTATATTTACTATTTAGTTCTGTGATCAGCTATGAAAATCACCAGTATTATGGACACTGTCTATAAAGCCGATGTAGAACTCTGCGTCACAAAAGTGCAATTCATGCATAGTTAAATTATTAAATTAATAGAAGAATATGCATATATGATAAACCACAGGAGACACCACTATATCAGCGAGTCACCCTGAAGCTACAACTCGAAATACTATGATAAACTAGAGAACCAAAAGTTGGATGAAAGCTTAAAGGGAACCTAACCCCACAAACTGACCCCCCCGCATCTTTAGACCTGTCCCTGCACCCCCTCTTAACATTTATAGCCATCCCTTTTGCAGAAAAAAAAAATCTAAAGTAGAGAAAACTTTATAATCACTTCCGTCCTGTGTGCGTTCTCTGTTTCTGAATTAGTCTCAATGGTCTGCCAGTCTGCTGCTCCCTTGTAATTATGAAAAACCAATGCAAAAACCGTATAAGTATCACACAAAAGGCGCTCTGCTGTAAAAATAGTCAGTGCCGTGACAAAAACAGGGCCTTTTGGTTTATACGTTTTTGCAAAAAACGTACAGAGTAAGCTGCCTCACCAACTTCACGGTGGGCCCTGGTAGAGACAGTCCTAACTCTGTCCCTAGATGCTACGTTAAAAACCTGCCAGTGTGTACATACCTCTGGGCAGGGCGCGGGAGAGCACAGGACAATCTCACCTTGTAAGGCTGTGTGGCTGGTAGCTCTGTGTGCAGACTTTATAATGGAGGGGCAGGTCACCTAGGCATCTAGGGACAGAGTTAGGACTGTCTCTACCAGGGCCCACCGTGAAGTTGGTGCAGCAGCTTACTGTACGTTTTTTGCAAAAACGTATAAACCAAAAGGCCCTGTTTTTGTCACGGCACTTGCTATTTATTTTTACAGCAGAGCGCCTTTTGTGTGATACTTATACGGTTTTTGCATTGGTTTTTCATGTTTTTGGTGGGGATTGGTCGCAGTTCACACTGCTGCTTCCAAGGTGTGCGGACTCATATTCTTTGCCTCCCTTGTAATTATGCACGCCCCTCTCTCCTTGCTAAAAGCCTGGCCGCGTCATGAAAGGGGGCGGGCTAACGGCATGACACTATTTAGCCACGCCCCTTTCATGACACGGCCAGGCTCTTACCAAGGCATCAAGCAGAGAGGGGCGTGCACAATTACAAGGGAGCAGCAGACAGGCACGCCTTTGAGACTAATTCAGAAACAGAGAACCCACACAGGACGGAGGTAAATATAACTTATTTTCTACTTTACTAAATCAATTTTTTCTGCAAAAGGGATGGCTAGAAATGATAAGAGGGGGTGCAGGGACAGGTCTAAAGATGCGGGGGGGTGGGGGGAGGGGTCAGTTTGTGGGTTAGGTTCCCTTTAATATTTAATCACACCAAAAATTGGAGGTGAAAGGCACAAGAATAAATATGACACGTGGCAGAAAACTGTACGGTTAACAGTCACCGTCAAAGGACAGCAAAAGATGGAGTATTAGGATTAGACAATGAAGTCCAAAAAAGTTGTTACACAATGAAAACTAATGGGAATGTATATATGAAATGTTACAAAAGGGCATAACATTTTTCTCATTGCACATCTGATAATGCGTATATTTGAGGAAACTCAATGCAGCACCAAAATATCCACAGGGCTGGATGGATACATAAATATCATACCCAAATATCTACAACATACCATTCATCAGTCAACAATTGAACTCATATTAATGTGAGAGGATAATCAAACTCCCCACAGCACTTCCATATTGCACATACCCATAATAATGTTAACCTGGAAGGAGCAGAAAAACCCCTTCTAAAATATGTAGACCCCCTACAGCTGTTTCACAGACCAACAGGTCTGTTTCATCAGGGGGCTCAAGTGTACCAAGTCTCCCAGGAGAATAATAATCAGTGCCAATCAAGCCCTACCTAACCACTCCTTATATCCCTACTGCCATAATCATCATACCGGAAGTGTCCTGGGACGCCGACGCATGCACTGATGGTGGTTGCTGCCTACTCACTCTGACACACCGCTATGTCAGCAGCCTACCACGCAGCTGCAGGGCCGGGACGCGTCTCTTGGTACTTGGAGTGCTGTGGGGAGTTTGATTATTCTCTCACATTAATAGGAGTTCAATTGTTGACTGATGAATCAGGGTATATTGTAGATATTTGGGTATGATATTTATGTATCTATCAATTGCACTGTGGATATTTTGGTGCTGTATGGAGTTTCCTCAAATATACACATTATCATATGTGCAATGAGAAAAATGTTATGCCCTTTGTAACTTTTCATTTATACGTACCCATTAGTCTTCACTGTGTAACAACTTTTTTGGACTTCATTGTATAACAATAATACTTCATCTTTTGCTGTCCTTTGATGTGACTGTTAACTGTACAGTTTTCTGTCATGTGTCGTATTTATTCTTGTGCCTTTTACCTCCAATTTTTGTTGTGACTAAATATTAAGCTTTCATCCAACTCTTGTTTCTCTAGTTTACTAAATTAATTAAAAAAATAATGTGTGTTCAGATTTTTCACACTATAAAGAAATATAGAAACTGGATTACTTCACGCCTATATCCATTCATTTAAATAGTTTTATTTTAAATTCTGCAAGTTGTCACCAGAATAAGAAGTTCTATGATATCCAAATTGAGCAGAGATCTCAATCTATGCATTCACTACCTCCAACGCCATTTTATTGAAGACCACCCATGAAATGAAACATGTGCATATGTGGCTCCTATGACCATGGCAGCGGCGGTGTGAAATATCAAACAGGTGGCAGGTCACTAAAAAGAATCAGTGACATGTCAGTGCAACACTGGAAACATGTGGAGGGGCCAGAGGTGGATAACAAAACCCAACCTACAGTCCCGCCCTTGTGCGCCAAACTAACATTAAAAGAAAATTTCAAATGCGGACAAAACAAGAACCAGAATTTTTTGAGCAATAGTATCAATTTAACCAGTATAACAGTGCCATTACGGCCATAGACACGCATTCACAAAAGACTAATCAAATGCCATCGGATAATCCAATTTCTCATGATTCATTTCAAATACTGACCTTTAACATTTGACACCTGCTTGCCCTCTGTTCGACAAAACAGATTTAGCTCATTGGTAACAGGTTCCAACATCTTCACAAAATTCGGTAGAAATAGGATGATATCTACATCATGATTGGCCAAGTGCCGACCGCAGCTTATTCCCTGAGCCCCTTTGATGTGCGGTCCACACAGAAGGGCAACAATAGGTCGCTGGTGAACATTTTTAGGATTAAGTCTACAAAATATTAAAGAAACATAATTAAGGAAAAAAATGGTAATACACTCACATTGAAGACAATTACTTTACAATTCAATTTCTCACCATTTGTCAGCTCTATGAGACTTCCTGTTTCTAAGGCCACGTGCAAACGCCGAGTGCTTACAAATACTGGAGTAAAAAACTCTCCAAATAAGCAACTCATGTAAGTGGCCTAATGTGGGAGATACAATTATTTGTTTGGGGGGTGAGGGGGGGTAGGGGTTGAATGCAGCATATGAAAAAAAAGGAGATATAATCTGCAGTCTTACATTATGAAGAATCACATTACAGTGGTGTTTGGAAGTTTGGAAACCCTTAAGAATTTGCGAATTTCGGCAAACATTGGACTTGAATCTACATCAGATTTTCCCAAATGGTAGATAAATGGAATAAAACAATTGAAAGATTTAGGAAAAATTACCCAAAATACCATCTCTAAGTGGCAAAAGTGTATGAACCTTGAATTCAGTATCTAGTGTGATTGCAATGTGCAACAATAACTGCATCTATAGGATTTTCGGTAATAGGCCTGCACATCGGCTTTTAGGAATGTTATCCAATTTCTCCAAACAAAACAACTTATATTTGTATGTTGGAGAGTTTTCGCCTGTGACATGCTCTTCAGATCCTTTCACTACATTTGTATAGTATTAGGGTCTATACTTTGACTTGGTCAGTAGAAATTAATTTTATTCTTCTTAAAGCACTCTTTAGCAGCAACAAACAACTTTGTTTGGAGATTCAGCTCATGGACAATGCATTGACTGACATTCTCCTTCAGAATTTGCTCGTGTAATGTAGAACGCATTGTTTCATCAATGATGGTAAACTGTTCTGGCCAGGATGCAGCAAAATAGATTTTCACACATAGCGTGAGGTTGTTATGCTGTAATGCAGTGCTTTTCATCTCCAAACATAAGGCTTCGGATTTAAACTAAAAATTTGTATTGTAGTTTCATCTGCCCAAAAATACATTGTTCCAATAACCTTCTGGCTTGTCCAGGTGATCTATAGCAAAATGCAGACAGGAAGCAATGTTCTTTTTAGAGAGCAGTGGCTTTCTCTATGCAATCTTGATATGCATATCATTGTTGCTCTGTGTCTCCTGATGAAGAACTCATGAACATTAACTTTTCTTAAAGGGAACCAACCACCTCAGATCACCCTAATACACAGTTAGTACATGTCCCTGCACCCTAAGGATACCTTTCCAGCACTGTTTTTGTGTAAAATCTTGCATTAGTATAACTCATATAAAGAGTTTATAAACTTACTAGCCTGGTGATTTCCGGGCGTATCCCTCCTTCTGTTATACTTCAGGGCTGTGCATTCATTGCATGGCTGTGCTCCCCCTCCCTCTGTGCAGAGGAGATAACGATCACGCCCATCAGGGCAGGGCAGCAGGCACGGAGGGAGGGGGAGCACAGACATGCAATGCACAGCCCTGAAGTATAACAGAAGGAGGGATACGCCCAGAAGTCACCAGGCTAGTAAGTTTATAAACTCTTTATATGAGTTATACTAATGCAAGATTTTACACAAAAACAGTGCTGGAAAGGTATCCTTAGGGTGCAGGGACATGTACTAACTGTGTATTAGGGTGATCTAAGGTGGTTGGTTCCCTTTAATGTAAGAAAGACCTCTAGCTGCTTAAAGGTTACCTTGGTTTCCTTTATGATCTCATGGATTACAATACACAGTTCTTGGAGTAATTTAGTCATATACTCCTGGGAAAAGTAATAGGGGTCTTGAAATTCCTGCATTTGTACACAATCTGACTATTGATTGGAGTCAAACCCTTTAAAGATAGTTTTGAACCCAGCCTGATGAATATGAACATTGTCTAAGGTTCTCGTAAATCTCCTTTATTCGTGCCATTATACATGTCTAAAAGCCTATTGTGGTTCTCCTGAAATTTGTTAAAGAAGTGGTCAGAAGGTTTAAGAAATGCTAATCTAAATTTATTGCCCCAATCTAATTCCTAATATGGCTGAATTACAAATCCTGTATCCTTCCCTCACTACGTTATTTAACTATTATTGATATTTGGTTTTCTTTACTTCCTGTCTGATGAAGTTTCATTTGGGAATCCCAGTGCATGCTGGGGTAATCAAAGCATCATCAGAAGGCAGAGGCTGCCATCACTGCCACAGCCTTTGATTCCTCCCCAAAAAGAAGCGTCATTAGCGGCACTAGTTTAAGGGGCTGCTCTGGTCTCTATGCACTGTCATTGTGCAATTTGCACAGTGACAGCGCACGGTGTTGTCAGCTCAGGTCAGTAGTTCTGGCAGCAGAGCAGCACACCTTTATTATCAGAGTACACAGTGGCAGAAACCAGTTTCACCCCCAAAAGCAAATATCACTGAAGATATATAGCCAGTCTTAAACCCCTTAAGGACCAAAGCTTCATTTTGCAATTCTGACCAGTGTCACTTTATGAGGTTATAACTCTGGAACATTTCAACATATCCCAGTGATTCCAAGATTATTTTTTCATGACATATTGGACTTCATGTTAGTGGTAAATTTAGGATGATATTTTCTGCATTTCTTTGGCCAAAGAGTGTTTACACGCAGTGACAGTTCAAAGCCATGAAGGGGATAGCCGTCATTGGTCATTAAGGGGTTAAAAAAAATAAGTAAATAAATAAAACACCTGTTTGTCATCCTTCAGATTTAAAACACTATACCCTATATTTAAATTAAAATTATTTGCTAATCATAAAGCTCACATACTTTTGCCACTAAGGCTACTTTCACATAATTTTTGTAAAATCCGATGCTGTCCGATATAAATCAGACAGCATCGGATTTTTCTGATGCCTGGAATCGGATGCCAAATCGGCATCCAATTCCGACATTGTATCTGATGCCTGCCCTCCTGTCACCTCGCTCCCTGAGCTGTCACTGTCTCTCCCACGGTACTCCCGCTTCTCCCCTCTTCTTCCCCGGTCCTCCCATGTGGTCCCCCCATGTGTCCTCCGGTCCCCCCATGTGTCCTCCGGTCCCCCAGGTCCTCCGGTCCCCCATGTGTCCTCCGGTCCCCGTCCTCCATGTCCCCATGTTTCCTCGTCGTCCTCCCACGGTCCCCCATGTTCCTCCCCATGTGTCCTCCGGTCCCCCGTCCTCCCATGTGCCTCCGGTCCCCGTCTCCATGTCCTCCTCCAATCTTTTCTCACCTGTCCACGACTCCTGCACGGTCCCGCGCGTCTCTGGTGTCTTCTGGTGTCTTGCTGTTCTGTGCTGCCAGGACCTCGCGTGACGTCACAATCACATGACTGCCGGTTATTGGTTACTGGCGGTCATGTGATTGTGACATCACGGCAGGTGCTGTCAGCACAGACAGCAAGACACCGGAAGACACAGGAGACGCGCGTGAGACGCTGGGGGCCTGTGGAGAGGTGAGCATAGATTTTTTTAAATTTTTTTTAACCCCTTACTTCACTTTTAGGAGCTATTTTAGTGTACTGAGCATGCTCAGTACACTAATATCTGGTCCGAGGAGACATCAGATGTTTCCTCGGACCCTTCTCCATAGGGCCCCATGTTAAATTGATAGGGTCGGATCGGATGTACACTAAATGGCATCCGATTCTGTCCGATCCGATTCTGTCAGATTTTATTTTAGGTGCAAAAATCGGAGCATGCTCCGAATTTTGCACCGATAAAAAAATCGGACAGAATCGGATCGGACCAAATCAGATGGCATTTAGTGTACATCCGATTCGGTCCGATGCCCATAGGGCTGCATGGGGGCAAAAATCGTTCCGATGCTGTCCGATTTTTATTGGACAGCATCGGAAATTAAAAATCCGTAATGTGAAAGCAGCCTAATAGACGTATTGGATAGTTTTCCTCAATAATAAAAAATGACAGTAATATTTTTAACTTATTTATGCAGATATATAAAAATTTTGAAAAAGGTTCACAAACTTTCAAGAAAAGTGGATATAAAAGTTTTTTTTTTTTTTTTACTCACCCTAAAATGACTTTTTTGTAAAAAAAAAAAAAAATTTATATAAAAAGAATAATTTCAGAGCAAAACTAAAAAAGTGCTACATTTATATGAACACCATCTTATAATGGAGGATGTGATTGTGTTCAGAATTAGCCAATTAGATTTAAACTCATGTTAAATTGTAGTCTGCGCACAGCTACCATAATTTAAAGTGATTCTGATTAACCCCCATATAAAATGTAGCACTTCTAGTAGCATTCTCCTAACATTTTCCAGGTCTACAATACACAGCAAATGCCAAGGTCTGTAAACACTTGCAACACAGCAAGTGATGAAAGTTATCAGTCAGGAGAAGGGTGCAACAATGGAGGTAATCAAGAATTAAGTCATCTTATAAGAAAAACATTCAAACCCGGTAGGTTGTGTTAAAACCTACATCAAGTGTGCCAAAAAAAAAGTGGAAAAACGTATTACGGTTTGATGAAACCAAAGTTAAACTATTTGGCATAATTACAAAAATTATGTTTGATGCAAATCTACCTGTCTGGTCCCGACATAGTCTCCCTTCTATCCAAAAGTCCACACTGCCTGTCCGCCATCTCATCCTTCTTCTCTGCTCGCTTCCAAAACAGAGTTCACAGTCTTCCCCCAAGACGCTCCCCCTCACTACCTGACCTATCCATTGTCGTCAACGACTGCTCTCTCTCTCCAGTCCCCCACGCCAAGTGCCTCGGGGTTATCCTTGACTCTTCCCTCTAGTTCAAGCCCCACATCCAGGCCCTCGCCACCACCTGCCAACTCCAGCTCAAAAACATCTATAGGATCCACACTTTCCTTGACCACGACGCTGCTAAAACCCTTATTCACGTTATCATCTCCTGCCTCGACTACTGCAACCTCCTACTCACCGGCCTCACCGATACCTCTCCAATCTATCCTGAACTCCGGTTGCCCGCCTAATCCATCTGTCCCCCCCCCCTCTGCCAAGGCCTTCACTGGCTCCCTACTTCCCAGAGATCCCGGTTTAAAACATTAACCATGACATACAGAGCCATTCACAAGCTGTCCCCTCCATACATCTCTGACATGGTCTCCCGATACCTACCTTCACGCAACCTGCGATCCTCCCAAGAGCTCCTCCTCTACTCTCCCCTCATCTCCTCTTCGCACATCCGCATACAGGATTTTCCCGTGCTTCACCCATACTCTGGAACTCACTGCCCCAATACATCAGACATTCTCCTACCCTGGTAACCTTCAAAAGAATCCTAAAGACCCACCTGTTCGGCCAAGCCTACCACGTGCAATAAGACCCGGTCCACCACACCGCCTCATGACTGGAACTTCCCCTTCCCACTGTATCCCATCCCGCCCCTCGTAGACTGAGCCCTCGCGGACAGGATTTCTCCCCTCTTGTATCTGTACGACCGAATTGTCCACATTTATTGTTACTTGTATTGTTATTATGTTACTTGTCCTAGTCTGCCCCTTTTAGCATGTAAAGCGCCATGGAATATAATGGCGCTATATAAATAAATAATAATAATAATGCAAAGCCAACACTGATCATCACCAAAAAAAAATACTATACCTACAGTAAAGCAGAATTCTTTGGGTCAACTGGAACTGGGGCTTAAGTCAAGGTGGAGAGAATATGAACAGTTCCAAATAACAGCCCATTTGCTGGCCTCAGGCCTTTGCTAAAAAGCTGAGGATGAAAAGGAATTTTATCTTTCAGCTAGGGCTGGGCGATTAATTGAATTAATTCGATTAATTCGCCCCCCTGCTGTGGCCACGATTTGGATTTATGCCAAATCGTTAAATTCGATTAAAAATGGCAGCCGGAGCGCTGCTTAGAAGATCCGGGCGGCTAAGAGTTAATGCGTGTTCGCGCAGTGAGCGGGGCCGACAAGGAATCTCGCGACATTTGGCATGTTCGGCCGGCGCGATCTCACAGGCAGCGGCGGTCTATGTAGTGTGAGGCGGAGACACCGGGTGGCAGTAAGAGGGGAACTGGAGGGTCACGGAGGGGGGGGACAGCGCTACTGAGGGGACAACACAGCGGAGGCATCCTGTTGTGTGTGTGTGTAATTGTGTATAAACCGAGCTCTGTCCATATATAGCCCTCCCTCCGCTATATACTATATACCTGCTGTGTTCTATATCCCATCCCCTCCTTTTATATACCGGTGTTCTATATCCTATCCCCCTCCCTATATATTATATACCTGTGTTTGTGTTCTATATCCCTTCATATATTCTATACTTGTGTGTCCTATATCCCATCCTCCTCCCTATATATTCTATATCTGTGTCCTATATCCCATCCTCCTCCCTATATATTCTATACCTGGGGACCGGGTCCTATATTCCATCCTCCTCCCTATATATTATATACCTGTGTCCTATATCCCTCCCCCTCCTTATATATTATATACCTGCTGTGTCCTATATCTCTTCCCCTCCTTATATATTATATACCTGGTGCTGGGTCCTATATTCCATCCTCCTCCCTATATATTCTATACCTGGGTCCTAGATCTCTCCCCCTCCTTACAGATTATATATACCTGGGTGACTGGTCCTATATCCCTCCCCCTCCTTATAGATTATATACCTGGGTCCTGTATCCTCCCCCCTCCTTATATATTCTATACCTGCTGGTCCTATATCCCCTCGCCCTCCTTATATATTCTATTCTATAATATATATAAAAAAAATAGAAAAAAAAAATCGAGATTTAAATCGAAAATCATCCATAGGTGTAAATAAAATCGAGATTTTGATTTTTCCCAAAATCGCCCAGCCCTACTTTCGGCCAAACAAACCACTATAACTATACTTTCAAATTAACGAAATATTGGCTTTACAAAAAGATCAAACATTCAGATTGGCCCAGCCAGAGCCCAAACCTGAATCAAATTGAAAATCTGTGGGTGCCCTTAAGGGGGATTTACATAGGAGATGTCATCCCAATCTGATAGGTCAAAATGGCCAAAGATTGCCAAGTTCAGATGTGCCATGCTGATAGACTTCTGAGCATCTCATCAGCTGAGATGTTGGGCTAACAGCACTGATTGGATCCGGGATCCGATCGGTGCTGTTAACCCTTTGGATCCCACTGTCAATCACTGACAGCGGAATCCAAAGGCACCTCGGCAGGGAACAAGCTGTTCCCTGCCTGCACTGGAGATCCAGAGATAGTATCACGGGATCTCCTGCGCTCACGTGACAGCACGGGGTCCTGGCCTGACCCCGGAATCTGTCACGGAGCACTTCCGGGTCACGGTTGGCAGGCGCTGCCAACCACACACAGTCCGTAATTCAGAGATAGCGATGAGCTGCAGAGTCTATGGGGCAGTGTAAAACTAAGAATGAATTAAAACATGGCAACTAAAATACCCAAAAAACAAACGTGTAATTGCACTTTTTTTTTTGCAATTTCCCTGTACACTATATGGTAAAATAAATGGTGGCATCTGAAAGTACAACTCGTCCCGCAAAAAAAACAAGCCGTCATATATGTCTTTATTGGCGGAAAAATAAAGTTTTGGCTCTTGGAAGCAGGGGAGCAAAAAACAAAAATGAAAAATTCCAAAGTCATAAAGTGTTAAAAAGGACCTGTCACCCCCCTGGTGCTATGCTAATGTGGAACCCCTGCTGGGGATTGCCACAGGACCCCTCCGGTGCAAAAGAGGGATTTACACTTTGGTACACACAGCACACAACACCTTCCACCCCAGACCTGGAGGGGGAGCTCTACTTGCTGCTTTAAGCAAGTTCCCTTATAAAAATCCAGGCCTGAGGGGAGGAGTCAGTTATGGAGTTAGGGTACTTTCACATCAGCGTTTTTTTTAAATCGCGGCAGATGCGGTGAAAAAAAACGCATCTGCCGCGATTACCGCATAACCGCTGCACTTGCGGCACACTTGCGGCAAGCCTCATAGAATGTCTATGCGGGCTTGCGGCAGGTGTGGTATCGGCACTTGCGGCAGGGGCGGCCGCAAAAAAAACCGCGGCTGACCGCGGTTTTTTTCGCGCCGCCCGCAAGTGCCGAAACCGCACTTGCCGCACCTGCCGCACACTTACCGCAAGCCCCATAGACATTGCATTGGGCTTGCCACAAGTGTGCTGCAAGTGCAGCGGTTATGCGGTAATCGCAGCAGATGCGTTTTTTTCACCGCATCAGCCGCGCTTTAAAAAACCGCTGATGTGAAAGCAGCCTTAGGCAGTTAGTCTGCTCTGAGCAGCAAGTCCAGTGAAGCAGCCTAGAGAAGGTGCTGGAAAGACCCGGTTGCTGGGCAAAGCAAGGCCCAGAACCAAGGGAGACCGACCCACTGTGGAGCACATCAGAGAGAGGGACGGAGACCAGTGGAAGGAGCAGTAGGTCATAACAAGGGACCAGATCTAGGATCCCTTTAGCTTACCCGGACACCGGAGTCCGAACCTGCAGAACATACACTGAAGCAGGAAAAGCCTGGAGAAACTAGGAGGATCTAATCCCCTGAGGTACTAACTTAATAGAGATACTTAAACCTGACCAAGCACAGGACCAGGGGCCCAAGAGGAGTGTAGGGACCCCACAGAAGGCCCTCATTGTCGGTTAAAGAGTAAAGCCCTGAGAGTGAAGAAAGCAGCGAGTTCAGTTACAGGCAGGACTTACCCCAAACCACCGTACACAGTAGCAGAGGAGGCCTCACAACTCTCAAGGTGAAAAATCCCAAATTGCACCGAGAACCTGGTAACCCTCTTGGACTGTACCTGTTACCGGACATCAGTAAAAGGTACCGAAACAAAGACTATTGTGTGTGTGAGTTTGCTTCCCTGCCGTTGCCCACAGCATCCCCGCAAGCTGCTACTACAACTCCCCTCATCCACCCTCGCTGCCCTGAGGTAAAGCTCCACCTGTGGGGAGCTGTACTACACCGAGTTGCACCACCATCACCTCAGCGGCCAACCGCAGCGCTGGTGTCCACTGTTACCAGGTACCACAGGTGGCGTCACGACACTACTACCCCATCCTCATCACCACTCCCCCTAATCCCCGCCACTGAAGGTCCAAGGCACGAACCAGGAACCGACCAGCCATGATCCCCTATCGAAGCAGTTGTCCTGTCCCGGGATCCGAGTACCCTCTACCCTTTCGATCGCCTCACTAACTGAATGCAGTACCGAATGCAGAGTGTCAGCTGCACTCAGGGAATGGGTCTCCCATGTCTCTAGCCCTCTGTAACTTGTAAAAAAGACTTTATAAAAGTTTATGGATAAGGAGTCCAGAAGGACTTACTCAGTAATGAGTCATCACTGTTGTATGGTAACCTCCCCGCCTACAGCCCTCTGGTCCACCTCCAGCCCTCTCTTTTCAGCCTCCTTTAGGTCTCCCCTCCAAAAAGCGAGCAATGGGCGGGAGCAGTCCAAGCAGCTGAAACGCTTCCTGCCGGTGAGGTCAGTGCTGGAGCCCCCCTGCTGAACATACATAATCTGGACCACGGCAGGCTCCGGCGCGGACATCACCCTGTGAGCAATGGCCCCTTGTAAAGACCATAAAAATTAACACTAAATAAGCAGGCACCTATACAGTAATCAAACAGCGGGAAAAAAAAAAAATACAAAACGATGTCATGTGGAAAAATGATACTTCGCTGTACATACAGGGTCAATCTCAAGCTTAATAACGTTGAAATACTGCCTGGCGGCTTTACTAAAAGCTTGGCTACTGGGAATAAACTTCAATCCACCTGGAACGGCTTGTTCTCACTTATGGGGGTGCACTCACGTTTTTGTGTACAATGCGATTACGACTAAAATTTAATCACGATGCTAAGCAAATCTCCATTTGTAAACAAAGCACTCAATTTTACAAAGATTGGTGTCAAATACTTGAATGTGTAATACATTTTCAAATCATATGATTAGGCAGTAAAGGAAGCTTTAGCCCCTTCTCCAGTGAGGTTACAATCTAATTCCCTATGCTATTGGAATAGTTTTGCCAACAATAAAAAGCAAAATAGAGATAACAAATGTATATATCAGCCTCAATGACACTCCTATATAGTTATACAAATTACTACACAATCTGCACAGCGCATGATCTATTTTATTAGTAAAATGATTTATAGATTATATTACAAGTGCAATAAACAGGCACTGAATGTTAAGTCCCAGGAGATGTCGGCGTGTTTCATGCAGAAGTAATGATATCCGGTTTATTCACACTTTGAAGACCAACCCACACCTAGTAATTTATTTGTGCTTGTTTATACACACGCAAGGCTTGCTAAGCACGGACCTTGCTAAATTGGTGTGCACTGTAGTACCCTGAGTAAAACTGGTATTACTGGTGTGGTGTGAGAGCAGGAAGACAGGAGGGCAGAAGATCTGCATCGCGTGTGAGAAGAACATTCCTAACAGGCTTGTATCACTTTAACAGTGGGAAATAGAGGCCTGGTTGTATAACTGGCTTCATTCCTCTTCTTATCTTGCACGCCTGGTGGCCGAGTTCCCAGTTTTAAGACTAGACATTGGCTTGACAATTCTAAATTATACAGTTAGACACTCAAGGTTTTTTACAACTCGTTTTCACCTTGTGCCTGTTCAATATACGCTATATATAGATAAATTAGTTAATCTAAATTTTATCTTCCCTTCCAAGTTTGAATGAGGGTTATACCTTATGATGACTTTAAAACGTAATTGTAAATTGGGTAAAAACCTAATGATATGATGAGAAGATAAAGAGCACTCAATGGTCAAAGTGCTTGATGCAAGGAAATATTCCAACATCAGGGATTGTGTATCCATGACACGTCATCATTACTGCTGAAGGAAGACTAGAGGGGACAGAAAGTTAGGGGGTGGGTGGGGGGCTGAGAGGTACAGTGAGGGAAATAATTATTTGATCTCTTGCTGATTTTTTAAGTTTGTCCACTGAAAAAGTCATGAGCAGTCTATAATTTAAGGGTAGGTTAATTTTAACAGTAAGACATAGAATATAAATAATACAAATCAAGAAGAATAACATTTTCTTAATTACATAAATGTTGAAGAGCATTTTGGAGAGAACTAAGTATTTGATTCCCTACCAACCATTATGAGTTCTGGCTCCTACAGACCAATTAGATGCTCCTAATCCAATCGTTACCTGCATTAATGTCAGTTGTCTTAAATTGTCCCCCGTATAAAACACTCCTTTTTCAACACTCAATCAGTCAGACTCTAAGGGTACCGTCACACGAGGTGACATCGCCGGAGATATCGGCGGCGACGGACAAGAGCGCGCAGGTTTTTGGCACCCCGCCAGCATCACCGTCACGTGTTTACACACGCCGATACCTTCGGCGACTCATCGGCGATGTTACAGGCGCCATCGTTGCTGGGATGTCCGCAAACCCCAGCGGCGATCCTGTAATATGGGAGCCTATGGCTCCCATCGCCTGTAACATTAGCGATCGCCATGCTACATGTGGCGATGTGTACACATTGTCCCAGAGTGCCCGCCTGGTTTCAGAGCATGCAGCGAAACCAGGCGACCACTCTCAGCCGATTTTTTGGCACCAAAACCCCTCTTTACATGGGGCGACTCGGCGGCGATGACGCCGTCGACAGGCCAATGCCTCTTTGGTCGCCTACGAAATCGCCGCCGATGTCACCTTGTGTGACGGTACCCTAAAGGCCCCGTTACACGGTACGATACCATGAACGATATCGCTGGAACGTCACAGGTTTGGAGTCGTTCAAACAACCTCGTTAGGACGTTGTTGCGTGTAACACCGAGATACGACTACGATAAATCGTTGGATCGTTGATCACAGACTTGAGAACGTTCTCAAATCAAACGATCCTCGATCAGCCAACCTGCTGTATCGTTGTGTGTGACACCGCGATAACAATGTCGTTAACGACTTCGCCTATTCACAGCAGCTACATCGGTGCGTCGTCCACGATATCTAGACGTGTGACACCTCACCAATGGTCTCAAAAAGATGTCCTAACGACCCGCGCGCCCATGAGATCGTTAGTGATATCTTAACAACATTGAAGTGTGTAATGGTACCTTAACCCCTACAACATTGGCAAGACCTAAGAGCTTTCTATGGATGTCAGGGAAAAGATCCTAGACCTGCACAAGTCTGGAATGGTCTACAAAACCATAAGTAAGATGCTGGTTGAAAAAGAGACAACTGTGGGTGCAATCATAAGAAAATGGAAGAAATACGAAATGAGTGTCAATGGACATCAATTTGAAGCTCCAAGCAAAATTTCAACTGGTGGGGTATCCAGGATCAAGAGGAAGGTGATACATCAGCCAAAAACTAGATGTGGGGGAACTTGTTAATGATCTCAAGGTAGCTGGGACTTCTGTCATCAAGAAAACCATTGGTAATACATTACGCCATAGTGGATTAATAACTTGCAGTGCCTGCAAAGTCTAACAGCTCAAGAAGGCCCATGTGCAGGCCCGTCTGAAGTTTGCCAATGAACTCAAGTCACCGTATTTGGAGGAAGAGAAATGCTGCCTATGACCCAAAGAACACCGTCCTCACTGTCAAGCATGGCAGTGGAAACATTATGTTTTGGGGGTGTTTCTATGCTAAAGGCACAGGACTACTTCACCGCATCAATGGGACACTGAATGGAGCCATGTACCGTAAAATCCTGAATGACAGCCTCCTTCCCTCCTCTAGGAAATTAAAAATGGGTTGTGGCTGGGTCTTCCAGCACGACATGACCCAAAACATACAGCCAAGGCAAAAAAGGAGTGGCTCAAAAAGAAGCACATTAAAGTCATGGAGTGGCCTAGCCAATCTCCAGACCTTAATCCCATAGAGCTTCAGTTCCCTCCATAAGTTTTCTGAGTTGCCAAGTGACAGCCACAAAATCTTAATGATTTAGAGATGATCTGCAAAAAGGTGTAGACCACAATTCCTCCTGACATGTGTTCAAAAATCATCATCAACTACAAAAAAGTCTGACTGCTGTGCCTGCCAACAAGGGTTTGTCAGCAAGTATTAAGTCCTGTTTGCCAGAGGGATCAAATACTTATTTCTCTCTTCAAAATGCAAATACATTTATATAATTTAGACAATCTGATTGTCTGGATTTTATTTTCGATATTCTCTCGCTGTTAAAATTACCCTATCCTTAAAATTATAGACTCTTCATGTCTTTGTTAGTAGGCAAACTTACAAAATCAGCAAGAGATCAAATAATTATTTCCTTCACTGTAGGTGGAGTGGGCTGTAGGAGGAGGAAATCAGGAAAGAAAGTATGACTTCATATTTTAACCCAATCTAAGAAATTAAAAAACACAAAACAAAAACCTCTTGGCTCTAGAGCAGTGATTTTCAACCAGTGTTCCGCGGCACACTAGTGTGCCGTGACACATGGTCAGGTGTGCCGCGGGGAAAGTTCCCCAAACTATGGTGCCCCCTTTGTTTTGTTCCCCAGCAATGTGCAGCGATGCGCAGTCACAGAATAACACATGCGCGAGCTTTGAACACTCGCGCGACTTAATGACGTCACCGAGGCCGGCGCGTCATCCTGAGAGCGGAGAGACTGTCGCATTTTCCCGCCGCCAAGGTAATGCCCGCTTATAATGCTGTTTATAATTAAGTCAGCTCATTAACCTCCCTGCCGGTATTCCCGAGCAGGACTCGGGGTTAAATTTCACTGCCAGAAGCGGTAACCCCGAGTCCTGCTCGGGGTGAATGCCAGAGAGTCCCCTTACCCCATCCTGGCGGTCCCCTGTGCTCCGGATCTCCCCCCCCCCTGCCCTCTGATCTCCCCCGCTGCCCTCTGATCTCCCCCGCTGCTCTCCGATCTCCCCCGCTGCCCTCCGGATTCCCCCCTGCCCTCCGGATCTCCCCCCTCCCCTCTGATCTCTCCCCCTGCCCTCCGGTCCACTCCCCCGCTCTCCGGTGATATCCGCTGCTCCTTCCGTTCTCTCCAGGCCTCTCACCTGTCTTCTTTCTTCTCCTCTGTCCTCCGGTCTTGTCCCTCTTTCCTCCGCTCTTCTTCCTCTGTCCTCCGGTCTGCTGTGTCTTCTGTCTTCTCTGTTGCTGTCCTCTTCCTGCGGCGTCCTCCTTCTTCTGTCGGCTCCTCTGCACAGTCATCTCCCAGCATAGAGATGAGTGTGCAGAGGAGCAGTGTCACAGCCAGGGCACAGCATCTCTGTGATTGCTGTGCCCTGGTCTGTGTTAACCCCCTAAGTGCTGTGATCTCATGGATCACAGCACTTATTTTCCATGGTGATTGGATCCACTATCGCCAGAGACTTACAACAAGGGAGCACTTGATCCCTTGTTGTAGTCTCTGGGATTAGCGTCATGGTGCACTGTATGGCAATGATGTGCCATACCATGCACCATGACGCTGATCCCAGGGAGTACAACAAGAGGACAGTTGATCCCTTGTTGTAGTCTCTGGGATCAGTGTCATGGTGCACTGTATGGCAATGATGTGCCATACCATGCACCATGACGCTGATCCCAGGGAGTACAACAAGAGGACAGTTGATCCCTTGTTGTAGTCTCTGGGATCAGCGTCATGGTGCACGGTATGGCAGATCATTGCTATGCAGTGCACCATGACACTGATCCCAGAGACTACAACAAGGGATCAACTGTCCTCTTGTTGTACTCCCTGGGATCAGCGTCATGGTGCATGGTATGGCAATGATGTGCCATACCGTGCACCATGACGCTGATCCCAGAGACTACAACAAGGGAGCACTTGATCCCTTGTTGTAGTCTCTGGGATCAGCGTCATGGTCCAGTATGGCAGATCATTCCCATACAGTGCACCATGAAGCTGATCGCAGAGACTACAACAAGGGATCAACTGTCCTCTTGTTGTAGTCCCTGGGATCAGCGTCATGGTGCATGGTATGGCAATGATGTGCCATACCGTGCACCATGACGTTGATCCCAGAGACTACAAAAAGAGGACACTTGATCCCTTGCTGCAGTCTCTGGATGTAGCAGAGGCGATCGAGCGTCGTGGGACCTTCGTTGTGGACTACGTCGGAGGCGATCGAGCGTCGTGGGACCTTCGTTGTGGACTACGTCGGACCTTTACAATAAAGATGGAGTCCGAATTGTGTTTGTGTTTTTTTTTTCAAATAAAAAGATTTTTCTCTGTGTGTATTTTCTGACTATTTACCAGAGATTCCTAATGGCGGGTCTAACATTGGCCCTATATTATGAATCTCGGGCTTAGTGCCAGCTGCCAATAAAAAGCTGGCATTAACCCCTTTATTACCCAGTTTGCCACCGGCACCAGGGCAGCTGGAAGAGCCTGGGTACAGCGCCAGAAAATGGCGCTTCAATGAATGCGCCATTTTCTGGGGCGGCTGCGGGCTGCAATTCGCAGCATGGGGGGGCCCAGAACGCTTGGGCCTCTCTATGCTGAGGATTCCAGTCCCCAGCTGCCTAGTTGTACCTGGCTGGGCCAAAAATATGGCGGAGCCCCACGTAATTTTTTTTCTAGAATTAGTTCTAGAAATTAAAAAAAAAATGGGCTTCGCTGTATTTTTGGTTCCAGCCAGGTATGACGAGGCAGCTGGGGGTGGGTGGCAGTCCGTAGCTGCTAAGTTGTACCTGGCTGGACCAAAAATATGGCGGAGCCCCATGCCATTTTTTTTTCTAGAATTAGTCCTAGAAAAAAAAAAAAAAAATGGGCTTCGCTGTATTTTTGGTTACCAGCCAGGTACAACGAGGCAGCTGGGGGTTGCTGGCAGTCCGTAGCTGCCAAGTTGTACCTGGCTGGACCAAAAATATGGCGGAGCCCCATGCCATTTTTTTTTACTTCTACCAATAAAATGACAAGGAGCTTTGCCTTATTTTTGGATGCCAGCCAGGTACAACTTGGCAGTAGGGGGGCTGCAATCCTCATCGTGGAGAGACCCAAATATAAATACATTTAGAATCTATATTATGTTAACTATATGTATAATATGTACTGTATTAGTGTCATTTTGTGCCATTTTGGTTGGTGGTGTGCCCCGGGATTTTTTAAGTATAAAAAGTGTGCCGCGGCTCAAAAAAGGTTGAAAATCACTGCTCTAGAGAACACAAGTAAGAAAAAAAAAAAGAGACATTGGTGGGATGTCTTAATCTCATGACTCCTGCTGCCTGCCATATGGCAACCCCTTAACTATAACCCTGCTCTAAGAAAATATATATTCCAGTCTAGGCTAAATAATTAACTAGTTTTTTACCTTAATTACTGGTATTGTATCCATGCTAAATAACTTTGCTAATCTAAAAAAACAAAAACAAAATGGCAACATTTTGTACGTTTCAAGCTTCCAGATCTCTAATCATATTTACCAGATGAATGTGAAACATGAATATAACTTTTTTTGTCATAAGCCATCATTTTTTTTTCAGCTCACCTGTTTGGCCCACCAAGCAGCGTCAGTGCCATCTGACTGGCACAAACCCCTGACATTTCCAACCGTTTCTCAACTGATAAGCCATGCTTCTCGGCCACGCATAAGAGCTTCTTGTGCAATCCATATGAAATGCTAGGCACCACCAAACCTGAATCTGGAGAATAAAGAAGAGTTTGAGATCAAGGAAATGCAAAATTTAGGGGAGAGTTTAAGAAACACTATGAAACACTATGAACGTATCTGCATGGGGCTTGCAGAAATCCAAATACTTTTCTCCAAAACAAACCCCCTCAAGACACATTCATGTATGGACAAAATATTCAGTGTAAATTTACCTATCCTTTGTAGCACAACTTAACAATAAGCTTAACATATCTCATGGATTTAATTCTCACTGGACTAAAAAGAATTCAAGACACAAATGTACAATCCCAAACTCCAAAAAAGATGGGGCGCTGTGTAATCTGTAGTAAATAACGCAATGATTTGGAAATCTTATAGTCATACTTTATTCCCAACAGAACACAGATAAGATGAAAGGAAATATAAAAAATGTTTATATACCATATTAAAAATTGATGGCAGCAAAATCTCTCAAAAAAGTTGGGACAGGGGTTATGTCTACTATTGTGTAGCATTACCCCTTCTTTTTACTTCAGGCCATAAGCATCTGAGTAATGAGGAGACCTCAACTGTTGCAGTTGTGGGAGAGGAATACTTTCCCGTCCTTCTCAATAGTCATTAGGGCCGCTTTACACACACAGATATCTGTGACCAACTTCTGAACAGATCTCTGGTTGCAGTGAAATCATGGACACATTGCTCCATTTTGTGCATGTGTACAAATCTAACAATGTGTCCATGATTTCACTGCAACCAGAGATCTGTTCAGAAGTTGGTCACAGATATCTGTGTGTGTAAAGCGGCCCTAAGTCTTTCTTTTTTCAGTTACAAATGGTACCACAAATGTTTCTATTAGGCTAGGGTCACACCTGTGGTTCTATTTGCAGATCCTTATCCGGATCCGCAGCCCATAGGCTTCAATAGAAAAACCGGATTGCAATATTTTCAATCCGGTTACCGCATCCGGTTTTGCAGCCTGCGGTAGAAATCATGCAGGCAGCATTTTTCGCCGCGGGATGCACAACCGGATGCGTTTGTTTTTTTTTTTTTTTTGTTTTTTTTTTTTTTTAACATGGGCGCCTATGAGATCGGATCCGGATGCGGTTTTTAAAATTGCAAAAACCCACATTCCAAAACTGGATCCGTTAATGCATCCAGATGCAGAGTGAGGGATGCAATTTTACTATCAAAAGATAGTATGAAGGCACACGGTAAAACCGCATCAGTAATGGATGCGGTTACCGCATTGTGCCTTTTAATGTCACCCTAGCATAGCCTTCACACGTGACTATTTTTGCATCAGTTTTTGTATGCCAAAGGCAGGAGTGTACCTTACAGAGAAAAACAAGAATTGAAAGATTAACACTTTCTGTGTTTTGAAGACATGCCTGGTAAAAACACTGATCAATAATACCGATATGTGAACGAGGCCTCAGTGAAAGGTCTGGATTGCAGATGCCCAGTTCACCATCTGAACTTGTCTTCTGCAAAGACATGCTGTTCTGATGGATGGTGTATGTGCGGCTTTATGATGGTCTTGCCAAGACATGCAAGGTCATCTCTGAAATAAGCAATGTCTGGACTGGAGCATATGTTTTACAATAACTAATCTAACAAAAGGCACTATTCAATGCTGAGGAAGATGTGTAAACTGTCGATGCTGTAGGCACCAATACAAACCCATATCAACAGAGATGAAGGGGCTTTTGAATTGTGCTATGATAAACTGAAGTCCTGAGTCACATGACACAGTGATCATGATTTCACCAAAAAAAAGGTAAACATTTTGACTCGTGGCTACAGTAGTTTTTCATTTTGCCTCAGTCTATTTTAAATAATCTTTGGTCCAGAGATAATGGCAGGGCTTTTGGATTGTGTGGACATATGACTACTTCCCTGCATGACAAAGCGTTAATTTCTATTTGTGGATTGCAAACGGTGTTCACAGACGGTGATTTCTGGAAGTATACTTGAGCTCACACGTGAATTTTTTGGCCAAATAATGTCTGTTTTTAACATGATGCCACCTCAATATCCATGGATCACAACCATCCAACTTTCAAACTTATTCTTACATACCTATATACTCGAGTATAAGTCGAGTTTTTCAGCACAATGACTCGAATCAGTATTATGACAGTGTCAGTGTGTGTGTGTGTGGTGTGTGTGTGGGTGTGTGTGTGGGGGGGTGGTTTTAACGAGGGGCTATATACCAATGATGGGGGCTATGTACTGTGATGGGGCATATACTGTGATGGGGGAGTTATATACCAGTGATGGGGGTGCTATATACCAGTCATGGGGGCACTATACATCAGGATGAGGGGCTATATAGAGTGATGAGGGGCTATATACCAGGATGGGGGGCTGCTTATTTTCCCACCCTAGGCTTATACTCAAGTCAATAAGTTTCCCCAGTTTTGGGGGGTAAAATTAGGGGCCTTGGCTTATACTCAAGTCGGCTTATACTAGATATATTTTTACCTAGATGTCTCCAGAAACTCCAAATCTTTAGATATGTACTACAAATTAAAAGCCTTTGAATGTTCTATGTTGAACATTTTCTAAAATTGATCAGTTGTTCAGATTGGTGAACTTGTGACCATCTTTGTTTCAAAGAGACTACCTCCCTAACATGCTCAGTCATGAGTCCAAGTTGAAAATTGACCCCCTGGCTGTACTTTTGTAGACTTTTGTTAAACCTTTCCTAACGTTTTTTGAGATGTACTGCTGCCATCAATTTCTAAATTAGTTCTTTTCCTCAACTGAAATAGGTCTTAATTTTTATCTTGTCATCTGTGTTATAGGTTCGGCTGTGAATAAAATATAGCTATTAGATTTCCAAATTATTGCATTCTTGTTTTCTTTAAATATTACACAGCGTCCCAACTTTTTGGAATTGGGGTTGTACAATACTTGCTAACTTCATTAATCCAGTTGAAAATTCCTATTATATAGTTAGACGACTGTGATTTTCTGAAAATAACAACTGGTTATGTAACAAGTAACCTTTATTTCATGTCACAAAAAGATGTTACATTCTTTTGTTTCCTTGTTTGTTATACGAAGAAAAAAAAAAAAAAAACAACTTTAAAGAATTTATATTAAAATACATAAAATTGCTTTATCTATAAAAATGGTGCTTAAGAAGAGATTCTAAATGAGAGCTTCCAATATTTTACTGTCATTCCAATTGATTTCAATGAAGAGTGCATGTATGAACAGTTTTAAACAACTTTGGCTTGTAGAAACAAACTCTTAACTTAATAATCTTTCTGATTGCAATAACGAAATGATGTACATAAACTAAAGGGGCAAAGGGCCTAGTTCTCCAGCATTCTGATAAGGAAAGATATGGCAATGTGTTTATTCACACAATTCACAGTTGCGTGCAATACACTGTAGACTAAATTGACTATGGGTGCCACCTGTGTCACATGGGGAGCAGAGTCTGTTGTTCTACTGCACGAAAGGCTGGCAGCTGTGATTAGGAATTGGCACAAAGGCGAAGGCAAGCAGCCAAGACTCTCACCTCAGATAGAGGCAGCTGGCGACTTCTGGCACAAGTAGATTTGCTTGTCACGTTATGTTCATGGAACTGACAGTGAGCCAAAGCTTGCCCCCTTTAGCCCTGTGCCCTTAAGAACCAGCAATTCTTACTATGTCTTCCATCTTGATAATTGCTAAAGGTAGCACAAACAACAAGAAACACTAAAATGCAACCATGGACACTACAGAATAGTGTACATTTTGCAAAACGCTATAGACCCCATTTATAGTTAAACAAATCCTAGATCCATTGTGACTTGCTGTATATACTCAAGTACACTTTGTGTGCTGAATAGTGCCCCCTCGGTTATACTTGAGTCAGTCCTATTTGCTGTGGGGGGTGTGTGACCAGAGGCAGGAGCGGGTACCAGAGGCTGGCGTGGGCTGCAGAGGCAGCGAGAGGTCACTGAGCCCGCTCATTAGGCTAATGTAATATGCACTGTAGCCCCTGTCCATTACCTCTCAGCACTGAACCCGGTGCTGAGAGGTGGGCAGGGGGAACAGCGCACATTACACTTAGTTTAACCCCCTTTCCCATCCCTGTATATGGCACCCCATGCACACAAAATCTTTACTTACCAGTAATTGTATTTTACAGAGTCCATGACAGCACCACTGAGAGAGGGAAACCGCCCACAGACAGGAAACCTACAGATAAAAAGGGGTGGGCCCCCTTAGTTGGTTACAGAGAAATTAGAGGAACCGCCATAACCGCATAAATATACAAACACCATGATTAATAACATCAGAAGACCATCACCATAAGGTGTGTAAAGGGGCACACAAAACCCTCTGGTAATAAGTGGAAACCCATGAATCATAAGAAATAATAAAAATATCAATAATAATATTGCTAATAAGCAATCTAAAGGGTGGGAATTGAGTGGGTGCTGTCATGGACTCCATAAAATACAATTACCGGTAAGTAATCTCAGATTTTCCAATCGCCATGACAGCACCCACCGAGAGACTTGCAGAGACCATTACCTGGGAGGGACTACAGTATTGAGAAATGCCCTCCCAAAGTCTAGGTCAGATGAAGAGGATAAGTCAAGACGATAATGCCGAAAAAAGGTAAAAGCAGAGGCCCAGGTAGCCGCCTTATAGATTAACTCAATAGGAATACTAGCACGTTCTGCCCATGAGGCAGACAAGGCCCGTGTTGAATGGGCCTTAATTCCGTCAGGAGGCTTCTCACCTTTTTCAGAATAGGCCGAGCAGATAGCCTCCCGAATCCATCTGGAGATGGTGCGTTTTGTGGTGCTAGCAAACTTCCGAACACCCTGGAATTAGACAAACAAAGCCCTACTCTTCCTCCAGGGCTGAGTCCTAGCAATATACTCAAGGACAGTCCGCTTCACATCTAGTGTCTGAAACTTCAGCTCTTCAGGGATAGATGGAGTATCATAGAAGGAGGGTAGGACAATTTCTTGGCTCCTATGAAACTTATCTTTAGGGAGATATGAAGGGTCTGTTTTAAGCACCAACATATCTGGGAACACCAGAAGGAAAGGGGGGGGGGGGAAAGTCTACCGAGAGAGCCTGTAGGTCACCCTCCCGCCTAGCACACGTCAATGCTACCAATAAGGCTGTCTTCAAGGTTAAATGCTTAATCGAAGTTGTAGCCAAAGGTTCAAACGGAGGACCAGTCAAAGCGTCCAGTAACATAGTAACATAGTAACATAGTTTTTAAGGTTGAAGGAAGACTTTAAGTCCATCTAGTTCAACCCATAGCCTAACATGTTGATCCAGAGGAAGGCAAAAAAAACCCATGTGGCAACACTAAGCTCCACATTGGGGGAAAAAATTCCTTCCTGACTCCAGATACGGCAATCAGACTAACTCCCTGGATCAACGTCCTATCAAAGAATCTAGTATGTGTACTAAGTTCAAGTACCAGGGTGCTAATCTAGAGATGTGCACCTGTTCACTACGTTCACATGCCTGGAAAGAAACGGGAGACCCATCTATCACCTGCCACATTACAATTGAAT
Source organism: Allobates femoralis (assembly GCA_033576535.1). Classification (NCBI taxonomy): domain Eukaryota; kingdom Metazoa; phylum Chordata; class Amphibia; order Anura; family Aromobatidae; genus Allobates; species Allobates femoralis. The sequence continues at coordinate 212,034,043 of JARQOC010000004.1, forward strand.
AGGGCGCCTAAAGCAGATACTTGGACCGTTAGGGTACTGACAGCCAAACCCAACTCACGGTCCTTCTGCTAAAACTCCAGAATGGCCGGAATCGGGGCCCGGTCTGTGAGGTCCCCAGAATAAAATTGTAAAAATTTCCACCAAACTCTGCAATAAAGATTAGTGGTCACCTCCTTTCTACTATAAAGAAGGGTAGAATGCGCCCGAAAACCCCCCTCCATCTCCGAAGCTGCCTCTCAAATTCCAGGCCATTAGATGTAGGCCTTCCACCTGGGGGTGATGAAACAGACCATGAGAGAGCAGCCATTGATCCGTTGGAAGTACCCAATGGGTTGGACACTGACATAGCCCTCAGCCAGGAAACCCAAGGCCTACTGGGCCAGAAGGGGGTGATCAGGATGACTCTCGCCCCCTCCTCCCCGATTTTGCGAAGAACCAGAGGAATCAGACGCAAGTGAGGTAAGGCATAAACCAGTTGATAATAGGCGACCGGGTCCCCCCCTGGTGATTTATGTATGCCACCACTGTGGTGTTGCCTGTCTGAATCCTGACGTGGGAGTTGCCGAGGTAAGGCAAGAACCAGAGGAGAGCTTACATGACCGCCCGCAACTCCTTCAGATTGGAAGAGCCCAATTCCTCCTCTGGGGTCCATCGATTATGAGCTAGGCGATTCCCCATGTGGACCCCCCACCCGAGGGACTGGCATAAGTCGTCACTGCGGAGTCTGGAGTAATGACCCAGGTCACCCTTGGATAAAGTGAAGCAGTTTCATCCACCAGAACCGAGAATTTATTATAGAAACAGACAAACGAAGTCGGCCTTTCAAGTGACCCTGTAAGGATTCGCCTGCAGTTCATGTTGGAGACTGCGAGAGTGGAACTGAGCCCACTGTACTGCTGGGATACAAGAAGACAGGCATAGCCTGCCTCAGGCACAGGTCGGGTTTGTCCATAACTCTGCCTACGTTGGCCATCACCGAGGACACCTCGTCGTCCGGCAAGAAACATTTTTGGACTCCTGAGTCTAAGAGAAGACCCAGAAAACTTTGCACTGGAGTAGGATGCAGTCTTGACTTCTGGAAGTTTAATTATCCACCCTAATTCCTGTAGGGACGACATGACATGATTTAGGTTGGAACTTGCACTGAGCTTCAGTGTTCCCAGCTATCAAAAAAATCGAGCAATATGAGTATCCCATTGTCTCACAAAAGCCATCACTTCTGACATCACCTTTGTAAAGACGCGAGGAGCCATACAAAGTTCGAATGGCATGGTGGCAAACTGCAGATGCCTGACACAACCTTCTAGAGAAGCTGCAGCTCTTAGAAAGCGTTGGTGATCCTGATGAACAGGGAGATGATAGTAGGCGTCTTTTAGGTCTAGAACCGCCATGAAACACCTGAGGTAAAGAAGGCAAATGGTAGATTGGATTGACACCATTTTAAAAGACTGAAATCTGAGGAAGAAGTTTAATTTCCGAAGATTAATAATAGTTTGAAAGGAACCATCTGGCTTCAGAACCAGGAACAAAGGGGACTAAAAACCCCTTCCCTCCTGGTTCCCAGGTACTTCCCCAAAAATTAATTTACGTAACAAATCTCCAACCTCCAATTCCAGTGCCTGTTGTTGGACAGGACAGTTTGAAGAAAGGAGTCCCTCAGGATCCTCTCAAAATCTAACTTCAACCCAGATGAAATAAGGTTGAGGATCCATTGGCTATATGAACTTTGGGACCACTGATGGAAAAAATAAGAATCTACCACCTACTGGTGGGTCAAAACTAACGATACTTGGGCTTTGTCTTGGAGGCAGAGGGACATTATAGTAAGTACCCCTTTGTTTCTTTTTGGCCGAATCCCACCTGGCATTTGATTTCTGCCTTGAAAACTGGCGCTTCCTGAACGCTCTCCTATAGTTGGGGACGGAAGGATTAGGGAAACCCTTTTTTATACCTCTTCTGCCTTAGACAAGATATCATTGAGTACAGGGCCAAAGAGGTACTCACCCCGGCACAAAATAGTGCACAACTTGCTCTTAGCATGTGCATCTCCTTTCCACTCTTTCAATCACAATGATCTACGGACCGCATTATCGGTAGCGAGCAGTTCTCTAATCTTATTTAAGCTGTAACACTCACCAAAAGCGTCCACCACTTGACCTAGCACAGGCACCTTAGCACTTGCGACCAGCGAAACTTGGGGTCTGACTGGTAACGCTTATCTGTGGTTGACTGCTGGCTTTTTCACTTGAATATACCCCATCTGTATAACTACAATTTATATTTTGCCAATCACCAGTTTATTTGTGGTGTAATACCACTACCTGCATTATTCAATTAGAGGCGATTTCTACTATTTGCCTTACATAAACTTGGTATATAATAGCTGGCGTCTATTCCTGTTGGTTAACTCTTCCCAGCAACAATTTTACTGGAGGGAGGTTCCTTAGCACTGCATCACATAAGATTGCTTCCATTTTGTGCACTACGATTGTATAAGATTATATGAGGTGATATATATTGTGTATCATATTTACAACTGGTTATCTGGCCTTCCCATGGTACTGGCAATTCATTCCCAGTTATGATGTCAAATCATCAATATTGTATGCATACATATTCTTGAAGCTTTGCTTTACACTGATTGGATATTTGACCAATTAACCCTGGTTGGTATAGGCCTAAGTTGATGTGACTCCATACTCATGCCCAGCATAAAACTCCCTCTCCAGTTTAAAAGGGGTTGCTCCTCATTGTACAATTGTTGTATTTTATGATTGTTTTCAATTGATACGCAGGCACTTATTGACATTATACAGTGCTATATAACAAGTGATCCAATTTTACTAAGAATTCCTTTTTTCCCCTTCAAACAGTCTTGAAACCACAAGGTGTCTAGTAAACCATAAGGTGTCTGGTCATTACAAACATTGTTCACACATTACGTGTGGTGGGCCCCTCATGTTTGTATATGTGTAATTTTTTATTGATTTTAATATTGTTTGTCCGCATATGTGTTGAAGAAATTGATTGTTATACACTTTCTAAAACAATATTTGGTGTGCTCCCTTTATGCCATGTCTTTTTCTTAAATTCGCATTGACCGTTCGTGGTATGGTGAGCACTTAGTTTTTCTTACCCTCTAAAGACCTAGTGGTGCTTCTCTCTCTTTTGTATAGTCTATGGACCGCATTAGAGAATCCCGCAGATTTGGCCGCCATGCAAAGCGAATCAGCAGACACATCAGCCACATATGTTGACCCATACTGAATCTGAGGAATAGCTGCCAACAATTTGTCTCTCGATACCCCCGATCAAATCTGTTCTTCCGATTGGTCCAACCACACCAATTGGGAAGGAGCTACACATGTAGGAGTAATGGCAGGTCTAAATGCTCCTACAGCTGAGTCCCAAGACCTTTTGAGCAAGGTTTCAGCCTACCAGTCAGACTGATCTTTCAGCAGCCTCCATCTTCTAACAGCAAGACATTCCTCTTAGACGAAGTAGATACTGCTGCGTCGACTTTAGGAATCTTAGACCAGTCAAGCAATTGGGAATCCTCAAAGGGATACTTCCTCTTTGAAGTCGAAGGTAAAAAACACTAGATTCCTGCCTTTTCCACTCTGTCTTGACCAGGTTTTTAATGGCATCAATGACAGGGAAAGCACATCGTTTTATCTGAGACAACCCATAAAACATAACCTCCTGGGCCGTCTTTGACTCCTTACTGTCTATGATCCACATAGTGGCACAGACTGATTTCACCAGGGTGCCAATCTCATGAATGAGAACACAAGATCCACCCTCATCCTGAGAAGAGGAACCAGAATGGGAAGTATGTACTAGGCCCTCCTCCTGGGATTCATTATCAGAGGCACAAGGAGAATGATGCTGTGGCGGAGGCAAGCAAGGCTGTGGGATCTGGGAAAGAGAATTCATGATCTCCTCCCGTATAAATTCTTTAAAAAGTCAGCTGTGCGGACAGGAGCCTCTTCATCAAGAGAGTCTGGGCTATACAAGTCTGGCATAAACGTTTGCCATAATCATCTGGCATGGGCTGCACACACAAAGCACATTGCCTATGTTTCCGTTTTTCCAATTTCTTTCTCGCTTGGGTAAGAAGGATAGAGAGAGAGAGTGGGGGGGGGGGGGGGGGCGGGGGGAAAGAGATCAGCTCAGACGATCACACAAAAATATCTCACCCCTGATGCTGACATGAACAGATCCCGGCTCTGGAAGTGGAGTCCCAGCCCAGGACTTGGAGACTTTCTCTGTCCGTTACCCAGTGGAGCGTTCTTTGCTGGAATGAACATCCTTGGTGGCCCGCCTGCTGCTGCCACTACTCATGCTGCCACTGGCCTGCTGTCTGACACCCTTTGGGTGCCCCTCTGCATCTCTGGGGGATGATATGTTTGGGCACACCATCTTGCCAGCAGACCCATGTTTTAAACCATTTTCCTGCCTTGTGATGTGTCGCGCACTTCCAGTTCAATGGGCGCTTCTGCCGGCGCACATGCGCACTGGAAACCCCAGAAGCCAGCCGCCACGCGACACAGGGCGGCCTATCTCCGTGCCCAGCGTCGCCGGATAAGCAACAGGAAAGGCCCCAGGCTGCACCCGCACGACCCAAAGTGGCACCACTTTGACCCTGGGTCATGCCATCCATATGGCGGAGGAAGGATCCAGCCTCCCCCGATGCTGCTCCGAGCACTCGGATTCTACCGTCCACGCAGGCACCGCATGGAATCTACAGGCTCCAGGTACAGTTAACTTAATCTGTAGATTTCCTCAAGCACAGAAATCCAACTGAGGAGGCGAGGGGGACCGCCCCTTTTTATCTGTAGGTTTCCTGTCCTTGTAGGCGAATCACCTCTCTCGGTGGGTGCTGTCATGGCGATAGGTAAACAATTAACAATTTAACTTACCTCTTCATCGCTCACCTGCAACACCAGGGCGTCCTCCTGTCTGTGCCCAGCATCTGATCATGTGAGCGGTCCAGCAAGGTGACGTCATCGCTGTGCACACAACTTACATGATCGGATACCCGGGACCAGAAGACAGAAGGACGCCACGATGCTTGGGAGAAATGGAGAGGAGATAAAAAAAAAGTAATAAATGATTTGAGTGTAGCAGCATGGAGGCCACATACAGTGATGGGGGGCTACTATATACCAGGAGAGACTATATATAGTGAAGATGGGGCCATGTACCAGCATGGGGGCGGGGGGGCCGGCCATATACATTGATGGGGAAGCTATATACCGTTATGGGGGTTGTATACAGTGATGAAGGACTATATACCAGGATGGGGACTGATATGCCATGATAGAGGCAATATTCCAGGCTGGAGGATGAAGGCTATGTACCAGGCTGGAGAGCTGCTGCATTTCCCACCGTTGGCTTATACTCGAGCCAGTAAGCTTTCCTTGTGGTAAAATTAGGGGTCCCTGCTTATATTCGGGTCGGCTTAAGTCTATGGATTTCCAGATTGAGATTAAAAAGTAATAATACATCTGGCCTTTCGAAGGTCTTAAATTAAGCAAATAGAAAAACAAGACAAACATACATGACAAATTACAGCGTTATTTATAAAAATAAAAAAAATAAAAAATTCCAAATTGCAGAAGTAGTGTAAGACATTAATTACAATGTATGAATTAAAGGGAACCTGTCCCCATGAAGATGCAGTGCAATCAGCAGGCACTATGTTATAGAGCAGGGGAGCTGAGCAGATTGATATATCGTTTTGTGAGAAAAGATTCAGAATGACAAATTATACTGAATAACCTATGATTTTATCATTATAACCTCTGTTCTAATGATATTATACAAATGGGATGTCTAAAAAAAGATTTATAAAGCTCATGTTCCCTATGTTGAGGGCCAGCAACTAGACACAAGGGCATTCGTTCACCTGCCTAAGCCACCCTGAGAGTGTGATAATTACCAGCAGCTGACGTCACCTTGAGAAACCAGACATCTCGCTGTGCCTCTGTATCCGGGTGTATGTGTCCCCCGCTTCAGAGGCGAACTGCACATGCACAGAAGACTCCAAAAATTTCAGACTGAGTGTGGCTCTGTATTGGGTGTAAGTAGTTTTTAAAAATGCAGCCGTTTTCCCAATTCAGGCAGGGGAAAAAAAAAGCAACTCTTGCACATGTCATTTCTAAAATCTCAGCTTTTGCTTGTACTGTAAAAAAACAGCTTTTAATTTGCATAAAAAAAAAAAGGCTGCAAAACATAATGAGTCAATTCCCAAGGGCATGCCTAATTTTTCAAACACTGCTTCTAAATTTTGGCCTAGGTTTTTGTTAAATAATAGTACTAATAATACAACTTATATATATGTCAGTGCAGGGTGATGAATTGGGTATAAACCCACACTGCTGTTTTACTAAGGAAGAATATCAGATCAGTCCACATAATTCAGATGATTTATTAAGTCAACGCGTTTCAAAGCCACCACGAGCTGCTTCCTCAGGATAAATCATCAATAGATTTGTCCTAAGGAAGAAGCTCGTGGTGGCTTTGTTTCACATTGACTTTGTAAATCATTTTTGATCTATATGGACTGATCGGATATTGTTCCTTGGCAAAACAGCAGGGCGGGTTTATACCCAATTCATCACCTTGCACCGACATTTCTCCACGTGGGTCTGCAGCAGCTGTTATATGCGTATAGAGTAGTTGTGACTCTCACAACCACCAAGGGAGAGCTTTTTCTGTAACGAACATTGCGATTTATGTGTAAAAGATAAGATTTTTTGATCAAATAATGTCACTAAGTACCCTATTTTACTTTTATGCACTTTGCAATGTTATTTCTTCATTTATTTTAGGGTATTTTGCCCACAATATATTTTTTGTTGATGTTGCTGTTTTGAGGCCAATGTGAACATGCACCTACTGCATTTTTCCAATTTAGTTCCAGTTCACATTTTGTTTCCTTATAATTTATTTATATAGCGCTGTCATATTCCACAGCACTTTACAATTGAGCATGGGGGACGAGGGGTGCAATGGACAGACAATAAAAACAATACAGTGTGTAGCATATAGTTTAAAGGGAACCTGTCACCTCATCTAAGCCCCTAACCTGTCAATTCCTGCCCCTGCAGCACCCAAATACTTTATTAACCATCCTTGTCTGAGCTCATACGTCTTTGTAAAAGTTAAATAGATCGTTTTAATAACTGACATGAATGATGTTGGGTGGGCATTCCTACAGTGGTTTCTGACGGCGGGGCAGTGTCTCCAGGGCCACGCTCCCCACGCCTCGCTGCTCCAATTATGCCCCGATGGGCGTAATCCTATCATGAGCGCACTTTCATCTTTCAAATAACACAACTTGGAACTGTATGACGTGCCATCATGTGATGCCGGCGTGCGTCATATTTGGATCTTCCAGCGCGCGTCACATTCTGATCTTCTCTCCGCACCATGTCTCCTCCTGGTGCCTGACATCACAGGCCGCCTTCAGAGCATGCGCAGAAGGCATGCTGAACGTGGCCTGGACGTGCCGTACACCCGGCGAACAGCACATGCTCGGGATTGACACGCGCTGGCATCACGTGATGCTGCGTCATACAATTGCGCGGCAGGGAATTTGAAAAATGAAAGGTCACTCATGAAGGAAGGATTACGCCCTACGCCCATCGGGGTGAAATTAGAGCAGTGAGGAGGGGGAGAGCGGTCCTGGAGACACTGCCCCTCTGTCAGAAACCACTGTAGGAATGCCCACCTGACATCATTCATGCAAGTTATTAAAACGATCTATTTAACTTTTACAAAGAGCTATGAGCTCAGACAGTGATAATTAATAAAGTTTTTGGGTGCTGCAGAGGCAGGTATTGATAGGTTAGGGGGCTTAGATGAGGTGACAGGTTCCCTTTAACAATTACAGGAGGATTGGGAACTCTGCTCGCAAGCTTACAATCTTGTTTTTGTGCGTTTTTACACATAACATTATGGAATTCAAAGAGGATGCATTTTCTTTCTCATTACTGTTTTTCTGCCCATCTCTGCTTGAAAATGTCCTCAATAAACTTAGGTTGCTCTCACATCAGCGTTTTTTTTAAATCGAGGCAGATGCGATGAAAAAACGCATCTGCCGCGATTACCGCATAACCGCTGCACTTGTGGCACAGTTGCGGCAAGCCCCATACAATGTATATGCGGGCTTGCGGGAGGTGCATATACATTGTATGGAGCTTGCCGCAACTGTTATGCGGTAATCGCGGCAGATGCGTTTTTTTCACCACATCTGCCGTGATTTCAAAAAACCGCTGATGTGAAAGCAGCCTTAGGCTGTGTTCACAAGCTGTGTATTTGTCGCGTTTTTTACGCGCGTTTTTTTAAGGGGAAAAATGTGCGTAAAAAACCCCGAGACAGAACAACTTCAATTGCGCTTTTTTACGCACGTTTCTTCCAGTGCTTTTAATGGGGCCTATGGAAGAAACGCGCGTAAAAAACTGGAAAGAATTGACATGTTCATTCTTTTTATGCACGCGTTTTTTGCTCCACAAAGTCTGAATGGCACAAAGTGAATGTCCATTCACTTTGCAGGGAAATGCAGACGCACATGCATTTTTGGAGCAAATACGCGCGTAAAAAAACGCGCCAAATACGCAGCGTGTGAACGCAGCCTAAGGCTTGTTTCACACTGCAGTTTTTTCCCCCGATCAGGTTCCATCCGGTTTGTGTGCCAAAACCAGGAGTGTCTCCAAAACTCAGAACAGGTGTCAATCTTTCAATTGTAGTTTTTCCTCTGCAAGTTCCTCTCCTGGTTTTGGCACACAAACAGTGATGGACACTGATTAGTGAAAAAAGTGCAGTGTGAAACCGGCCTTACCATAATAGCAAAATGGTTTAAAGGTTCAGACCCTCTCTCTTAATAGTGCAGCTTTCGTCACACACTGCCCAGCTCTTCTGTCCATACAATGGCTGCTGATGAGTGACCGGACCTGTCTGTCAGCTCCTAAAATTGTAAAGAAATTCGTCTAGTTTGTGAGAAAAGATGCACTAACAAGAGAACGTGGCCAACCCCTTTAACACTTCTTACTGTTTAGACTATGTCATTTTATTCAATCTTTGTACTTTTTCTGTAGTTTGGCACATTCAAGTATTGAATCCCAATATCATCTTATGTGCACAACATGAAATCTGACTAAATATTGACTTCCTTGACAAGGTAAATGAAAAAAAAAAAAAAAAAAAAAAAAAAAAAAATGATAATGAGTTGTCAGACAGGTTACTCCAGCTGCACCTGCTTTCCCCAGCTGTTCAATAGTCACACGCAACATACCCTCCATTCATAGGAGGCCTCATTCATCAAGCATGTTCCCTAGCACAGCCAAACCTTTAGGTTTAACCAATTCACGCTTGTGCAGCGGCAGTTGTGTATTAGCTTGTTGTATATCACAGACAATATGATAATAGTTTTGAAAAGAAGTGTCTCAGAGTACAACAGACCCTATAAAGTCACATTTACTGACAAAATGACCATCTCTCGTGGCAGCCTGTTCCACTCATTGATCACCCTCATTGTGAAAAAGTTTTTTCTAATATCTTGCTTCATGCTGCCAAAAATACAGGCAGTTAAGTATATTTTCTCTCTAAAAAGCTCCAGCATTTCAGAGAACATACTGTATAAGTTAGAGGATCTGTCTGGGGACCATAGGCAAAGAAAAGACTACTTTTGACCCCTTCACCCCTGGGCGATTTTCCACTCCCCCTCCCCTTCTCTCAGAGCCGTCTTTTTTTTTTTTATTATTCGTCAATATAGACATATGAGGGCTTATTTTTTGCATGTCGAGTTGAACTTTTGAATAAAATCATTTATTTTACCATATAGTGTACAGGAAAATAGGGACAAATTCCAATTGCAGTGAAATTGCAACAAAAATGCAATCACACATTAGTTTTTTGGGTTTTTTATTCACATGTTCACTATATGGTAAAACTGACATGTCAGTATGATGCCTCGGGTCAGTACTAGTTTGTAGATACCAAAACATGTCTACTTTTATGGTTATCTAACTGGTGAAAAAAATTCAGACGCTTTTAAAAAAGAATTGCACTTCTGGGCCATTTTCAGTCACCCATAGCGTTCTTATTTTACGGGATCTGGGGCTGTGTGATGGCTTTTTGTTTGCGTCTTGAGCTGATGTTTCTAACTTATACCATTTTGGGGTAGTTGCGCTGTTTTGATACCCATTACTGCATTTTATTGCAATGTAGCAGGAAGAAAAGAAAATGTAATTTTGGTGTTTGGACTTTGTTTTTCCATTACGCAGTTTACTGATCTGATTAACTGATTTTATACTTTGATAGATCGGGCATTTATGAACGTGGCGATACCAAATGTGTGTATATTTTTTAAATACTTTTATTTTCAATGGGGCAAAAGGGGGGATGATTTAACATTTAATTTTTTTTAATTTTACTTGGCCCACTAGAGGGCCTCAGTGCCAAATGATCGCTTCTCCAATCTAGAGACATGCTGCTGCGTCTCTCTAGGTAGGAGAAATGATCACTTTCTGCTGGTGACCTCACAGAGATCACCAGCAGGAAGTGATTCAGGACAGCTTCCAGGGTCATTAGAGGACCCTGCACTGTTCAGGTAACAGACGGAGGTACCATGATCACATGGTTGCATCATCACGGGACCTCCGATCACGGCAGGGAACAGCACGATCCCCATCGTGGGCCTTTGGATCGTGCTGTCAGTCACTGACTGCGCAATACAAAGGTTTAACATCACCAATTGGTGGTGTTAGCTACACATCTCAGTTGATGAGATCAGCAGAAATGTGAGGGTGAGAATGGAAGCCCACAGTGTCAGCTCGCATTAGGGGACGGGACACAGCCAAGGACATACATGCACGTTTTTGGTCTTGAAGGGGTTTACCAGGTGATATTCCGTTTCTTGTTTTCCAAAAACAGGTATAAAAATTCAAATGCATTTAAACTAGTGATGAGCGAGTAGCAAAATATCTGTACTCGCTACACTCATCAGGAAAATTTTAATACTCGCATATTCGTCCGAATAGCGAGTCTAATGTTATTCAATTAGTGATTGGCTCCGAACTCACACCCAGCTGTAAAACAAGTCTTTCCGGGACAGGCAGGAGGATGGTCTTTTTCTTGCGTTTCTATTAAATAAAACACCTTGTTGTGCCCCCCAGAGAGACCCCAACATTCAATCTGCTCTCACTCAGGTGCCAGCTCACTTTGTGTACTGAAGGGAGCCAGCAATATGTGTAATATTGATAACGATTGACGCATCACTCACGAGCATCTGCAATACTTGCTGAGTAACGAGCATCATGAATACAGTACTTTCCGTGCGAGTAGTGAATAGTAAAAATTACTCGCTCATCACTAATTGAAAATGCAAAAAAAAGTGAAATTTCACAGTTGTATTTTGAAGTTTGTATTTATCATGTTCACTATATGGTTAATGGATGTATTTAGGTATAAGGGTCCCGTCACACTTGGCGACGTTCCAGCGATCCCGACAACGACACGACCTGGTAAGGATCGCTAGAAAGTCACTGGTGAGATGTCGAACAGTCAGATCTACTCAATGACGCAGCAATGATACGGCGACCCATATAACGACCTCGGCAGTCGTTGGGACCCTGTCACACAGCAGCTAGTCTGATGACTCAGACCTACATGGCTGAGTTCTGAGTCGTCAACAACGTCGTTGTTAAGATGTCAAACACACTGATGCATGCTGGCCAGCGAGCGCACGACGATCAAAAAATGGTCCAGGTCATTTCAACACGATCGGCAATCTCACAGCGGGGGCCTGGTTGCTGCTACGTGTCAAACATAGCGAGATCACTGGTGAGGTCGCTGTTACGTCACAAAACCTGTGATGCAAAAGCGATCTCGCTGAGTGTGACGGGGGCTAAAGCCTGAATTTGGTACTGTGCAAAAAGATGCATACAAAAAAGCTTTAAGTTTATTTATCTATGCAACATTCTCAAATCACATTTAGCTAAACAAGCTTTGCTCAATCTTTGCACTTTGGGCTGCACATAGGCTGGCATTTCTAATACATAGTCATGTTTCAAAGGAAAACAAAAAAGTGGTGCTTGGAAAGTTACAGAAATGTGAATTAAAAGGTGTTTAAAGTGCAACATAATCAAGAGATTTTGGAATAATAATAAGTTACGCAATTAGAGGTGCTGAGATAATCTTATATATGTGCCCCTGCTCTTTACTGGAGTAATGGTCGTGTCCATATAGGGACATGGTCTGTTCATACCACATCTCCTGGGCCGGGGAGGACACAAAACAGTATACAGACGGCACAGCACGTCAACATATTTAATTATTTTGGTGAGGTAAAACATTTGTCTGTTTTTAGAATCTTTTTCTTTTCCAAAAAAAGAATAATTTGCGATTCCATGCTGTAATAATGACCGTATACTTTTTACTTTGTCCCCTGCCAGATTTGGCATCATCAGACTGTCATGATACGGTCAGAAACAGCATTTAAACAGTTCATACAGTCATGGCCAAAAGTGTTGGCACACTTGAAATCATTAAAGAAAAAAGTATTCATCCAAGAAAATTATTGCAATTACACATTGTGAAGAATGTGGGAGATAACATGTCATACCAATAAACTGTAAGTCATAGTCAACTTATTCAAAGTAGGAATCGGAAACAGGATGCATCTATCAATCAACAATTTAGTTCAATTGTAAATGAAGAAATGAGGAAAACAAATTATAAATAAAGAAGTCAGAGGACAAAGTCATTGAAGCCGAGACCTCCTGCAGTGGCAGGCAATTACCACAGAAAGGTATACTCAGAGAGATCAAAAGGCTGGCTTTTGTGTAGCAGAGACAGGCAAGTGAATTTCTCAGGGATTGATCAAAGAAATATCAAAATACATGTAGGCACCAGTGGACAGTTATAAACATTGAGTTGTGCATAGCTCACAAAAATATGGCACATTTTAAGCCTCAGCATAGAAGGACAAGCATAATACATATTTTCCCTTAACTGTGAGATGTGCCTATGAGCTCCAAATTAATATCTAGCAGCTGTAAGACAGTACACACATCATATTTCTTAAACTATAAACAGGTAAATTCAGTATAGGAAAGATAATGGTAATATCTCTCGCCTGGAACCCGAAGAGCAAAGGTATGCTGAACGCTGGAATTTCATAATTTTTTGTAGTTCTGCGCACATCCCAAAGACAGCCCCCACACAAGGTCATCAAGGGTTTGGTCAAGTAAGGTGTTAAAATGTACCCACATTTCTTAAGCCCCCGTCACACTAAGCGAGAACGCAAGTTTAGTGATGCAATGGCGACCTCACCAGCAATCTCGCTATGTTTGACACTTAGCAGCGACCAGACCCCTGCTGTGAGATCGCTGGTCATGTCAGAATCACGTGGACCATTTTTTGATCGTTGGGGTCCCACTGGGCAGCATGCATCGGTGTGATTGACAGGGACAACGACCTCAGTACTACAGGTCTGAGAAACAGGGTCCCAACGACCTCTGTATCATGCCGGATCATTGCTGCGTCGCTGGTGAGATCTGACTGTTTGACATCTCACCAGCGACCACATAGCGACGCACCAGCGATCCCTACCAGGTTGTATCGTTATCGGGATCGCTGGTGGGTCGCCAAGTGGGACGGTACCCTTAAGGGGGAGTCACACGCGTCAATATCGCCTGCACGATCTCGGCTGCACGTGACGTTGCAGCGATATTGATGCGTGTGACATACTGAATCAACCAGCGATAAATCGCTGGTTGATGATCGCCAAGTTTTAGAACCTGCTCTAAAACCTGGCGATTGTCGCCCGGTGGACACGCAGCATCGCTGCGTGTGACACCGGGAGTAGCGATATTCCAGCTCCCAGCGCCTCTCACAAGCGCTGGGAGCTGGTATCCAAGGTAAACTGTGGGTATCTAGGCAGCGCGCGCTGCCTAGATACCCGACGTGTACCTTAGTTACCAGCCTCCTCCGCTCACCGGCTGGTATCTAAGGTACACAGCGGGTAACTGGGGTCCCTAGTTACCCGCTGTGTACCTTATATACCAGCTGGTGAGCGGAGGAGGCTGGTAACTAAGGTACACATCAGGTATCTAGGCAGCGCGCGCTGCCTAGATACCCGCAGTTTACCTTGGAGACCAGCCTACTACCGCTTCCAGCAGGCTGACAGCGGGAGCAAGACATCGTGGAAACGATATTTAAATTGTTTCCATGATGTCTCTGGTCAATTGATCGCTGGTGAGTCTGTCTGTGTGACAGCTCACCAGCAATCAGCCGTCAATGTCGTCAGCAATCATCTCACTGACGACATTGACGCGCGTGACTCCCCCTTTAGTGTCAAATTCTGAAGTGCTAGCAAACAGTCTTAATCTAAATCCCATTGCATACCTGTGGAGAGACCCTAGGCCTTCAAATATGAGAGACCTGGAGAAGTTTGTAAAAGAAGAGTGGTCCAAAACTCCAGTTGAGAGGTGTAATGGTGGGTTTACACACACCAATTTATCTGTTCAATATCTGAACCAATCTCTGGTTGCAGTGAAATCATGGATACATTGCTCCATGTTGTACACAGCCACAAAATGGAGCAATGTATCCATGATTTCACTGCAACCAGAGATTGGTACAGATATTGAACAGATAAATTGGTGTGTGTAAACCCACCATCAGAAGCTTGTTGATTGTAATACGAAGCAATTTCTTGCAGTTATTGAATCCAAGAGCTGTGTAACCGAATATTAAGTCGGGGGAACCAACTTTGCTGGTGCATTTTTGGGTCTGAGTGAAATTATGTTCAATTTGCCTTTTTTTTCCATTTTTTTTATGCTGTTCCAATACACAAGGAAATAAACATACATGACAAAACATGTAATTGCAATAATTTTCTGGGAGAAATACTTCATTTTCTGGAACAAATTCAAGGCTGCCAACACTCTTGGCCATGACTGTAGCAGGGACACGTATATAAAATTCTCAGAATAGGAACATTTTTTCTTTTAAACACATCCAATTGCATAACTTATTATTAGTATCTCAACATCCATTTATTAACGGGAACCTGTCAACTATGTCCCCAAACCTATCACTACCTGTCCCTGCAGCTTCCTAGTACATCCCTAAGCATCGCTGTCTGAGCCAATACTGTACTGTAATAGTTGAGAAAAATAATTTTATAACTTGCATTCTCGTATGGTAATAATGGGTGTCTTCTGAGTGTAGTCACTCTGGGCGTTCGCTCAGCGTCCATGTCCCCCTCATTCTGTGGTTATGCCCCGGTGGGCATAACCTAATTTACAAGCCTGGTCCCGGCGTTTGAAATCTATGGGCTACTCCTTCCTGTTAGGACATGCCAGCCACGTAATTTCCGATTTTGTGCATTGATGTTAAGTTTTGGGTGTACTGGCTGGCTTCAGAATGTGTGCCGCACATAATCTGAAGCCAGCCAGTACACCCAAAACTTAACATCAATGCACAAAATCGGAAATTACGTGGCTGGCATGTCCTAACAGGAAGGAGTAGCCCATAGATTTCAAACGCCGGGACCAGGCTTGTAAATTAGGTTATCATGCCCACCGGGGCATAACCACAGAATGAGGAGGACATGGACGCTGAGCGAACGCCCAGAGTGACTACACTCAGAAGACACCCATTATTACCATATGAGAATGTAAGTTATAACAATTTTTCTCCACTATTACAGTACAGTATTCGGACAGACAGGGATGCTTAGGGATGTACTAGGAAGCTGCAGGGACAGGTTGTGATAGGTTTGGGGGCATAAATTAGCTGACAGGTTCCCTTTACAATGAACTTTGTGGGAAAACCCCTTTAATCACATGAGTGGTACACTGTTGAAATGCACACGAAAATGCAGTTTAAGCATTCTACAAGCAGATCTTTATGCCTGTGCAGCTTTGCAGATTGAATTGGTGTTTACCTGCAAAACTGCACGGACAGTATCAGTATACAGACCACGCAAATAGGTTGTAAAGTGCGTTGCAGTGTTTTTCGGAGGATACATGTGTCATTTAACTGTACTAATAGAAGGTTCGTGCTAGTTAAAATGAATTTTACTCTGCATAACTACTAGATCCTGAAGATGCACGATACAAAGACATGCATTGTTGTTCTATATACGGTGCACGAAAAGGTAATTATGATTAATGATTGCAAACAAGATAAACATGATGTAATTACACCTAACAACAGATGCCCACATTCCTGACACTTTGCGTGCCATACAACACTATTCTGTTGGCATTGCTCACACTATACAGGAAGGTAACTTTCAGGAACTGGCAGGAAATCTATTTAACTCCTTAACTTTTGCCAAGGTGAACCATCGCACACAACTTAATCGAGGACAGAGAGGGTGAAGGAGTAAGTCCTGTCACGCAATGAGAGAGAATCTAAAGCTAATGTTTAGACTTTTAATTACTGGATGACATATGTGCGAGTGAAGAAGGAACGCCTCCTGCCTCACACACACACACGCAAGGCAATTCTAGTCAAACCACAGCAGCAGTAATAAGGGATGTAATATAAACTTTACAGTGGGGTAAGGAGAGGAGCAAGCACTCCTCGGGGAGATGAGAAAGCTGGAAGGTGAAGTTAAACATAAAATCTGAAGTTAAATAGGGGGGAGCTTGGCAAAGCGCTATATGTTCTTCTAAACAAGCTGAACCTCAGGCACAATGGGGCATGCTGTGGATAGGAAGCTGGGGGGGAGGCTTGGCTGCTCAGGAAGCCAAGTAATTAAAGAGGCCCTGAAAGGAGGAGGGATGGGGGGGCTGTTTGAAAACTTTTACTATGAGATTTTACAGCTGGTAGTGAAGCTAGGCAGATACTGATTGAGCAGCACTCTTAACACGCAACACATGCAACAAAATCATTCACACTGTGGGAAGGGGCAAGGGTCACTTGTAATACATACAATGCCCAGTAACCCATTTCTGTCTGTAACAATCACATGGATTTACAACATTTGCATGAAATCAGAATTAGAGCTTATTCACACTTTTTTACTCCCACAATTCCCAGACCAACTGCAGATCTCCTGACCTGATCTAACAGCCTTATAGGCACATGTATCACTGTTGCTTTCACACAGTGTTTTTCTGCAATCCGACACTATCCGTTGAAAATCGGACAGCATCGGATCCGATTTTGCCCCATGTTATCCTTCCCTTAATGGCATCCATTTTTTGTCGGATCCAATTGTCCGATTTTTTGCAGCAGCCAAAATCGCAGACTGCTGCGATTTTGGAGTCCGCTGCAAAAATCGGATCGAATCGGATCCGATTAAAATAATATGGGACTCTATGGGGATCGGATGGAAAATCTGATCCGATATCGGAACAGATTTTTGTATTGCGCATACTCAAACTCCAAGACCTCCCACAGCCCTCCCCCATTTAAATCGGATCAGTTAAAAAAAAAATAAAATCGGATGCCATTGGTCCAATTTTTTATCGGATCTGATAAAAAAAAAAAAAATCAGCCCGCTGGCATCCAATTTTGAGCATCCGATCCGATCTACAACGGACAGCGTCAGATTGCAGAAAAATGCTGTGTGAAATCAGCTTAGCTGGGCTCAGAAGAACAGTGGTTAGTCTGGGAGTTCCAGCTGTAACATGGACTGTAAGATACAGCCTGTATAAAGCCTTGTGAATAAACCCTATGGCCTTATGCATACCACTGGATTAGTGTCCATTTTGTCCAATCTTCTGTAGATCACAGGTGGTTTTTCTTAGCAGAGAAGAGAAAAAAAATGATATAGTACATGCTCCAATGCATGCTATAGTTCAGAGCATACAAGAGGTAGAAAGGGGCACTCACCACAAAGCCTATTTACACTACCTCTCTATATATCAGGTGGACTTTTTCCATGGTCTGCACCACCAGAGCTAAATTTACAGCTATCGAATGTATGAAGTTGTATATAGACCAGAGCTGTGGAGTAGGACTCATGGAGCCAAAGTCCATTTTGGTAGTATAATATGGACCGACTTCTAAAATAATGAATTGGGTACAGTAGTTCAATGCAGTATGTGCTGATTATTATTATGAATTATGTTCTAAATATATTGATTATTGTATCATAATGATTAAAGCCTGATGTTCACATTGTACTACGATAAATTTATGACTTAAATATGAGCCATGGATGAGGAAGTCTGGGTAGGATTCAGGGAGGTTGAGGGGTATGAGGTCTGGCTTACTGACTGCACAGCTCTGATTTAGACATTGCCTTGGGGTGAATATTGAGAAGTGCCAGATACCTGTTTTCTACCACACTTTCTATATAACAAAGCTATTCTGCTATAATTATACCTTGCTGCTTAAAGGCTGTCTACAGTGCAGTCTGTGCAGCGGAGATACATGTCAATATACACAGCACCAAGATCTATTGTGTTCAGCTATGTCACATGTTAATATTGCCGTAAGGTGAAACGTTTCCTAATGCTACATATTTAATAAAATGCAAAAGAAAAAAGTGTTAACAGGTGACATATGGCTAGTGATGAGTGACTAACAGTTACTATTCTCTACTCGCCCGAATAGTACGGTATTCGCGATACTCGTTACTCTGAGTATTACTGATGCTCGTGAGTGACGTGTCCATCGTTATCGATCTGACACAAATTGACAGCTCCCTTCAGTACACAAAGTGAGCTGGCACCTCAGTGAGAGCAGATTGGATGTTAGGCTCTCTGGGGGGCACAGCAAGGTGTTTTATGCAGTAGAAATGTAAAAAGCCCACCCTCCCATCCTGTCCTGGAAAGACTCGGATGAGTTGGCGGAGCAAATTACTCATTGACTTGCATTGTACTCGCTATTCGGACGAATATGTGAGTATTAAAAAGTACTCGTTATGAGTATAGAGAATGTGAATATTATGCCATTCACTCATCACTACCAAAATCTCTATCTGCCTAAGGCTGGGGTCACACACACAGATATCTGGGCAGATATTGTTCACAGATCTCTGGTTGCAGTGAAATCATGGACAGATTGCTCCATTTATATACAGCCACAAAATGGAACCATGTGTCCATGATTTCACTGCAACCAGAGATCTGTGAACAATATCTGCACAGATATCTGTGTGTGTGACCCCAGCCTCATAAACAGACCATCAGGCCTCATCCACCCAGACGTAAAATGGCTTCACTATATACATAAAGCCCAATTTGGGCTTCCATAGTGGATACATGCTCCTTCTACTGTACCTCAGAGCAGGAAATAAAACTGTGAATACGATTCTTTGCTTCAACTTTGGCCAGTTATTGTAATTTAACTATTGCATTTCTATGTAGTGTGATTATTGTAGATTTTTGCTGTTACTGGAATTATTATTTATTTGTATAGCACCATTACTTCCATGGTGATGTACATGCGAAGGGGTTAATTACAAAATTATAGATATAAATTTACAGTAAACAAATTATCAATGACAGAGTGGTACAGAGGGGAGAGGACTCTGCCCTTGCAGGCCAAGATTCTACAGGATAATGGGGAGGAAACAATAGGTCGAGGGCGCGGCAGATCCAGTGGTGGTGAGGTGGCAGCTCCAGAGGCATTGGGGCAGCGGCTCGGTCATTGCAGGCTGTAAGCTTTCATGAAGAGACGGGTTTTCAGGTTCCATCTGAAGGATCCGAGCGTGGTGGATAATCTGATGTGTTGAAATCCAGAGGATGGGGGATATTCGGGAGAAATCTTGTAGGCGATTGGGTGAGGAATGAATAAATGTGGAGGAGAGGAGATGGTCTTGGGAGGATCAAAGATAAATGAGAGATTATTTCAGAGATACAGGGTGGGGACAGGTTATGGATGGCTTTGTATGTCAATGTTAGTGGCTTGAACTGGATTCGTTGGGGAATTCAGAGCCACTGGAGAGATTTGCAGAGAGGAGAAACTGGAGTAGTGAGGACAAAGGTGGATTAGTCTAGCAGCAGAGTTGAGGAACAGACTGGAGAGATGCAATAGTATTAGCAGGGAGGCCACAGAGGAAGATGTTGCCGTAATCAAGGCGGGAGATGATGAGGGCATGAGAAGGGTTTTAGTAGATTGAGGCCTGAGGAAAGGACGAATTCTGGAAATATTTTTTAGCTGGAGGCGATAGGAGATGGCAAGAGTTTCTATGTGCGGTTTGAAGGGAAGGGCAGTTTCGAGAGTTACCCCTAAATAGTGGATTTCACATGCGGGAGAGAGCATGATGCCATTTACCATAATAGATAGATCAGGTAGGGCAGATGCATGGGATGGAGGAAAGATGATGAGTTCGGTTTGGCTACAATGAGTTTTAGGAAGCGAGAGGTGAAAATGGAGGATATGGCTGACACGCTCTGGGATTGTGGACAGCAAAGAGTTGACATCTGGGCCAGGAAGGTAGATTTGAGTGTTGTCAGCATACAGGCGGTACTGAAGGCCATGGGACTTTATGAATTTTCTTAGGTCAAAGGTATAGATGAAGAAAAGCTGGTGCCCCAGGACAGAGCCTTGTGGCACTCCCAACAGAGGGCGGGATGAGAAGGTAGTGTGGGAGTGGGAAACGCTAAATGTGCGGTTGGAAAGCTATGAGGCGTTCCAGGATAGGGCAAGGTCTTTGATGTCAAGGGACGAGAGGATGTGAAGCAGGAGGCAGTGGTCTACTGTGTCAAAGTCAGAGGACAACACAAAGCAATCACTGATCTCAGGGAGACCAGCCCAAGAAAACACTGTAGGCAGCCGACTAAAGCGCTCAACACAGTGAATTCCTAGGATCATTGCCCCCTGGGACTTCAAGTATGCAAATAAAGTCTTTGGAGCCTCGTTTAGGAGTCTCAACACAGGACAAGCCAGATATCACTCCAGGGAAGGACCTAGCCAAGGTCAGGGGACAGGTCTAGAAAGAGGAGGATGGAGAATAGTCTGCTAGCTTTGGCTGCAAGTCGTTAGTAATTTTGGTCAGGGCAGTTTCGGTGGAGTGGTGGGGGCGGAAGCCAGATTGGAGGTTGTCAAGGAAGAGAGATGAGAGGTGGGAGGAAAGTAGAGTATGGACATGCTGCTCAAGGAGTTTGGAAACAAATGAGAGCAGCAACATGGAGCAATAGCTGGGCATAGCAGTCAGGTCAAGGTTTGGCTTTTTGAGGATGGATGTTTTCTTATTAGATATAGTACTTATTATGCAAGTCCATACTATTAATTATACTGCTTCTGTACAGATATTTTGGGAATACTTTTAGGTCTGTTCAAGCATACCCACTGCTAGGTGACCCAACATAGCCCAGTTCAGAGGCGGTTTCCCCATGATTACATGATGACAAAGCCACCATATCTTACAAGCACTGAATTGTTTGTTCATTGAAAAAAAAGATAACCTTTTCCTTAGAACATGCCGGGTTATAAGTCACAGTATATCAATATACTAGTGCATCTCAAAGAATTCGAACAGCATCAAAAATTAATGTAATATTGCCATGTTTCAGGGCGTTTCTGGGAGCCCTAAAACACATTGACTAATATATCAATATTATATTCACCCTTGGATGTCTCATGGAATACAGCAGCATGGGTTTTAACCCTTCATCCTCCCCACTTTAATTTTTTGAGATAACCACCTTTGGGCTGTCATTGGCTGTAAGCCATAATCATCAACATTTACTGAGAAAAACACTTGAAATAGATCACTGTTTGTAATGACTATACAATATATACATTTCACTTTTTGTACTGAATTACTGAAATGAATTAACTTTTTGATTATATTCTGATTCACCAATGGTGGGTTTACACGTCCCGATATCGGGCCGATATCGGGACCAACGACGCGGGAGCGCGCTTTTTGAGTGCGCTTTTCCCGCTACCGCATCGCCGGTTTACACAGCCCGATATCGGGATACAACGTCCCGACGATGTGTACGCCCCCCCAACCCAGGAACGACCATTTAACATGGGATTGAATGGGTGACGTGGGCGTACACATCGTAGTTGGGCTGTCACACGGGACGATGCTGCTACAACGGCCATGCGATATCGGGCGGTTGAATAGCCCGCTCATTCAACCCCGATATCGTTTTGGCATCGTTCCAGCATCGCATTGTACGTTCAAACCGTACAACGCGCGAACGATATCGGGTCCAACTCCCGAACCACGTGACTTTTGGTCGGCGTTGGATCGGAGTTGGACGCCGATATCGCGACGTGTAAACCCACCATCAGATGCACTTGTATGTTCACATGTGACAGAATAGTGCAGCCAGTGAGAAGTGGAAAGAAGTAATAGAAAGCAGGCCAAAGTAAGGTTTGGACAGCTTAAATCAGTTAAATGCAGCCTGTATTGTGATTTCTACTGCCCTATCTGAGAAAAGTGTATTTAAAAAATAAAAAGGATAGAAGGTAAGCTTTATGATAACCAGGTTTATAACACTGGAAGCAGGATTTATGAGTAAAAAACTGAGTGAATCCAGACAGGACTCCTGGAAGAGAGAGTACGGCTATGTGAGCACGTTGCAAATTTGATGCGTTTTTTTTTTGTGCAAATTTGCATGTCTCACCTTATTCCAGCAAAGGCTATGAGAATTTTTAAGTGTTTTGAACATTTTGCTTATTTTTCCTTGCAGATTTGCTGCAGAAAAAATTTGCAGCAGGTCAATTCTTGATGCAGATTTCCCTGCGTCTTTCAGCCCTTCCAGACTTTGTCACATGGCACACATTTTTACTAAAAATGCACCGCTAGTGGTTTTTAAATCAGCAAGTTTTTGCCCTATAAACTAAAGGCAGTGCTATAATGGCGCTAGGATGCCCATTAAACTGATACCTTTAGTTGAAAAATCTGAGGCCTAATTGAAGAATAATTCTTTAAGAAATCTTCAGAAATGACGTCATTGGTGTAGTGGCTTGAACATCAGGGTGGACCTTTGTGGGTCAGGATCGTCTTAATCATTCCTCCTCCTGCCTGCCTTTTCTTTATTTACACTTTGCACTGCTGACATTAGCAGTGTTGGCGGCACTTGCACACCACTGTTGTGTCGTTGTCATCAATAACATGGCGCTAGAATCAGCAGATGCGTGTACCCCTATCTCCAGTGGCATTTTATTGCAGACACTGTGGAAGTAAATATGAGCAGCAGGGGCGCATTCGCATATATAATTTTTTTTAATTTTTTTTTAGCAATCTCCAGTCTCTTCAGAAAAACTGATTTCTTTCAGGTGTCTTTTGAGCCTTCCCATTGTCTCGCACTGTAAATCAGAGCATCTTCAGATTGGTAAACACCTTACAAATAGTCTGCTCATTTCTTTTGAACGCTAAGGCTGCCTTCACACTTGCAGCGTCCTGCGGAGGGGAACCGCAAGCTGAGCGCAGGCACCGCAAGTCCCTATGTTTAACATGGGGACCCAGGTGCCTGCGCTCGGGTGCAGATTGGCATGTGCACTCATTCACTGCCATGTATGATTTGTACTCAGGCGGATGCATGCACACAAATCATACATGGCAGTGAATGGGTGCGCACGTTAATCTGCACCCGAGCGCAGGCACCTGCGTCCCCATGTTGAACATAGGGACTTGCGGTGCCTGCGCTCAGCCTGCGGATCTTCTCCGCAGGACGCTGCAGAAGGGAACGCTAGTGTGAAGCCAGCCTTAGTGTCTTTGGAAAAGACATCATTAAATGATGCTCAAAATAATCAAACTAACAGCAAGGTGTTTTACTTAGAAATGCATAGTTCATTCTTTTGAGCATTTAGTAAGCTCTTTCTGGCATGTGTGTTCGAGCAGATCCACCTAAAAACAACGATGTTTGCACATACCCTTTATATAGCTGAGATAGGGTAGCATCAACTACCCAACAGCCTGACTTAAGAAGCTCTAAAGAAAGTAGAAAATCTATAAACCAATTAGTCCTTTTATGGCAGAGCAGAGTAGAGGAAATCATACAGTTCATTACATTAACATGACAGATATTTATTGTACATCCACATGTTATGCTATAAGTGTATAATAGATGTGGGCCTACCTTTGGGACCAACATCTATTTCCAGAACATAGTTCCCACAATCCGATGTCCTGGCTGTCACAGCTGCATTAAACAGCAGATCGCTCTTGCTCAGCAATATTCACAACTCGCACTCAATGAATGTAAGTAATTTTACCCTTGTGTTGCAAGACTCCTTTCTTTTGCTCATTAAACACTCAGAAAAAATATGCGCCAACTCATATATATATTTTGCAATAAAGCTTTTCTTCATATTTATATTATCAAAATGAAAACCGTTCTATTGAGCATATATTACCATATATACTCGTGTACAAGCCGAGTTTTTCAGCCCAAAAATTGGGCTGAAAAGTCCCCCCCTCGGCTTATACACGGGTCTATAGGTACATGTGCTGTGTGGGGGCTGTGTCCGGGTGCTGGGGAGGCTGGAGGAGGCGGGGGGAGGCTCCTGACAGAGCGGCCCGTCACATGGGGCCGCTAATTAGATATGCACGGCTCCCCCCGCCCATCACAGCGGCAGGGGAGCCGTGCATACAGCCCCTAGATGTTTACAGGCCCCCAGTGGGGTATACAGCAGGCCCCAATGGCACTCGCCCCCCCACACTGTGCAGAGCCCCCCCTCCCGATGCATTATGTTACCATCCAGCCGCGTCTTCATCACCGTCCTCCCGTCCATCCTCTCGCGCTGTGTTCGGCTCTCACGTGACCCGGCGCGATGACGTCATCCGACTGCGACCGCCAGGTCACATGAGACCGGGAACGCAGCGCGCGAGGATGGACGGGAGGACCGGCGGTGATGAAGACGCGGCTGGATGGTAAGATAATGCATCGGGAGGGGGGGCTCTGCACAGTGTGGGGGGGCGAGTGCCACTGGGGGCCTGCTGTATAACCCACTGGGGGCCTGCCTGTGTATACCTCTGGGGGCTGCTGCATTATATACCTCTGGGGGCTGCTGCATTATATACCTCTGGGGGCTGCTGCATTATATACCTCTGGAGGCTGCTGCATTATATACCTCTGGGGGCTGCTGCATTATATACCTCTGGGGTCTGGGGCCTGCCTGTATATACCTCTGGGGGCTGCTGCATTATATACCTCTGGGGGCTGCTGCATTATATACCTCTGGGGTCTGGGGCCTGCCTGTATATACCTCTGGGGGCTGCTGCATTATATACCTCTGGGGTCTGGGGCCTGCCTGTATATACCTCTGGGGGCTGCTGCATTATATACCTCTGGGGTCTGGGGCCTGCCTGTATATACCTCTGGGGGCTGCTGCATTATATACCTCTGGGGCCTGCCTGTATATACCTCTGGGGGCTGCTGCATTATATACCTCTGGGGTCTGGGGCCTGCCTGTATATACCTCTGGGGGCTGCTGCATTATATACCTCTGGGGGCTGCTTGTATATACCTCTGGGGGCTGCCTGTATATACCTCTGGGGCCTGCCTGTATATACCTCTGGGGCCTGCCTGT
Source organism: Allobates femoralis (assembly GCA_033576535.1). Classification (NCBI taxonomy): domain Eukaryota; kingdom Metazoa; phylum Chordata; class Amphibia; order Anura; family Aromobatidae; genus Allobates; species Allobates femoralis. The sequence continues at coordinate 212,059,516 of JARQOC010000004.1, forward strand.
ATATACCTCTGGGGCCTGCCTGTATATACCTCTGGGGCCTGCCTGTATATACCTCTGGGGCCTGCCTGTATATACCTCTGGGGCTGCTGCATTATATACCTCTGGGGCTGCTGCATTATATACCTCTGGGGCTGCTGCATTATATACCACTGGGGCTGCTGCATTATATACCTCTGGGGCTGCTGCATTATATACCTCTGGGGCCTGCCTGTATACCACACTGCTGGGGGCTGTATACCTGTGCTGGAGTCCACCCTCGGCTTATACACGAGTCAATAGGTTTTCCCAGGTTTTGGGGGCAAAAGTAGGGGGTCGGCTTATACACGGGTCGGCTTATACACGAGTATATACGGTAATCCAAGCGATATTAGTACAGTCCTAATTTGGGACGCAATGCAATCAAAAGTGCGTTAAGAATTAGAGCCAACATCTCCATGTTACGTTTCAGGGAACCCCAATCCAAACAAAGGGGAGTGTATTTTGGAATGCATGCACCAAATAAAGGTCCAGTCACACATAATGATCGCCCCAGCGATCCCGACAGCGATAACGACCTGCAGGGATTGCTGGAGCGTCGTTACCTGGTCGCTGGGGAGCTCTCAAACAGGCAGATCTCCCCAGAGATCAGGGACCTGGGAGCCACCTCCCACATTGCTGAAGGCGATGTCAGCGCTGGTAACTTTGATAAACAGCGGGTATCTAGGCAGCGCACGCTGCCTGGATACCCGGTGTTTACCATGGTTACCAGCCAGTGAGGTCACTGATCGCTGGTTTCTCGCTGTCACACGCAGTGATGCGTGCTGACCAGCGGGAAACAAACGATCAAAAAATGACCCAGAGCACTTTGCAGCGATCAGCGACCTCACAGCAGGGGCCTGATCGCTGCAAAGTGTCACACAGAATGACATCGCTGGAGAGATTGTTGTAACGTCACAGTTACAAAGATCGTTATGTGTGACTGGGCCTCAAGTCTGTCTGATAATGTTGCATAGTTACATAGGTTGAAAAGTCATAGGTTCACCCACCAAGTTCAAGCTTTCGCCCCAGTTAAACATTCTTTATTGTTCTATTCATAATCCACAATGCTTTTTTGTGAGAAGAGCGTTGAGTTCTTTTTTAAATGCTGTTCGGGTGTCTGCCATCACTACCTTTCAGTAGGGCATTTCACATTCTGACCACTCTTAACTGTAAATAACCCTTTCCTATTTAGATAACTTAATCACATTTGCTACACAATGAATGCCCTCTGGTCCTTTGTAAGGAAGAAAAAAGTCATGTGCCAGTCCTTTATATTGATCACATGTATTTATACATAAAAAATGAAATAATCATTTTGTAAGCAAAAAACATGGATTTTTGTGTACTCACCGTAAAATCCTTTTCTCCTAGCTCATCATTGGGGGACACAGGACCGTGGGTGTATGCTTTTCTGCCACTAGGAGGCAACACTAAGCAAAGCTTAAAACAGAGCCCTCCTTCCTGCAGTATACACCCGAGCGTGGGCGTAGTTATTCAGTTTAGTACTAAAGCAGTAGGAGAGCTGGTAATAAGGTACGAATGGTGTAAGGTACAATGCTGTGCTTGTTAGGTATGCTTTGCACATAGCGGTGTGCTTTTAAAGCGTTAAGGGTGGGTGCTGTGTCCCCCAATGATGAGCTAGGAGAAAAGGATTTTACGGTGAGTACACAAAAATCCATGTTTCTCCTTCGCATCACTGGGGGACACAGGACCGTGGGACGTCCCAAAGCAGTCACTGGGTGGGGATCTAGCAGTGGTGGTCGGGCATCGTGCGCTAGCTGTTTACAGATGCGCGACCGCTGCCTGTAAGATTTTCCTGCCTAGGCTTGCATCTGCAGAGGCCTGGTTGTGGATGTTGTAGTGCTTGGTGAATGTATGTAGGCTGGCCCAGGTTGCAGCTTTGCAGACCTGAGCTGCCGAAGCTTGGTGGCGAATGGCCCATGAGGCGCCCACAGACCGGGTCGAGTGTGCCTTAATACCTTCCGGGATTGGCATTCCCTTGATGCGGTAGGATTCCTGGATCGTGGAACAGATCCATCGTGCCAATGTGGATTTGGACGCAGCCATTCCCTTTCTAGGACCCTTGGGAATGACGAACAGCGTATCTGTTTTGCGGAAAGGGGCTGTTCGGGAGATGTAATGTCTGAGAGCCCTCACCAGGTACAAGGTATGGAGCGGCTTTTCGATCCGGTGTATCGGAGTTGAGCAGAGGGACGGGAGTACGATGTCCTCATTGAGATGGAATTGAGATACCACTTTGGGTAAGAAAGAGGGAGATGGTCGTAGGACGACTTTATCCTTATGGAAGGACAAGTAGGGGGGGCCGACAGGATAGGGCGGCCAGTTCGGACACGCGCCTAATTGATGTAATAGAGACGAGGAAGGCGACCTTGTGCGAGAGAGGGGTTAGAGGAACCTCTTTGAGGGGTTCGAACGGCGTGCCTTGAAGCACGTCGAGGACTAGGTTTAGGTCCCAGACCGCCATTGGCGTCCTGTAGGGGTAGTCGTGTGTGGGAGACCCCTTGAATGAATGTTTTGACTTGTGCTTTTGACGCAATCCTGGGTTGGAAAAGAATACTTAAGGCCGAAATTTGGCCCTTGATGGAGTTTGGTGCTAAGCCCGTATCGAGGCCATTCTGGAGGAACTCCAGGATCTAGGGGATGGAGAAGAGGAGTGGGTTACGGTTGAGATCTTCGCACCCCTTGAAATAGGCTTTCCAGGTGTGGTAGTAGAGGCGAGAGGATGATGTTTTTCGGGCGTTGATCATGGTGGTTATGACCTTAGGTGTGAACCCTGCCTGGGTCAGGACGCAGGACTCAATCGCCATGCCGTTAAAGACAGGGCTCCCGAGTTCTGGTGGTAGAAGGGGCCCTGGGACAGGAGGTCCGGCCTGTTTGGGAGTGGCCAGGGCGCGTCTGAGTAGCTGTACTAGTTCTGCGTACCATGGCCGTTGTGGCCAGTCTGGGGCAATGAGGATTACTTGCGCTCTTTCTGCCTTGACCTTCCTGATTACTTGAGGGATTAGGGGGAGTGGTGGGAAGATGTACGGGAGGTGGAACTGGTGCCAGGGGAGGACAAGAGCGTCCACTCCTAGGGCCAGTGGGTCCCGGGATCTGGCCACAAACGCCGGGACTATCGCATTCATTCTTGATGCCATGAGGTCCACGTTGGGCGCTCCCCAGCGTTGGCAGATTTGTTGGAAAACTTCCGTGTGAAGGGACCATTCTCCTGAGGCCAGCCCTTGGCGGCTTAGGAAGTCTGCTGCCCAGTTGTCCACTCCCGGGATGTGGACTGCTGATATGATTGACTGGGTTTTTTCGGTCCATCGTAGGATGTGTTCCACTTCGTGCATCGCTGCGCGTGCCGCTCTGGTGATTTATATACGCCACGGCCGTGGCATTGTCCGATTGAATTTGGATGGGGCGACCAGCTAGAAGATGGTGAAAGTGTTGGAGTGCTAGGCGAATTGCCCGCAGCTCTAAGATGTTGATTTGGAGGCGTGACTCTTGGGGTGCCCAGCGTCCGTGAGCTGTGTGGTGAAGGTAGACGGCCCCCTAGCCGAGTAGGCTGGCATCGGTGGTTACAATCAGCCACTGGAGTGGGAGGAAGGATCTTCCTCGCGAGAGGGATGACGGCTGTGTCCACCATTTGAGCGATGTTCTGACCTTGGCGGATAGGCGGTGTTTTCGGTTGAGGCCGAAGGGGCTTTTGTCCCAGGCCGAGAGGAGGGAGAGCTGTAGAGCTCGGAGATGTAGTTGGGCGAAGGGAACTGCCTCCATTGCGGCCACCATTTTTCCCAGGACACTCATGCTGAAGCGTATGGACTGGGGCGAGCGGCCGGGAAGAACCTGCACGCCTTTTCGGATTGCTGTGGCCTTGTCCTGAGGGAGTATGACCAGCCCTCTTGCGGTGTCTAGGGTCATACCGAGGAAGTTGACTGTTTGGGCTTTGAGTGACATGCACTCTGGGCAGTCACGTTGCAGTGGGCGTGGGGTTGTTCCTCCCCCTTTGCTGTTATTGGCTGGAGCGGTGGCCTGCGGCGCTCAGCCAATAGCTGTGGCCTGGCCCTGAGTGGCGAGCTCAGAGGCCAATGGGAGCGCCGCTGGTCGCGTCATCGCGCCCGCCCCTATGACGCGGCGGTGACGCGCTCGTGCCTGCGGCCAATCAGCTGGGGCTGTGGGCGGCGCCGGGATATAGGCCCAGACCGGGGCCTCGATTATTTGCGGCCCCCGGAGCGCAGATGAGGGGCGCGATGGGGCGGTGGTGCCCCCCCCCCCGTGGATGGTGCAGCTCCTGGGCTGTGCGCGCACCCCTACTTACCGGCGGTGCGCGTCCCAGCCTGTGGCCGCCGCGTTGGGGCTTCTGGGGATCCGTGGCCTGCCTGCTAGGACGGTGAGTGTCCTGCTGCCCCTGCTGCACCAGAGCCCTTAGGGATGGCTTGGTGAGCGGGGTGTGATAGCTGCTGCAATTCCTCACCTGCCTCCTTTGCTGGAGGAGGTGAGAGCTTCCATTTGGTGTGCTGCAGGGGGGTATATCGTGCCCTGTGAGTGCTGCCGGTCTGTGCATCCCTCTGTCATGCAGGGGAATGCAGTTTTGACCTGTGACTGTTGCTGCCTCTGGGCTGGGAGAGCGGGGTCCTTTCTGAGGCTCCGTCGTCCCTGTGTGATGCGCTGCCCTCAGTCCTTTGTGCTCTCATGGAGAGTAGTAGTAAAAATAGAGAATGAAATAATGTTAATAAAAAATAAAAAATGGTAGATGTGGTCTGCACTACAGACTACATGTGCCTCCAGCGACCCCAAGCTAAAACTGAATAACTACGCCCACGCTCGGATGTATACTGCAGGAAGGAGGGCTCTATTTTAAGCTTTGCTTAGTGTCGCCTCCTAGTGGCAGAAAAGCATACACCCACGGTCCTGTGTCCCCCAATGATGCGAAGGAGAAAAAGCCCAACATTTGTCATCTCTCATCAGGAGAGGCTCTCCATCCCCTGTAATAATCTAGTTGCCAGTCTTTGAACTAACTTGCAATATCCTTTCTAAAATGTGGAGCCAAAAACTGGATCCTATATTCTAGAAGTGGACATACAAGTGCCTCATAGAGGAAATACATTGCATCCCTCTTTTTCTGCAAATTTTATGGCTACTGGAACTTTTTTTTTTTTTTTTACTGAAGTCAGAACCCCAATAGTAGTGAATGGAGAGAGCTTAACCTGTATAGCTACATCTCCTGTTGTCGAGACAGGTGCCAATTGGAATAGGAAACTGTGGTACTGCTGTTCTGGAAGAAAATGTGAATCCTACCTACATGTATTTGACATGTATGGGATATCCTGTGATGACAGCTGCGCACCTCCTACAGCAGCAAGGATTTGATATAGCTAGAGATGAACGAACCTGTTCAGGGTAAGAGTTTGGGTGCTTTACGTTATCAAACTACTTCAGCGAGCATTGCTGTGCTCAGGTACACTTGGGTGCTTGGGAAAGTGTGAGCCGCTTGCATGGTTTGATCGGGTCACACTGGGGGTAAAAGCAAAGTTATCAGCTGTAGTGTGGTTGTGAAATAAAAAAAAAAGTGACAAATCCCTGCCCTCCTGCCTATGAAAATGCTTTGTTTATGGCTGGCTGTATATGGGTAGAGAGCTAAACTGCCCAATAAGTAAATCCAAATGAGGTTCGGTTTAAAAACAAAACAAAAAACAAGTCCAGCTGCACCACCAGAACCTGAACTTCCATGGGACTGCTCATCTCTAGAGAAAGCCAAAAATTAGGCAATGATCAGAGTTGGCCCAGATGTGACCAGAGAATCAAGCTCTTTTCTTACCTGTGCAGTATTCCTTACCACATGGTTGTGGTACTATAATTCTCCTATATACAATTGGCTCAGATTCAAGTATATTTTCATCGTGTCTGTATGATGGGGGTCTTTCATTTGGAGTTCCTCGAGTCTTAGACCCAACAGCAGAGCCTCCACCCTTTCGCTCATGAGTATCTATCTCTTCAAAGACTGCTGCTTTGTCAAAGAGAGCAAGATTTCCTTCAAAATCAAAATCTGAATCTGGAATTTCTTCTAGGTCTTCTCCAAAGCACTCATCATCTCGAGCCTTCAATTGTCCATTCTTGGGGCCACTCTTTTTAGGGGTGACTTGGTTAGGGTAACGGCTACTTGATGACCCTAGGTGTAAAAAGCAACAATATCATATAGAGAATGTAAATTATAGACAATAAAGTGCTTTGCAATGGTTTAATGGTATAGCTGACTGAGAATGCCGCATTTGCTATGTATAGTTTATTTTTTCATATCGTAATGCTTGGGCAACATGGCTTCTTTGCCTTCCTGCCATTAGTACTTTATGTACTTGAGGCAGATTTACATGACTTGCAAGGATTCATTTTACATATTGTACTCATTCTGTTCTCTTTAAACATCTCCTCCACATAGGCTCTGCTTGAAAGACAGATCTATTAGCAAATAAACATAAACCGGTGTCCTAAGGGGACCTATGGTAACTAATGACATATGCTGAGTCACAATATGCACAATAGAGGTAAAGAAATCCAAAATTACACAAACTTTACATAAAACGTGGTGTCCTACATGTTCATTCATGCTGTCACTATAAGCACCTAAAAGCCACATCAAAGGTAATAAATGTTTCCCAGGTTTAAAGTTATTGAAGACATGCTGCAGTGAGCAGTCTAAAGTGAGAACACTCAGGTTTCCATAAGTCTCTTTAATCATATAGGAAAAGATCAGATCAGAATAAGTTGCAGTGTATGAACATGAGGAATAGCACCATTTTGTCCATTATTAGACTTGCAAAGGGTATTTTAACCAGTTTTCACCTCTGCATGCTCTTTAATTTCCAGTTGTCTCTAAAGCCCCCGTCACACTAAGCGAGATCGCTGCCGAGTCAGAAGTTTGTTGATGCAACAGCGACTTCGGCAGCGATCTCGCTATGTTTTGACACTTAGCAGCGACCAGGCCCCTGCTGTGAGATCACTGCTCGTGTCAGAGTCGCATGGACTATTTTTTCATCGTTGGGGTCCCGCTGGGCAGCATGCATCTGTGTGTTTGACAGGGACTACAACGAACGACCTCAATACTACAGGTCTGAGAAACAGGGTCCCAACGACCTCCATATCATTCCAGATCGTTGCTGCGTCGCTGGCGAGATCTGAACGTTTGACATCTCACCAGTGACCACATAGTGATGCAACAGCGATCCCTACCAGGTCGTATCGTTGTTGGGATCGCTGGTGCATCGCCAAGTGTGACAGTAGCCTCAGCTAGTGAGAACAGATTGTCAGGTATGGTATCTGCTAAACACAGTACACAGATGTAGGAGATTCCAGTTCTCCTGACCCCAACATGTTCAGAAGCCGCAGCAGCATGGAGGACATTGTATGAAGCAGTGTATTGAAGGGAGATAAATATTTACTAATATCTTGAAAGTAGAAGCGTAGTCTGACTGTGTCCCTTCCATCCTTTTCCCCCCATTACTTCTGCGTAGATTTTAACAGGCAGTTGTAATCTGATACCTTGGGGAAACCTGCTGTGTTGGTCTGGTTTCACACTGAAGTTTTTTCACTGATCAGTGTCCATCAGAATTGTGTGCCAAAACCAGGAGAGGAACTTGCAGAGAAAAAGTATAATTGAAAGATTGACACCTGTTCTGAGTTTTGGAGACTCCTGGTTTTGGCACACAAATCAGATGGACACTGATCAGTGACAAAACTGCAGTGTGAAACCAACAAACAGCTATGAAGGGCAGATCTCCAGATGGTGACGTTTGTGAGTAGCCCCATATAGAAGAGCAGATCTAAATGGCGGTAAGGTAGGAATCCTTGGATCTTGGTATGCTGCCTCTAATTTCTGTGGAAAAGCTTTGGCTGTTGTTATACCAGTAATGGGGGTTCTGGATGTCCTCTCCATTGTAAGCACATAGGATTAGTCAGGCTGCGTTATAAACTCTCATGTAATTATGTACTCCCTCTCAGCACCGCTCTCCTCCCTTTGCTCTCAGTGCAGTGTCAACTTTCAGTTTCCATAGGAGCGTCTGTTCTGTTTAGGACATGGAGGAAGAGAGCTTCTGCAGGTCTGCATTATCTGATCTAAACTCCATTTGTTTCTGTAAGCAGGAGTCCCTGCTGTGACAGTTTTGTGTTGTATTTGACTTATGTCTGCAAACACAGAGCAGAGGGGATACATCCCTCCCCCCACTGATGTCCTGTGCAGTGATGTGAAGAAGTGACATGAATATTCATTCTATGGGGAGTGGACAGCAGAGAACTAAGTGGATCATTCACTTTGAGTGACAGATGGAATTAATCTCTTTATTTGAAGTTTACAGAACATAGGAGGGAAATATAAATAAAAGAAATATATCACTAGAGAGAGCTTAGAGAAAGAAATTAGAAAATGATAGCAGTTACATATGGATTTTTGACCCGACAGAAAAGTAGCAATGACCATTTAAACAGGCTCTGCAGGAACAAATAAGTAAATTCATGTCAATATAAATAAATTCCTTAAGACTTATTAGCAATTAACACTTGTTTGGACTAGGGAGGAAATCACTTTAATAAAATAAAATGTCAGCAGTGCTGTTAGTAACTGAAACCAAGAGCCATCTCCTTCCCTCCATAATATTATGACCGAATACTGGCGATACCAAGGGTCATAAGCTACGAAGATGTTAATAAGACAATCATGTCCACTGCGCAATAAGTCCATGACTGCTCCCCCCTTGTCCATACTCCCATTTATGCAGCTGTTTAAGAACTGTCAAAAAGGGATATTTCTCTTCCAGGTAGCACAGCATGGGAGGGAATTTAAAGCCAAGTGAAAGAAGGGCTCCATTTGAACTTAAAGAGAGCCTGTCACCTCCGAAAAGCCACCTAACCTATCAATACATGTCCGTGCACCTTCCTTTTACCATAATAACTATCCCTCTCTCTGCTAAATGCCTGCTTTTAATGTTCTAAAAAACGTTTTTAAACTTACTCATTAAGATGATAATGAAGGGGGGCTATATGCAATAGTCCCCCTGGGTGTGTTGGTTTGCAGCCTCCAGCATCCTTTATCACACCCCTATGGGCGTGATCTTGAAATGAAATTTTGTGCCCCTAGTATGGCTCCCTCCGCTCTGCTGCGCCGCTGCTAAGATAAATATCGGGTTGCTAAGCGGCCCGCCGTTCTGCGTGATAAAGGATGCTGGAGGCTGCAAACCAACACGCCCAGGGAGACTATTGCATAAAGCACCCGCTTCATTATCTTAATGAGCAAGTTTAAAAGTGTTTTTAAGAACATTAAATGCATGCATTTAGCAGAAATAGGGATAGTTATAATGGCAATAGGAAGGTGCAGGGACATGTATTGATAGGTTAGGTGGCTTTTCGGAGGCGACAGGTTCCCTTCAAAGAACAACAGTGCAGTAATAATTAAAGAAGCGGAGAAAGGGGGCAACGTAGTGTTATGGCCTGCCAACATGTATATGGAAGAAGCCAGACGGCAGTTGGACAACACTAGGTTCTATTGCAGATTACCATCAGATCCCACTGTGATCTTTCAGACCAAGTTCTGTAATCTTTAGACTCTGCCTTGAGATATGGAGCGATCTCTAATGGGGCCGTCACACGCATCAATATGGCGTGCACGATCACTGCTGCACGTGACGTTGCAACGATATTGACGCGCGTGACATGCTCAATCAACCAGCGATAAATCACTGGTTGATGGTCGCCAGGTTTTAGAATCTGTTGTTAAACCTGACGACAGTCGCCCAATGCACACGCAGCATCGCTGCGTGTGACACCGGGAGATGCGATCAGCCAGCTCCCATCGCCTCTCAGGAAGCGCTGGTGTGACGACCATCCGCTGTGAGGATGATTTGCTGGTAAGGCAGCACCTCGAGAAACCCCGAGACCCTTAACCCCCTATACAGGGATCTGGAATTACAGCGGAGCCCAGGGGATAGCTAACAATATGAGCAACCGAGCAGGAAGGTCGCTAGGGGAAAAATCAAGACCCGAAAAACGAGGTCAGAAGTCCGAGTCAAAACCAAGAGGGCAGCTGAGGTACAAAATCGACAGGAAGAAGCAGAGTCAGAAATCCAGGCCAAGGTCAGAGACAAAACTAAACACACTATATCACTGGGAAACCAAAACTATATCTGGCGGCCTGCAAGACAGGCTGCAATGTATTTGAAAGGCGCGGTTACCTCCCATAGGCTGGAGCTCACAGCCTGATCTCATCTGGACCGCCCCTAGAACCAGGCCAGATGGTAATGCACGACTGGCTCCACCCACCCCACTTCTGACAGAAGAATGAAGGCTGCGCCTGACAGACACCTCTGCAGGGCCCGCTCCTCTGCGACCAACACCACCTAAATGAGAAACACGTCGCCGCTCAGCGACAGAGGCAGACGTCGCAGGAGCAGGTCCATATGAGGACAAGGCCCTCCTATCACCGGCGCCATCCGCCGAAGGAATCCGGCTCCTCCCAGCGACCGAGGCAGGAATACCAGCAACCGAATCCAATGGCGATGTGACAGCTGGGAGCTGGTATCCAGGGTAAACTGCGGGTAACTAGGCAGCGCGCGCTGCCTAGATACCCGATGTATACCTTTGTTACCAGCCTTCTCCGCTCACCGGCTGGTATCGAAGGTACACAGCGGGTAACTAGGGACCCTAGTTACCCGCTGTGTTCCTTAGATACCAGTCGGTGAGCGGAGAAGGCTGGTAACAAAGGTATACATCGGGTATCTAGGCAGCGCGCGCTGCCTAGTTACCCGCAGTTTACCCTGGATACCAGCCTGCAGACATTGTGGAAATTATATAGAAATCATTTCCACGATGTCACTGGTAAAATGATCGCTGGCGAGTCTGCCTGTGTAACAGCTCACCAGCGATCATCCATCAATTTCGTGTGACAGCCACATTTGGGTACCTTTACACGCCACAATTATTACCGGCGATCGGAGGCAACCGAATGTGCGCGTGCACGTTTTTGACGGTTGCCACCGAACGCCGATGCCGCATGTACACGCCGCAATTGCGCCCTCAACCTATGGTGATGTTGCGACCCGGAAGTTTCCACACCAACATTTGGAAACATCCAGTTGACTCTTGACGCCGCTTCACACGCCGCAATCCCCAAAGGAATGTGGGCGTACATGTTCAGCGCCACAAGAACAGAGGCGTGACAGACTGGTGTATTCCGCGCCCCCAAACACGCTGATTAGACAACACAATAGCTTCATGATTGGCCAGCCTGCGCAGGAAGGCTGGCTAATACATGACGCCATTGCAATTGTGTAGTGTGAATGGACACCTCTTCAAATATGGCACCCTGTGAAAGGACAGCCAATGGAAACACAGTAGCCCCCACCAATCATCGCTGATGGGGCGCGGTATCCAGCATGTTGTGGCACACCTCTGGGAAATCACTAGGCGACGCAGATTCCATCCCTATCGTCCATTCACACGCCAAAACCAGGGCAATTCACCTTCAGGGTTGCCATGGTTTTTGTCCAATGCTCTGAAACCGCAACTGAGAGCAACTTTAAAAATCACCATCACGTTCCACAATTACACGCCGCAATTTCGTAGCAACTTCAGGGCAACGGTGACGGAACTCCGGATTGCCTCTCAGTTGCTACAATGTAGTTGCGGCGTGTAAAGGTACCTTAAGAGGGAGACGGACTACCTTTTGGTACCTGATCCAGTTGTACCTACTCTATATTTTCTTCCAAAGGTACACAAGAGTATAGACAGACCACCAGGACGGCCCATTGTGTCCTCTGTTGGAAGTATCTGTGAGAAAGCTGGCTCTTATATTGATTTCTACCTGCAACCGATGGTCCAGAAATTTAACATAGTTTGTGAAGGACTCAACAGATTTCATCAAGAAGACAAGAGATCTCGATATCCCAACAGGTACCTTGACAGTAACATGGGACATTGAGTCCCTCTATTTGAATATCACGCATGATCAGGGGATGAAAGCAGTGATGTATTTTTTGGATCTTCAAGATGGAACGGATCGACTCCATGACTCCTTCCTAACTGATCACTTAGACTTTCTCCTAACCCATGGCTACTTCGTATTTGATCAGGTTTTTTACCGTCACATTTCTGGAGTGTTTCCTGGGGGTGCGGTGTGTACCTGCCTTCGCCAACCTTTTTCTAGGTTGGTGGGAGGAGCGGTCGTGTATGAAATGGCATCTTTTAGGTCTCATGTTCGAGCATGGTAGCGTTACATCGACGATGTGATGTTCCTGTGGGATGGTGACCAGCGCTCCTGTAGGACCTTTGATAGAAAAATATTACGTTGTTACAATTCATTTTAACATTTGACTTAAGGCCCCGTTACACGGCACGACATAGTCAACGACATCGTTGATACGTCACGGGTTTGGAGGTATACCAGCGACGTCGTTGTGACCTCGTTGCGCGTGACTCTGGCAAGTTGCTAAGATAAATCATTGGATCGGAGTTGACAGGTTTACCAACATTTTACCTTGCAAAATATCTCTAAAACTCCCGTGAAGGGTTCTATTGATATTTTAAAGTGAATCTGCACACCAATTTTTAAGTTGGCAAAAACTGATTACCGTATATACTCGTGTATAAGCCGAGTTTTTCAGCCCAAAACTTGGGCTGCAAAGTCTCCCCCTCGGCTTATACACGAGTCAATACGGGGGGGGGCTGTGTCCGGGGCTGTGGAGGCTTCAGGAGGCGGGGGGGGGTAGTGCTGTATGAGCGGCCCCGTCACGTGGGGCCGCTCATTAAATATGCACTGCTTTCCCCTGTCAATCAGCGGCAGGGGGAAGCAGTGCATATAGCCCCCAAATGCTGGCACTCGCCCCCCCTTGTAAGGGACACCCCCCCCCCGATGGTTATATTACCATTCCGGACTTCTGATCCGCGCCGCTCCTCGCTGCTCCGTCCGTCCGTCTTCTACATCCCGGATCTCCGGCCGTCGCAGGCATGTGACGTCATCACGCGACGGCCGGGGATCCCGGATGTAGAAGACGGACGGACGGAGCAGCAAGGAGCAGCGAGGAGCGGCGCGGATCAGAAGTCCGGAATGGTAAGAGAAGCGGGGGGGGGCCCTTGCAAGGGGGGGGCGAGTGACAGCATTTGGGGGCTGCTGGGGACCCCCTGGGGGCTGCTGGTACCCCCAGGGGGCTGTTGGTACCCCCAGGGGGCTGTTGGTACCCCCAGGGGGCTGCTGGGTACCCCCAGGGGGCTGCTGGGTACCCCCTGGGGGCCTGCTGTATACTACCACTGGGGCTGCTGTGGCTCCTGTATACTACCACTGGGGCTGCTGGGGAATCTGTATACTACCACTGGGGCTGCTGGGGCTCCTGTATACTACCACTGGGGCTGCTGGGGCTCCTGTATACTACCACTGGGGCTGCTGGGCTGCTGGGGAATCTGTATACTACCACTGGGGCTGCTGTATACTACCACTGGGGATGCTGTATACTACCACTGGGGAGGCCTGTATACCACACTGCTGGGGTCTGTATACCTGTGCTGGGGTCCACCCTCGGCTTATACACGAGTCAATAGGTTTTTCCAGATTTTTGGGGCAAAAGTAGGGGGGTCGGCTTATACACGAGTATATACGGTACATTATTAAAATATTATTCCATAAAAGAAAAAAAATTTTACAGTACAATTTTATGACACATTAGAGGGCTCACAGTCCCTTTATGCACTTATACAGGCACGCTCTGAGGAAGAGATTTATCAACTTTCAAACGTGCGTTGGCGTTTTGACTGGGAATACGGAGGCAGCAGGGGACAAGCGTGATCCACTACAGGAACACTGTATACCAGGTATTTTTCATAGGAAACTTTGAACCTAATTTTTGTACATGTGGCAATAGCAGCAGGTCTGCTTAGGACACTAAAGATATTTTACATTATAAGGAGTCTGAGAAAGGTTCTTTGGTAAATACAAAAGTGACAGTGCTATGGGAAAGGCTTTGTATGGTGTGTATTCACACATAATAGAAGTGTACCCCTTTATATTTAAATGCCAACCCTGTATAAGTACATAAAGGGACTGTGAGCCCTCTAATGTGCCATAAAATTGTACTGTAAACATTTTTTTCTTTTATGAAATAATATTTTAATTAATAAAGTAATCAGTTTTTGCCGACTTAAAAATTGGTGTGCAGATTCACTTTAAAATATCAATAGAACCCTTCATGGGAGTTTTAGAGATATTTTGCAAGGTAAAGAGTTGAACAGTGAAACACGATAGCAAAGGGGACCTTTTATGTGTAGGTTTACCAACATGTTGGAAAACCTGACGATCTTAACTTCAGCAACCTGCTGCATCGTTCTGTGGGACACCGCGATAACGATGTCGTGGACGACTTCGCCCATTCACAGCAATGAGCAGGGATTGTTCACGGGGTTTGTGAACGATACCTGCTCACAACATCGTTGGTCAGTTGTCCACAATATCTAGACGTGTGACATCTCACCAGCGATGTTGAAATGTCAAAAACGACCGAGTGCCCCCGAGATTGTTGCCAACATAGTTTCAACGTCGTGCCGCCTGATGGTACCTTTAAACAACAGAAGCAATCTTTTTGGATTTGAAGATTTTTTGCCGGGATAAACGGTTGATCACGGATCCCCATCAGAAGCCTACAGCTACTAACAGCCTGTTACATTATTCAAGCTTCCACCCAGCACATTTAAAAAGGGGAATTCCAGTTGGACAGTACTTACGGGTAAGACGCAATTGCACCACCAACAGGGACTTCCACCTACAAGCACAAGCCTTGATGAGCCATTTCTCTGTACGACGATACCTCAAACGAATCCTATCCACAGTTTTCCAAAGAGCAAAATACAGTTCACAGACCTCCCTACTAGAGCCGCGACCCAGTCCACGAGATGATTCCTTATGTTTGGTGATGGATTATCATAATCAGTAGTCTAGGGTGGGCACCATCTTTAAATCTCACTGGGACATTCTCTTGACATTCTCAACCAAAAGGGTAAAACCCCTTATTGGAGACTCCCCCTTAATTACAGCAAGGAGAACACCTAACTCATCAGACCATTTAAATGGTCTCCTGAAGTGAATCCTAACAACAAATCTGGACCGAGGCATAGTCCTCAGGGGTTCCTTTCCTTGCGGTTCATGCAGCATCTGCCAATGTATCCAGTTCGAGATAATTTCTCCAACCCAAATGACAACACAAACCACAGACTAAAACCCTACATCAACTGCAAAACAAGAGGGGTCTATGGGATTATTTGCCCATGCAACAAGATGTATGTGGGCATGACAGGGCAGGAATTAAAGAAACGGATCCCAAAAAAATATGTCAACTATCCTCCTGGCCAGCAGTGATTTTGCAAAGGGCCTCCCTTTGACCTCAGTTGCCTCCCATTTCCTTACTATCAGGAAAAAACCACCGGTACCCGGGTGGTGGGGCTGGATATGTTACAGCTCAGTATAAGGGGAGGCAATTGGTGTAAACCATTCCAAAGACGAGAATCATGATGGATTTATCTCCTGAACCGTGTAACACCAAATGGTATTAATGAAGAGCTCCTTTTTACTGGGTTCCTTGGGGAATAGCCCAGTATTCGGACTCTCATTGGCATCCATTGGGTTCTATTGATAATTTTTATTTTTCATTTCCTTTTTTCCACTTTTTACTTTTGTGCAGAACCCAATTGGCAGGACATCAACCTGTGAATCCTTCAAATCTTGCTTACTAAGGACTCTACGCTCCATAGGAGTCTACGCCCTTCTGGATTGATGAGCTTCTACTTCTGCACTGTGGACTGCTCTATTTCAGATTGGAAATTCTCATGTCTATGGACATTTGATTTCTTAAAAGAACTCCTCTCGGACGGGTTCTATTGCTAAACTGCTGTATGTCTCCACCCCCCGGACTAGTTCATACATACTTAAAATGAATTTTACCTCCCTCTCCTCCTGCTAAGACCTTGCCCACACCGTGTGTTCCCAAAAATCGATTAAGGCTGATACTTTTTTAGTAATGCCTATTAACTCAATCGAGATCTCATATACCACATCTATGTGTGTGTTTTGTTTTAATGTTTTGTATATAATCACTTTCAGGTCTCTTATCTTTGAGGTTGGCTTATTACATTTTGTATTTATTGCTGCAATCTGATGCCTGTATCCCTAACATTGCACAAGGGCTGTAACTTGTTTTTTTTGGGGGGGGTTTATATCCTACCCATCTTGCCTTTTGGTAATTTGGTCCCACACCATCACATACAATTGTGTTTTGATGGTTCTTTGATGGTTCTCCTGTGGATTATTGGGGTCATTGTTTAGCGCCCTATTTAGATGATATGATTAGTTCTGTATATTGTCGTTTGTATATTTCAGTTTTGAAATTCATACTGCTCCTATTAGATGTGCAATTAAGTTGTATTATCCAATTTGGACCTTTTTAAAACCTGATTAACTGACCAGCCAGCCGGCTTTTGGACCACTTGACTCTTAAGGGTATGTCACACGCGTCGATATCGCTGTCAATGTCGCTCGTACGTCACGGATTTTCAGTCGCTCGAGCGACGTAAAAGTGACGCAGGTGCGACATTGAAGCGTGTGACCAAGCGATGCAACCAGCGATATGTCGCTGATCGCAGGTTTCACTGCCAGATGTAAAACCTGTCGCTCATCGCTCAGTAGACCTTGTGCATTGCTGCGTGTGACACTAAACTCAGCGACGTATTTTCTATTTTGACATCGTACAAGTGACTAAATAAAATCGCTCGCAAGATGGCGACATCACCGCATCACTGGGTCATATTGACGCGTGTGACATCTTACCTGCGATAATTCCACATCGCTCAGGCGATTAATAATTTGTGACGCATGAGCGATATCGCAGGCGACATTGACACGTGTGACAGGCCCTTTAGGTGTCGTTATCCTGATGATTTTGGGACAATTGCCTTATATGCATAATTGATTGATATCATCTATCGATCTTGCTGGGACAGGACGTATGTCGGTGTACGTGGTCGATCACCCCATGATCATTTCTTGTGTCCTAATCTCTTTCCCCTATGTTCTAACTTCACTACTTTACTTGCAAGCTCTAGTTTCCTTTCCTCTACTGTTCCCTTTGTTGACCCTGTCATTATCACTTAAAGTAAATATTTCTTAAACTGCTCTTTACCACTTGCAGCCCCATAACAATGATCTCTACTGTTACCTATAGGATTGCGCCGTCTCAGGCGTGGCCCTCGCTTTGGTCACCTGGTTCCCACAATCTACCTGTCCCGTCACAGGTACCGCATTGACTTCCACGGAACATGTGCGAGGGACCTTCCCGGGTAGATAGTCCACCTGACAGACCAGACACTTATAGTACCCTTGTCTGAACGAACAGTCTCTCTGCACCAACCCTATTTCACTGGGATGCTCCACCCCCTTTTGGGCTTTGGGATGTTCCGGACCTTTTTGGGCAACTACCATTTCTCGGGACTCCACCCCCTTTTGGGCCATTATTCCCTTCATGGAATCTGCCCCCTTTTGGGACTGCAACTCCTTTTGCGCAACAACCTCTTTTGGGACTCTGGCCTCCTTCTGGATACCGCCCCCTTTCGGCCGATTACCCAGTCTATAGGGGATTTACGCCAGGGATACCCCACAACAGTCAAAGAACCCAGTCCACAGCGCCTCCTTCTCTCTCCCGGGGCAATGGCGCAGCACACCGCAACAGCCCTGAGCCGCAGACAACCGGAGTTGAGTGCGACGTTTGTGGGCTTCGGGACCCCGCCGGGCCTCCAGCCAGATGATCGGGTGCGATGTCTTCATGACCCCACCGAGTCACTGGACCGATGCTTGGGTGCGACGACTTCGTGACCCCACAGAGTCACCGGAACACGTGCTTTGGTGCGTTGTGCAGTTGCTCGTAGCACCCAATGTTCATTTAAGTGCACCTGTACCGTTAGCAACCATGCTTTGATGCCCCACCGGGTCGAGTTGCCGACATTCTCCACCACGTGGCGCACAAACGCCTAGGGGACCGCTTGGCCGCTAATTAGGCTCATGAACCATCCTAGATAACTGCTTGGCCGCAGAAAACTGTGCAAACAACCAGTTCTCAAAGTAAAACAAAGTCTAACAGTTTATTAACAACTAGCTGGGTGCCCGATGCACATGCATCGGGATTCTAGAAGAGCGAGTCTCTGACTCGCAATGGCCGCTTCGCGGCCAATGCTTCGGGCTGCTAAGGCGACTCGCCATGCCCGCTGCGCGGGCATAGCGAGTCGCCTTAGAACTGCTCGCAATGGCCGCTGCGTGGCCAATGCTTCGGGCGTATCCACATGACCACGCTGACTCGCAGCGTGAGCGGACTCAAAAGGGGCAAAAAACCCATTTGTGATTATATAATAGATCCTCAAACCGCATACGGTATACAGGGCATCCATGGACAGGACAGGTACACTCTGCCAGGCTGTCCCCACCGACCGGGACGACACCTGGTTAGTCCATAACAGCCGTCACTGACCTTTAGTCCATCAAAGGGATCGCTGGCTACGGTCTTAGCTGGGGTGATACCTCCTCTGCAGGTTCACCGACTCTGGTCCGGTCCGGGCTCAGACCGGGTGCACACTTCCTGAGTCTAGGGTGATCCAGTCTCCCTCAGCTATTCTGGATTCTGGGGCAACGCCACTCTTATTCCCCAGGCTCCTTCCTCTCCTGTGGTCAAGGACCTTTCCTGACCTCACAGCCCATGTGACTGAGGGGGAGTTTGCTTATCTGTGTTCTGTCACGCCCACAGGAGGATCCAGGTTAGACAGCTACTCCCCTGGCTTCCAACCTGCAGCCCCAACACATCTAATGCCGTACCAGAGCCCTACGGCTACGTCCGGTTTAATAAATAACTGATGTTAGCTATAATAAAATAGAATTTGAATGTGTCATATTAATGACCAGTAAGAAAATAGAAGCCGAGCTGTGATTGGTTGCTATAGGCAGCCTAATAAATCTCCAGCCAATAGTAAACCCTCCCCCTGGCCGGGCAGTATATATTACCTCACACATACACATAATAGACAGCTCATGTGACTGACATCTGCCTTAATTCTCTATATGGCACATGTGTTGCGCATTGGCTGTTTGTAATCAGATGTTTATGTTTGGAAATTAAAGACAGCACACGTATGAGGCGAGTTGTGTAAAAGTATTACCTGCCCGTGGCCACCGCCCCCTAACGCGTTTCGCTAAGGCTTCTTCCGAGGGGGGTGACCCTGTAATGTGTCCTGCTGAGCCCTGCCCCGTGCAGAAATCCAGGAAGGTCGGTCTGCAGTTCAGGAGCTTCAGTCTATTTGAGCAGGGCTGGAGGAAGCATAACGGAGTGTACAGCTCCCCAGGCCCTGCATCTACAGGTCAAGCTCTGTTGTGGTGACTTGTAATTAGGAGACAGGGCTGGAGCATCATATTTCAGCACAGTGTACAGACCGCCTCCCTGGCCCTCCCTCTTACAGTACAGCACATCAGAACTTTATATGCAGACTGGCCACTTCCTTCATTTCAGCAGGGTGACAGGGCAAAGCAGGGCACATTAAAGTGAGTGCACATGTATATGTAACATAACCACTAATAAGTAAAGTTAACACTACCAATACTGTGCTTAACTAGAACTCCAAGCATGCTATAGGATCTACAGTACATGCTGAGAGTTCCTAAAGGGATTGCTACTACATGAACAAATCCCATATCATTCACCTTGTTGGCCCTTGTAAAAGTAATAAAGACCATACTAAGGCTGTGTGCTCATGGTCGGGAGGAGCTGCATGTTGGACGCGGCTCCTCCGGACATGAGTGAAGCCGCATGTGGAGGCAGGGAAACTGCAGCCGCCCTGTACTCATCATGTGCGGCAGGTGCGGGGCAGCTTCTCCCTGCAGTCACCCGATGGAAGCCGCTTCCGACTCCGCAGCATGAAATGAACATGCGGAAAAGGAGCGGAATGGCGGCAACCCGCACCGCAGCTGTCAGAATGCTGTGGTCGGATGAAGCATAGTGAGGATGGGATTTCTACAAATCCCATCCACTGTGCTTGTACTGTACTACGCAGCATTTTGGACACAGCAACAAGACGCTGTGTCCAAAACGCTGTGTATACTGATCGTGTGCAAGCACCCTTACCCCTGATGTTGCAGCAGTTCCAATGTTGTCAGAAGTTGCATAATCATGTTCCATGTGACATTGATATGAGACTCAGCCCTCCGACCAGTCAGTGCTGGCGTCTGTCTCCCCGCCATCAGACACTGGAGCAGAAGTCATCGGTGTTGCTCACATGCTGCACCTGCATCCGAAGAAAACAGACGCCAACACTGACTGGTCGCAGGGCACGAGTGTCATATCAAAGTCATTTTTTGCTACAAATATTTTTTTCCCCATTTTCCACCTCTAAAATCTGGGAGCGTCTTATAATCCGGTGCGTCTTATAAAGCGAAAAAGTATCAAGCCTATACAGCTTGGAGTAGGACAACATGTATAAAAAGTATCAAGTGATCAAAATACTCATTTGCCTAATAATTCTGCACACAGTGTAAAACTAAAGAGATTCTATTTCCAACTACTGGAATTAGACATAGATTGTAGAAAATTAACAGTTTGAAATAGCACACATTTGATAAAGTATTTAAAAATAATCAAAAGAAAAAAAATAAATACAAGAAACACAAATAGACTAGTAAAGAAAGCGATCTTTAGTGCCTCTTGCGCTGTACAAGTATATGTTTGATCTATAGCATGCAGCAATTTTTTTTCCCCTCAGCACGCCAAGGTAAAGAATTTCATATATAGAGAAAAAGTACAGCAGTGTCCTACTTTTGAGTGACAGTATACGTGCCTGTGGCTTACAACCTGTTCACATCTCGTGCTGAGGAAGGAATTCCCTCCTCCTGGGGGATAAACTGCAGCACTGTATCTCCGTGACAGTATAAGTGAGTTGGGAGGCAGCGCACGCATGGAGACATGAACTCTGTCTACCCTAGCCCAGGCAATGTTTAATCTAATTGTGTATGTGTAGAGCTTATTAAGCAGCATTCTCCTTTTGGCAGAAACAGGTCTTCAATGAATCCCTGAAGAAATAGAGAAAACAAACATTGCCTTCCCTCCCGCATGAAGGGTGCGTGCAAGGATTTGCTCATTTTCAGTGGTGGGAAACCATCTCAAAGCCTGAAATGCCCTGGAAATCACTTATCTAGAGTTTGATAAGAGTTTAAATGCAAAACTTCAAAATCACTCCACACTGAAATAAAACAGAACTGATATATGGTGTTATTAAAGTAGGGGAAGTGAGTCAGCTTGCTTTGTAGACACTCAAGGGATTAGGAAGATCTTAGGGACAACGGCAAAATCATTTTGAAGTGAGCACAATTTACAGTACAGAGGGGTCTGATTGAGGTAAAATAAGGTTATCAGCCTAGAAAATCTAAAATATCAAGGCCACGCCTAGTTCATCACAAGCATGCATGTGTTTGCATTGCACGCTATGCTATTGTTATGGTAAAAATTAACTTATATTAACACTCTTCAATGACCAGATGGAGCCAAATGAATGAGATCTGCTTGAAGAAAGAGAATGGGAAACCCAATAAGATTTAACTGCACAGGATGTAGGTAATACAAGTATCTTGACCAGACTCTCCAAGGTCTAGGAGCAATATTTGGGACACGACACTCGTTTGAAGTTTGGGAGTAAGATCATGAGTCTTAGGCTGGTTTCACACTTGTGTTCTGGCGTGATATGGCAGAAAACACGTCTGACCATATCCAGGATTTTGTGAGACCAGATGCAAACGTACTGGCATTATGCATAATACTGGTGCAGTTGCATCCAATTTATTGCAGAAAGTTGAAGTGTTTCAGAGAACAACCCTAGTGGTCAGGGCTTAAAATGCTCCCTGGGAATGCTGAGTGTGAAAACCAGATCAGACGTGGTGGATCTGTCCTTTTTGGGATCCAGCACTCATTGAAAACCATTCTATTTAGCACCGCATCCAGTTGGATCTGGATTTTTAAATAGTTACAAAACCACAACATTGTCCGTCAACACAGGAAGTAAAAAACTAGATCTGACAAAGCGGATGCAACCGCAGCTGCTGGAGTCCCCATTGAAAGGCAATAGGGACAAACCAGATCCGGTAGCGTCCAGCTTCTGCCGAATGGCAGAAAAACTCTAGTGTGAAATCGCCCTTAATTCCCACTTTTGAGTGTCTGTAAATGACACCAGAAAGAAAGATCACAGAATGTTACATTCAAGGTCTTCACCAGGGCAGTCTCCAGTGACCCTAGCATAGGGAGAGGAGGGGAAAAAGATACAGGAACCTTTCCTTAATTATAAATGCTATAACCAGTATGTGGGCTCTCCAATTGGCACGCTTGGGGTGGCTTCACACTTGCGTTCCCCGCCACTGCGTATTGCGGCGGGCGAGTGCAAGCCAAGCGCACACACCACGCGTCCCTATGTTTAACATGGGGACACACGGTATTGCGCTCATGGTGCGGACGAGAATGTATGATTTGTACACATGCATCCACATGCGTGCAAATCACACATGGCGGGCAATGGGTGCGCAGGACCATGCGCACCCGAGCGCATACACCGTGAGTCCCCATGTTAAACATAGGATGTGCGGTGTATGTGCTCGGCTTGCGCTCGCCCGCCGCAATACACAACGGCGAGGAACGCAAGTGTGAAGCCACCCTAAGAGGGCACTTTTGTTCAACTTCTATATGAGCAGTTCACATTTTAAAATCAGTGAACTTGCCTAATCACACCATTTCTTGACTCCATGATTCAGATACTTACCAGAACTTGAATCACTGATACTTTTTATCATTACATAATGCATGGTATGAGCAGGGGGTGCATGTATGAATTCTGCACATAGTAGTTATCACAAACTCTACTTTGACACAAACTTTTGTTGGTTTTTCAAGTTTTATACTGATTGTTGTCTTTACACAATTTATCATCAGAGACAATCGAAGACACTTCGCGTGTGATCAGTCAGAAAATAAATGAGAATTAAGATATTAATATGAATTTAAAGCTCTGGAAAAAAATTGAGACCATTGCAAATTTCCAGTTTCTCCGATTTCTCTCTTTATAGATATATTTGAGTAAAATGTACATTGTTCTTTTATTCTATAAACTACTGACAACGTCTCCGAAATTCAAAGCTAAAAATGTTGTATTTGCGGCAAATGAGAAATCATCAAAATAATACAAAAACAACAGTGATTTCAGACCTCAAATAATGCAAAGAAAACAAGTTAATATTCATTTAGAAACAATACTAATGTTTTAACTTGAAGTTCAGAAATCAATATTTGGTGCAATAACCCTGATTTTTAATCACAGCTTTCATGTGTCTTGGAATGCTTTTTACCAGTTTTTCACACCGCTTTTGGGTGACCTTTATGCCACTCCTGGCACAAATTTAATCAGTTCCTCTTTGTTTAATGTCTTGTGGCTATCTCAAGTCAAGTAAAGATAGAAAAAAAAGCCTTACATCAATGAGAAGCAAAAAGGAGAGCCAGGCTGAAGTTTGCCAAAGACCATAAGAATTGGACCATAGAGGACAGGAGTAAGGTAATTTTCTCTGACGAGTCTAATTTTCAGCTTTGCCCAACACCTGGTTGTCTAATGCTTAGATGGAGACCTGGAGAGGAGTACAAGCCAGTGTCTTACACCCACTGTGAAATTTGGTGGAGGATCGGTGATGATCTGCGGATGCTTCAGCAAGGCTGGAAATGGGCAGGTTAATCTTTGTGAAGACGTATGATTCAAGTCACATACAAAGTTTTTTCCAGAGCTGTATATTTCAGGTTTTATTAGTATATGACAAAACTGCTAATTATTGTAAGATTTGGTGATTGAAGCATGTCAACATTATTTCTTTTTTTACTTGACCTCCTTAGCCACAGTTACACTCCCTGACAAGCTGTGTCGCTTATCCATGTTATATAAATAAAAGCTTATAACCTGACGTTAAAATTCATCCATTGGTTGTATAAATTACTCTTTTGAAAGCCGACACCCTCCGAAATGTGGTCTAGGTTAAGAAAATAAATTGGCATCAATGCTGAAATATTGATCATTTAATGAACACAGAATGGTCAGATTTTGGCAAGATAAACTTTTTGTCGCTCACAGAACGGAATGTGATTTTCAAACAAAAAATTGACATAAAATACAAATACGGTATATGATGCATAACATTGGTGAATGAAGTTGTGGTGCTATTAGAGTCATATTTAATATTTTGTGTGACTTCCATGAGCTTGAAGGACTGCATCCATGCGGTTCAACAAGGATTCATACAATTTATTAATGTAATGAAGTCATCAGAAATAGCAAAGAATGCAGTCTTACATGCCTCTCAGAGTTCATCTAGATTCTTTGGTTTTGTCTTCCAAACTTCTTTCATCCTACCCCAAACACGCTCAATTATGTTCATGTCTGGTGACTGGGCTGGCCAGTCCTTGAGCACCTTGATCTTTTTTGCCTGGAGGAACTTTGTTGTAGAGATGGATGTATGAGATGAAGCACCATCCTGCTGCAGAATTTGACCCCTTTTATGATTTGGAATATAAGAGGTAGTTAATACTTCTTGATATTTTAGGTTATTGATATTGCCTTTCACCTTGCAAATGTTTTGCACACCCCCATACTGAATGTAACCCCCGACCATGATCTTTCCACCACCAAAGTTAACTGTTTTCTGAGTGTATTTTGGATCCATACGGGCTCCAGTAGGTTTCCTGCAGTATATATGTGGCGGCTGTGGTGTAATTCTACTGAAGATTCATCAGAGAAATCCACCTTCTGCCACTTTTCCAGTGTCCATCTGTTTAGCAGGCTGTGGGACTTAGCAAATACCACAGTTTTTTTGCCTTTTGTTTAGTGCTGGCGTATGGGCACTAATTCGACCATGGAGGCCATTTCGAGACAGAATTATACAAACTGTTCTAGTTGACACAGGGACTTGAGGTGACCAGGCCTGTTTGAGATCTTCTGCAGTGGAAGGGGATTGCTTTGGATTTTCTAACCAACAAATTTTCCTCCTGAGCAGTTGTCTTGTGGGGTCTGCCGGACCTGGGCTTGTCAAACACATCTCCAGTCTCTTCAAATCTTTTTTTTAATTCTTTGTACTTGACGCTGAGACACATTAAAAGGTGCCAGCCACCTCTGCAGTGGATCTGGTCTTCAGCATCTTGATAATCAAGTCTTTGGTTGCAGGGTGGATTTTTGGCATGTTGTCAGAGCTCAAGTTGCAGTTCAAGTGAAGGTCTGGGTGCTGGGTTTCTTTTTAGACACACCCACTAATTAAAGGGAACTTGACCCCTCCAAATCACCCCCAACCCTATGAATACCTGTCCCTGCACACTCAGACATCCTTTCTAGCGGTCCATTTGTGTAAAAAATGAGTGGGGTAACATTGACAAAAAGACCATTACACACGTACAATTCTGCGACTTATTCTCCCTGAATAAGTCGCACAGGGCGTTCCCTGTGCGAACCTAAGCCCGCCTGAGCAGCTCATTATCACGCCCCGAAGGGCGTGATAAATAATCCTACTCCTCCTCGCCCTGCTGTATGGGAGTAATTACCGGTGTGACGCTATTTGCGTCACATACGGTCATGGTGACGTCGGTACACCCTTTAGGTGTACCGCCGACCTCAGCATGCGCATTGCACATGCACAGCTTTTGCTGTATACCTAAAGGGTGTACCGACGTCACCATGACCGGATGTGACCACAAATAGCGTCACACCGGCTATTACGCCCATACAACAGGGCGAGGAGGAGTAGGA
The DNA here is from genome assembly GCA_033576535.1 of Allobates femoralis. Taxonomy (NCBI): domain Eukaryota; kingdom Metazoa; phylum Chordata; class Amphibia; order Anura; family Aromobatidae; genus Allobates; species Allobates femoralis. The sequence goes on from JARQOC010000004.1 coordinate 212,085,400, forward strand.
TTATTTATCATGCCCATCGGGGCGTGATAATAAGCGGCTTAGGCGGGCTTAGGATCGCACAGGGAGTGCCCTGTGCGACTTATTCAGGGAGAAGAAGTCGCAGAATTGTGTGTTATGGTCTTTTTGTCAATGTTACCCCACTCAGTTTGTTTTTGTTTTTTTTACACAAAAGGACCGCTAGAAAGGATGTCTGAGGGTGCAGGGACAGGTATTCATAGGGCTGGGGGAGATTTGGAGGGGTCAAGTTCCCTTTAACTGATCATTTACTGAGCACAGGTGAGAATGTAAACTAATGGGTGCATTATATGACTAGGCGACACAACTTGTTTTCAAAAGAGTCATTTATACAACCAATGGATAAATTTAACATCAGGTTATAAGCTTTTATTTACATAACATGGATAAGCGACATAACTTCTGTCAGGGAGTGTATGTGCACAATGATGTAAATACTTACAGACTACAATCTTTTCCCAATAATAATATTAGTGTTGGCCAAAAGTATTGACACCCCTGCAATTCTGTCAGATAATACTCAGTTTCTTCCTGAAAATGATTGCAATCACAAATTCTTTGGTATTATTATCTTCATTTAATTTGTCTTCAATGAAAAAAAAACACAAAAGAATTGTCCTAAAGCCAAATTGGATAAAGTTCCACACCAAACCTAAAAAAGGGGGTTGACAAAAGTATTGACACTGTTAGAAAAATCATGTGATGCTTCTCTAATTTGTGTAATTAACAGCACCTGTAACTTACCTGTGGCACCTAACAGGTGTTGGCAATAACGAAATCACACCTGCAGCCAGTTGACATGGATTAAAGTTGACTCAACCTCTGTCCTGTGTCCTTGTGTGTACCACATTGAGCATGGAGAAAAGAAAGAAGGCCAAAGAACTGTCTGAAGACTTGAGAAACCAAATGTGAGGAAGCATGAGCAATCTCAAGGCTACAAGTCTATCTCCAAAGACCTGAATGTTCCTGTGTCTACGTGCGCAGTGTCATCACGAAGTTTAAAGCCCATGGCACTGTGGCAATCTCCCTAATGTGACGGAAAAGAAAAATTGACGAGGGATTTCAACGCAAGATTGTGCGGATGGTGGATAGAGCACCTCGACTAACATCCAAACAAGTTCAAGCTGCCCTGCAGTCCCAGGGTACAACAGTGTCAACTCGTACTATCCATCGGCGTCTGAATGAAAAGGGACTGTATGGGAGGAGACCCAGGAAGACCCCACTTCTTACCCGAGACATAAAAAAGCCAGCTGGAGTTTGCCAAAACTTACCTGAGAAAGCCTAAAATGTTTTGGAAGAATGTTCTCTCTTTTTGGGCAAAGGCATCAACAGGGTTTACAGGAGAAAAAAAAAAAAAAAAAAGAAGAGGCATCCAAAGAAAAGAACACGGTCCCTACAGTCAAACATGGCGGAGTTCCCTGATATTTTGGGGTTGATTTGCTGCCTCGCACTGGACTGCTTGACCGTGTGCATGGCATTATGAAGTCTGAAGACTGCCAACAAATTTTGCAGCATAATGTAGGGCCCAGTGTGAAAAGCTGGGTCTCCCTCAGAGGTCATGGGTCTTCCAGCAGACAATGACCCAAAACACACTTCAAAAAGCACTAGAAAATGGTTTGAGAGAAAGCACTGGAGACTTCTAAGAGGCCAGCAATGAGTCCAGACCTGAATCCATAGGACACCTGTGGAGAGATCTAAAAATGGCAGTTTGGAGAAGGCACCCTTCAAATATCAGGATCTGGAGCAGTTTGCCAAAGAAGAATGGTCTAAAATTCCAACAGAGCATTGTAAGAAACTCACTGATTGTACCAGAAGCGATGATCGCAGTTATTTTGGCTAACGATTGTACAACCAAGCATTAGGCTGGGGTGCCAATACTTGTCTGGCCCATTTTTGGAGTTGTGTGAAAGATCAATGTTTTGCCTTTTGCTTCATTCTCTTTTGTGTTTTTTCATTGAAGACAAATTAAATGAAGATAATAATACCAAAGAATTTGTGATTGCAATCATTTTCAGGAAGAAACTGAGTATTGTCTAACAGAATTGCAGGGTGTCGATACTTTTGGCCAACACTGTATGTATTTATTCACTTATATAGTGCTATTAATTTCACAGCACTCTACATACATTTGGAACACTGTCCTCATCAGGGCTCACAATCAAATTCTCCATTAGTGTCTTTGGAAGTGGGAGGAAACAAGAGAACCCAAGAAACTCACGCAAACACGGGGAGAACATACAAATTTCATGCAGATTTGAAACCAAGACCCCAGTGCTAATCACTGAGCCACTGTGCCGCCATTCCCAATAATGTCTGATCCTCTACACCACATTACCACAGTTATGACTAGCCAGCTCTCACAGCATATTTGGTAAACTGGAAGTCACTTTCTCAATGTAAACTAGAGACTCGCATCACATCTCCAACAAACTGAGAAAGCAACTTCTGATCCATAGAAGCAATGCTGCGAGAGTAGTCTGGACAGAACTGCAGTCACTTGGTATAGAAGAGGACCAGAACAGTGTTGAGAATTGGAGAGGATCGTGAACGATAAGCAGGGCGGACTGGCCCAGGTGACCCGAGGCCGGTGGTATTGTCCTATTTCAGAGCCGCCCCTTACAGTGATTGCGGCCGCAAAGCTCCGCCGCTGTCGCCACAATCACATCGGGGCCTGGGAAGCTGCAGGCGGGCCACGGAAGGCAGCGTGGCAGAGTCCGGCGAATGAAGCAGAACACCCCCCCCGCTCTTCACCTGTCCTTATCGCTCCGATAGCACACCCCCTTCACCTGGCCTCGATCCAATAGCAACCCACCGATCCTCACTTGGGCTCTGGCTGTAAGAAGCAGACTGCCCCAAGGGCAAGATCTACCAGCCAGCTCCTGACGTAAGTATTTTAGGCTGCCTTCACACTTGCAGATGCATCTGCAGCGTTTTGCAGATGCATCTGCAAGTATCAGCATGCAGACCGCGGCCCCTATGTTTATAATAGGGCGCACCGCGGTCTGAATGCTCTCATTCATTCCTATATGTGAGCCGTAAGCAGGCGTATGCCTGCTGACAGATCACACACTCCCGCCCCGCACCTTGGACGCAACATCTCGCGTCCATAGTGCGGGCGGGAGAGTGTGATCTGTAAGCAGGCATACGCCTGCTTACGGCTCACATATAGGAATGAATGAGAGCATTCACACCACGGCCGCGGTCTGCATGCTGATACTTGCAGATGCATCTGCAAAACGCTGCAGATGCATCTGCAAGTGTGAAGCCAGCCTTAATACATCTCAGGCACACAATGGGCACAGAGGGTAAATAAAGATAAAGCCAAAGGGTTTAGGACCAATATGCTGAAAATTTATTTGGGCTTTTCTGGTTTTAGATAAATTGTAGTCTACTAAGGAGTTATTATATCAAACTGCAGCCAAGGAAAAAGGTTTTTCCAAAACTGGAAAACCTTCAACCATTTTATAGCCTACAGAACTTTAAAAGCTTTGTTTGAGAGACTAAACAGTAGCATTTAAGTCATACGTATTAATTGAAGCTCAATTTTTATGAATTTTGAAGCAAATCCACTTAAATTTTAGGCAAGGATATGACAGCACCGACTACTATTCAACTCGTCAAAAGCAATACACATCGCTGGAGTCAAATATCCAGAATGGCTGGCAAGAACAAGAGCACTGCTAGTCCATCTACATTCCTTGATTTACATAATCAGTCTCATCCTGCTATACCTTTAGTCTGCAATCATTTATACTATATAAATAAATATAATTAATGCAGTTTCCCAACCAGGACACTATTACTGCAGTGTACCATGTCACCTCCTTTAATGTGCTGCTTACGAACTGAATGCAAAGTTTCAATCTATAAACCCCGCTCTGGCAGCCACATTTTTTTTTCAGCTTTTAGCAGCAGCATTTTATTTTTAAAGGGAACCAACCACCTCAGATGACGACTATAAGCACTTAATACATGTCCCTGCACCCTACCTACACCATTCCACCTATGTTTTTGCTAAGAATATTGATAAAAGCAAACCGAAAGAAACACTTTATAAAATGACATGCCTGCGTACTTGAGGGCGTCTCCCTCGGGCTCTCGTACTAGAGGGCTGTGTCTCCAGCAGCTTGACTGGCTTCTCCAGCCCTCCCTCTTACTTTGCAGGACGTCACATGAAGGGACGGGAGCTGCCTTGCGTGCCCGCCCACTGATAGATAACATCACGCCCTCTCACTTTGTAAGAGTCTGGCCGCGTCATGAAAGGGGCGTGGCTAAATCGCGGCGAGCCCCGCCCCTTTCAATGACACGATTTAGCCCCGCCCCTTTCATGACGCGGCCAGACTCTTACAAAGTGAGAGGGCGTGATGTTATCTATCAGTGGGCGGGCACGCAAGGCAGCTCCCGTCCCTTCATGTGACGTCCTGCAAAGTAAGAGGGAGGGCTGGAGAAGCCAGTCAAGCTGCTGGAGACACAGCCCTCTAGTACGAGAGCCCGAGGGAGACGCCCTCAAGTACGCAGGCATGTCATTTTATAAAGTGTTTCTTTCGGTTTGCTTTTATCAATATTCTTAGCAAAAACATAGCTGGAACGGTGTAGGTAGGGTGCAGGGACATGTATTAACTGCTTATAGTCGTCATCTGAGGTGGTTGGTTCCCTTTAAGTCTTATTAGCATGATCGTGTGAGATTTACATCAATATGGAAAGAAAAAAGGCATTGCACGTTAGTGGAATGTGTGTGCCATCAATTTTTGCTGTACACTTTTGGGATGAATTATAAAGAGGATAGTGAGGGAGACTGATGTTATTCCTGACCACAATAATTATTTCTGGCTAAAATTTCTATTGAGACTCTCTTGAAATGTTCTTCAAAAATAGGCCTCAATCTATATTAATGTTCACAGTTGTGGAATGGGATTTCCAGCAAACTCAAAAGATGTAAAGATAAGGCGTGCATATACTTTAGGACACATACAGCTCTGGCAAAAATTAAGAAACCACTGAAAAATTTTCAGTTTCTCTTATCTGTCTCTTTATAGGTATATTTTTGAGTATAGTAAAATGTACATTCTTTTATTTTATAAACTACTGACAACATGTCTCCGAAATTCAAAGCTATAAATTTTGTATTTATTTGCAGCAAATGAGAAACCGTCAAAATAATACAAAGGAAACAGTGCTTTCAGACCTCAAATAATGCAAAGAAAACAAGTTAATATTCATTTAGAAACAACAATGCTACTGTTTTAGCTCAGGAAGAGTTCAGAAATTAATATTTCATGTAATAACCATCATTTTGAAATCACAGCTTTCATGCGTCTTGGCATGCTTTCCACCAGTCTTTCACACGGCTTTTGGGTGACCTTATGCCACCCCTGGCACAAACATTTAAGCATTTCCTCTTTGTTTGATGGCTTGTGACTATCCATCTTCCTCTTGATTACATTCCAAAGGTTTTTAATGGGGTTCAGGTCTGTAGATTGGGCTGGCCATGACAGGGTCTTGATGTGGTGCTCCTTCATCCACATATTGATTGACCAGCTGTGCGGCATGAGGCATTGTCCTGCTGGAAATAACAGTCCTTGGAGTTGGGGAACACTGCCTGAGCAGAAGGAGGGAAGTGTTTTTCAAGGATAATCTTGTATTCGGCTTGATTCATACGTCCTTTGCAAAAGATTTAACTGCCTAATTCCACTCTTGCTGAAGCATCCCCAGATCATCACCGATCCTCCACCAAACTTCACAGTGGGTGCTAGACATGTGGCTTGTACGCCTCTCCAGGTCTCCATTTAACAATCAGACAACCAGGTGTTGGGCAAAGCTGAAAATTAGACTCATCAGAGTAGATTACCTTACTCCAGTCCTCTATGGTCCAATCCTTAAGGTCTTTGGCAAACTTCAGCCTGGCTCTCCTTTGCTTCTAACTAATGAAAGGCTTTTTTCTTGCTTTACATGACTTGAGCCCTGCCTCTAGGAGCATATTACGAACTGTTCTTGCCATGCACTTAATCCCAGCTGCCATTTGCCATTCCTTTTGTATGTCACTTGATGTCATCCTACGGTTACTGAGTGACATTCGAATAAGATAACGGTCATCCAGGTCAGTGGAGAGTTGCTTTCGCCCTCTGCCGGTCTGTAGCTTTGTTGTCCGCAATGTCTGCTTCTTGACCTTGTTGTAATGGACTGCAGTCTTCAAAATTTTAAGGATGGAGACAACATGACACTCACTGTATCCCTCTGCTAGTAAAGCCAGAATTGAGCCCTTCTTTTCCTCACTTAAGACTATTCTTTTCAACTCCTTTGGCATAGTTAAACGTTTACTTTGGGGCTATTCCTAGCATTTGTTTTGCCATCCAGCTTGTCCTATTGCATGATGATTGTGAAGACCACAGCAGTGTTTTTTATACTTTCCCCCATTAAATAAGATTTTGTTCAGAAGATCACCTAATCAGAAGCACATTAAGTAGAAAGGGGTGTACTTTGGTTGGAATTCAATTGACACTGGAATGGAATGACTGTCAGATATGTAGAGATGGTGAATTTAAGAAAACTGTGCAGTAGTCTCTAATTTTTACCAGAGCTATAGTGCAGCAGGTCCCCATAGAAGTTTTAGGAGGAATAGGTAGTCAAAAGTGGGCACTTATTTAATCCCAATACAGACAACCGAAGAACCTGTCCACCACGGTGGGCTCTAATTTGATTATTTATTTATATAGCACCATTAGGTTCCATAGCGCTTTACAGGAGGATAAGGGAGACAAGAACAAGTACACTAAATCTAGGCGATCAGGACGTACAGGTACAAGAGGGGCAGGGACCCTGTCCACGAGGGCTCACAATAGGGCTGGGCGATTTTGGAAAAAATCAAAATCTCGATTTTATTTAAACCTATGGACGATTTTCGATTTAAATCTCGATTTTTTTTTTTGCTTTTCTTTGATGAATAAAGAGAAAAAACTAAGAGGTACCGTATATACTCGTGTATAAGGCGACCCGTGTATAAGCCGACCCCCCTACTTTTGCCCCCAAAACCTGGGAAAACCTATTGACTCGTGTATACGCCGAGGGTGGACCCCAGCACAGGTATACAGCCCCCAGCAGTGTGGTATACAGGCCCCAGCGGTGTATACAGCCGCAGCCCCCAGCGGTGTATACAGCCGCAGCCCCCAGCGGTGTATACAGCCGCAGCCCCCAGCGGTGTATACAGCCGCAGCCCCCAGCGGTGTATACAGCCGCAGCCCCCAGCGGTGTATACAGCCGCAGCCCCCAGCGGTGTATACAGCAGCAGCCCCCAGCGGTGTATACAGCAGCAGCCCCCAGCGGTGTATACAGGAGCAGCCCCCAGCGGTGTATACAGGAGCAGCCCCGAGCGGCATACAGGTGCCTAACCTAACCTAGCCCTAACCCTAGCAGAAGGGGGCGGTGCCATATCCCTGTAATGGCGCAAGGGGCAGGTAAGACCTGCAGCAGGGCTCTGGCAGCAGAGCCCAACCCCCCCCCCCCCCCCGAACTCACCCGCGGGTGTCAGTAGCAGGAGCGGCGGGGCAATGACGGCACCCCCCCTCCCCCGCCGGAACTCACCCGCGGGTGTCAGAAGCAGGGGCGGCGGGGCAATGACGGCATCCCCCCTCCCCCGCCGGAACTCACCCGCGGGTGTCAGAAGCAGGGGCGGCGGGGCAATGACGGCACCCCCCCTCCCCCGCCGAAACTCACCCGCGGGTGTCAGAAGCAGGGGCGGCGGGGCAATGACGGCACCCCCTCCCCCGCCGGAACTCACCCGCGGGTGTCAGAAGCAGGGGCGGCGGGGCAATGACGGCACCCCCCCCTGGACGTCTCCAGCGGCTGTAACAGGGGCGGAAGTGCTGGGCTCTGATAGCACCCCCCCGCGGCCTGACAGTGATCAGCGGCAGCAGCTGCGGGTATTCCCGAGTGTGACTCGGGGTTACCGCTTCTAGCAGTGAAAGTTAACCCCGAGTTACACTCGGGAATACCCGCTAGGAAGGTTAAATCGAATTTGACGATTTTCGTCAAATCAGTATCGTGGCCACAGCAGGGGGGCGAATTAATCGAAAAAAAAAAAATATATATATATACACACCGTATATATAATTTGAACCTAGCCTTACCATGTCAGATTAATTTAATTTGAAGTGGCAGAAATTATGGTTCTTAAAAGCTAACCTTGCTTCTGGCCAATGGCCACGCCTCAATTAAAGGGAACCTGTCAGGTCCACTGTGCACCCAGAACCACGAGCAGTTCCGAATGTATAACTCAGATCCATCCTCAGCAGTCCCTCTCTGCATTGGCATCCACAAACAAATCCTTACAAAAGGCATTTCTAAAAATCATTTATTATATGCTAGAGCTGGAGGTGGAAAGTCGCATGGGCGTGAAGTTCCGGGCTAGTCGGCCTACTTTGCATGTTCTCACGTCCATGTGTGCATGATAACATGCTTTACAATGCCCAGCTTCATAGAAGGCGATACAAAGCCGTGCATGTGCGCAACTTGGTACCTCTTAGCACTGGGCATATGAGATCGCGGGGTGTAACTGTACCCAGTTTTAAAATAGCTCAATGCCAGTGATCGGAAGTTGTCCTCACTTTCAGACATGCACACTACTAAGAAGCCAGGTGTAGGTCCAGGCTTTAGAAAGAAGTAGCGCGCATGACTGGACATACAACTGGCGATCTGAGACTCCCAATGCTAAAAGGTACAAAGCCACGCACATGCTTGATTTTATATCGTGCTGCTATGAAGCTGGGCATTGTAAAGCAGGTCATCACACCCACAGAGGCGTGATAACCTGCAAAGTGGGCCAACTAGCCACTACCATCATCAGCATATCAAACAATCTTTAGAATTAATTTTCCAAATATCTGTTTATGGATGCTAAGACAGAGGAACTTTTGGGGAGGGATTCTAGATCTGCACCCAGAACTGCTTGTGGTTGCGGATGTACTAGGGACCTGAAAGTTTCCTTTTAACAGGCACAAAACCTTTTATACCATGCTACTGGAACAGCACAACAAACACCATTCCTTGTTAGTCTAGGTTGACACTCAGTATGACCATTATTTGTTATATCTATAATCACCAATCTACAGATGCTGATAACCTGGCTGGCTCTCCATCTTGTGCTTTTTTTTTTTTTTGCATATATACCATTTCCTTGAAGTAATTATATCCTATAGCAGGGATGGGGAACTTCTGTCCTCCATACCCACCAACAGTGCAGGTTTTCAGGATTTCCACAGCATTGCACAGGGTTCGGAATAATCACTATTGCAGGTGATTAAATTATCACCTGTGTAATACTAAGGAAATTCTGAAAACCTGCCCTTTTGGCGGCCTGAGGCCTGGAGTTCCCCCACCCCTGTTCTGTAGGATGGGATGGGGGTGTATAGAAAGAAAAAAAAGAAGAGCTGGAGTGATCATCAGCACTTGGCTAAGGCTGGAGTCACACTGGGCTATAGCATCATGCGGGAGCATCAGATGTGATATGCTGATGACACTTAGTCCAGGTTCTGCTGCGAGAGTGATTGAGTGTCAAAACACTCATCGCATCAAAGCTGCGGAGAGAGAAGGGAGAGATTAATCTCCCCATGTCCTCCATCGCCAGTTTAGACATATATTGCACTGCACTCAGATAACATTCGAGAGCAGTGTGGTGTTTCATTTGCACCCATAGACTTGTATGGGAACCAGTAATCCAAGACTCCCTGATAATTGCAGCACACCCCAAGCAGGGCAGTGAAGTTGGAGTCGTGGAGTTGGTGTCCATTTTGGTGAAGCCAGAGTCAGTAGAAAATGGACCAACTCAGACTCCTAAATTATATAATATATTGGATACAGTGGTTCAATGCAGTATGTCCTGAAAATTATTACTTTGAATAATTATTAGGTTCTACCTAAATAGCTTCATTATTGTATCAAAATGGTGATGAAAAGCCTGATATATTTATTGTAGTACAATGTGAACATCACTTAAACATGAGCCATGTATGAGGAAATCACAGTTGTGGAGTAAGATTCAGGGAAATTGAGGAGTCATGAGTTTGGCTTACTGACTCCACAGCCCTGGCCCGCTCTATGAGACTGCTGGTCTAAGGGTAAGTGCCCACGATCAGGAACACCTGCATTCTGGACACAGCATGTTTTCTCTTGCAGAGGTGCTAGTGTTCCCTGAAGAAGAATGTGCTGTCAGTGCCAATGATCAGGACTATGGGTGCAGCATATATTTGCTGCGTTCTGTCGCTGAGCGCACTCGCGTCCCAAAAAGAATAAATTGACATGCTGTAGATTGAGAAGCTGCACCGCATATCAGTTCACACTGTGTAAATAAGAAATACAGTGAACATGGGATTTCTATAAATCCATCCACTGTGCTTGTACTGCACACTGCAGGGTTTTGGATGCAGTGAAAACAGATCGCGTCCAAAACGCTGCTAATCCTGATCGTTGGCACGTAGCCTAATAGAACTGATTAAGGTCATAAAACAATAAAAAGAGTTAGAATTACACCATTGTCTATAATAGATACAAAACCACTTTATACATTTGACAAGAAATGACATTTCATATTGGCAGAAAATACAAAGCAATATGAATAAGTTCATAGATCATCTTGGCAGCCATAACCACCCTCTGCTGTGACCCAGTGATCTACTTTGGTGGAGCAATTAAGCATCATTAATAGACAGCTATACTACTGGACTTCATGACTTAAAGCACGTATCTCTCATATATCCGATACAATATACTGTTAACTGCACAACTTACAGATAAGTTCAAGGAGAAAATATTGCAAAGTTGTCAGGAAGAAACAGAAACAAAAGGTCAAAGAAAGTTCTATATTCAGAGCCGATAACACTGGGAACAAAGGTGAACTATGGCACTAGGACCAGCCCTAGCACCAGGCTTGTACGTCAATAGAGAACATCCTAATACACATGAAATCCCTGTGTGTCTGCTATACAAAGGAACAAAAACTCTCTGGGAACATACATTTATCTATTCCAAACACTACAGTAGTCACAATTCACCCAAGTAGCTAAAATACCTGCTGTATCCGTTTCCTGATTCCTCCCCACAGACTGTCCATGGCTTTTGGGAGGCGCTGTCAGCAAGGAATAGGGAGAAGACAAATGAAATAAGGGAAATGAATACCAAAGTCTTCCTAAATGGACTGCACAGTTAGGTCATTGTTATATGAGCAATGTAAAGAGCTCCTAATACCATCTACCCCCAATGTGTCATAACATTAACAGGTAACGCATCAGATGGATGATCTTGTGGCCATAGCATTTGTCACCGGGTGGGATAAATAAGGCAGCAAGAAAATAGACTATCAGTTCTTGAAATTTATGTCTTGGAAGTAAGGAAAGCGGTCAAAAGTAAGGATCGAGAAAGTTTGACAAAAGACCAAGTCGTGAAGATACTCTGACTAGTTTTGCAAAAGGTATGTCTTGTGTGGTGTTTCTTGTGACACCAATTTGTATGAAAAAAAGATAATCAAGGAAAGACCACAGTAAATCAGTGACAGGGTGATGTGCGCCCAGACTCCTTGATGCAAATGGGAGCAAAAGCTAGCCTGTATAGCCTGGTCTTACAGGACAACTACTGTGGTGAAAACAGCTCACAAAAGGTAGGGCTGGCTATGATCACAAACACACAGGACTGCTCAAGTTTTTGGTCCACGTATAGCACATCACATCTTAAAGGGGGTTTCCGACGAACAAAGTTCATTAATGAAAAGATCTTGCAATGATACATTTCCACAACTGGATGTGTTTAAAAAGTGTTCCAGTGTTGAGATAATCTTATATATGTGTCCCTGCTATGTACTGTGTAATGGCTGTTCCTGACTTTCCTGACTGTACAGGGACATGGTCTGATCCTGGGCAGGAAGGCAGCGAAAGGGTATACAGACATTACAGCACAGGATTGGAAATAATTAGGCTACGTTCACACACGCTTGCCATTTTGAGGCATGCACTTTTTTTGAGCAGGTTATAAAAAACAAACAAAAAAAACACCTTGCATTCACATGCTGCGTTTTCTTCGGCACTGTCCCAGCTTAAAAAAAAAAAAAAAAAAGGTCCTTGGTGTCATTTTTTTGTCTACTCAGTGGAGTCCTTTTGTTAACTCATTAAATACCCCGCCTCACAAGAAGGGTTTGTGCTTTATGTTATACTGTTAAACATGAATAAAATTTATTTGGGGGAATGTATATAATGTGGGGGCACCTGTTGAGGGGCTGCAGGAGGGGTCTAACAACTACTTTATTTTAATCAATGTTTAAAGTCATGTCGGCTTTTGCCGGCAAATCGGGATCTCCAACGGCATTTACGTACTGAGCTGTAAGGTAGCGCAATCTTTTTACAGCTCAGTACGTAATTGGCGTAAGGAGCGCGATCTGCGGCATTGTAACCGGGGAGACACTGGGGTCATCCAAAGACAGCTCAGGTGGCATGACCTGAGCTGTCCTTGGGTAACCAGAGTTAATCCCCTTACGATGCTGCACTAGTCGCAGCATTCACCAGAATTCACGCTCGACGCAGCATGAACTCAGATGAACTTTCACACGAGTGTGTGCTGGTAGAGATGTAGCAGAGCTGAAGATTATCTTCTCCTCTGGACTACGTCGGAGGGGGTAGGTTATTTTCTTCAATAAAGATGGCGTCACTAATTGTGTTTTGTTTGATTTCAAATAAATTTTTTTTTTTTTTAATCTTCACTAGAAATTTCATGAATGCCTTGTCTAATATTGGCATGACATCATGAATTTCGGGCTACGGCCAGCTGATAATACAAAGCTGGTCCTAATCACATTATTACCCAGCGAGCCACCCGGCACCAGGGCCGTTGGAAAAGTCAGATACGGCACCAGAAGATGGTGCTTCAATGAACACGCCATTTTCTGGGGGCGGCTGCGGACTGCAATTCGCTGCAGGGGTGGGGCGGGGGGTAAAACTTGGGCCACCCTACTCTGCGATTCTAGCCCCCAGCTACCTAGTTGTACCTGGCTGGACACAAAAATAGGGCGAAGCCCACGTAAATTTTATTTATTTTTTTATTTCATGAAATAATTAATAGGGCTTCCTTATATTTTTGGTTCCCAGCTGTGTACAAATAGGCAGCTGGGAGTTGAGTGCAGTACCTGGCTGGCATACAAAAATATAGTGGAGCCCATGTAGATTTAAAAAAATAAATAAAATTTTTTTATAATAATAATTATTCATTTATATAGCGTTATTCCATAGCATAATAATTGGCTAGCCCTGCTGCTTTGTGTTACCTTGACAGGCAACGGAAAATGCAGGGAAGCCCTACTTTTTTTGTTTTTTTTTTGGTAGAAAAAAAAAAAGTATGTGGGCATCGCCATATTTTTGTATTTTAGCCAGGTACAGCAGGCAGGTACGGGCTGCCCCCAATCCCAGCTGCCTATGTTGGCTAGGAGCCAAAAATATAGGGAAGGCCTTTTTTTAATTATTTCACAAATTTCATGAAATAATTAAAAGAAAAAAGAAAAAAAAAAAAACCAACACACACAACGTGGGTTTTCCCCCTATTTTTGCGTCCAGCCGGACACAACTAGGTAGCTGGGGGTTGGAATCAGCAGCACAGGGTGGCCAAGCCTTCTGCCCCCCGTCCCTCTTTCCCGCTGCGAATTGCAGTCCGCAGCTGCCCCAAAAAAATGGTGCCCCCATAGAACCACCATCTTCTGGCGCTGTATCCGATTCTTCCAGCAGCCCTGGTGTAAGGTGGCTCGCTGGGTAATAATACACAGCTGACCCTAAGCTTGAAAAATTATGATATCATGCCAATATTAGACATGGCCACCATGTTTAGTAAAGAAAAAAAAAAAAAAAAAATATTTTTTATTAGAAATAAAACGCAACACAATTAGTGACTCCATCTTTATTGAACAAAATACTCCCCCCAACATAGTCCTGGGTCGAGCGCACCGCGACGTCCAATCTGGATCCAATGCAATCTCATCGGTTTGCCGACCACCAATCTTATCAGATGATGTGTCAAGTTGAAGGACCTGAATCAGATGACTCATCAGCTGATTGTTTGAACTGGCTGGGGGTAAAAAGTCGTCTTTTTACCGCCAGACTAAAGGCCGGTTACACATAGCATTGTTCCAGTGACCCAACCAATGATGTGATTGCTGGCGAGATGCCACACAGGCATACTTGCCAGCGATCACCCAGCGATGCACAGGCACCCAACGTCGCTTGGATCGTTCAGGGTCTCGGGCGCAAACTAGGGATTGCTGGTTGTTGTCCCTGTTACACATGCCGATGATTTGTGACAGCCGAGACCAGCGACCGAAAAACGGTCCTGGCCATTCCGCAGCGATCTCATCGCTGGTCGCTGCGGCATGTCACATGCAGCGACATCGCTGTGAGGTCGCTGCAACGTCACAAAACCTGTGACCTTGTAACCGATATCGTTAGCGATATCGCTACGTGTTATGTGGACTTTAAATAATCAGCTGATGCGGTCAGAGGAACACCGAATTCTTACTCACCCTGTGTGACATCACATCCTGCTATTCCTCCTGCGCCCGCGCTTATAAGCGCTGGAATATAGCATCATGTGAATGGCGATGCGCAATTCCAACAATTATAATGGAGTATATGAAGGAAAGTGTGCGCTATTAAGCACAAAGAAATGACATGTTGATTCTTTTTACATGCGTGCTTTTGGCCTCAAAAGCGCGGCCGAAAAATGCACAGCGTCTGAAAGGCAAAAGTGAATGTCCTTTCAATTTGCCGGGAAACGCAGACTCGCTTTTGCGGAAAAGTGCAGAGTAAAAAAAAGGCAGCACATATGCAACGTGTGAAGTAGTCTTACTGTATTTTCCAGATTAGAGGAAGGAGGAGAGCTGCGATGATGGAGTGGGGCCACAGGAGGCACTTCTTCGATACATGTCCCCCATTCAGGCATATAGGATTGCCTATCCAGGTATATATGATCCCTCATCCTGTATATAGCAGCCATCCTGTATATGGCCCCCATGCTCTTACATATGGCCCCTATCTTGGCAGACACAAAAAAAAATAAAAAATAGTTGCTCCCCTGCAGGACGTCTTCTCTTGCCGGTAGCTGATCAGACTGAGCGCAGAGATGACATCACTGTCATGAGCAACTCCTCACACCGTGTCAACTGCCAGCAAGAGAAGACAGGAAGATGTCACACTATGGAGGAGCAATGGACGGAGAGCATAACCGCCAGTCCACTGATGGGATATTCACTGCTTCCCCGCCTGAGATGATGGGTGTAATAAGCCGGAAATATCCACATATGATCACCCATGGCTGCAGCTGATAGTATGTGCCAACTATCTAAGGAGCTTTAATATTCTCTGCTCCGTCCGCTTCCCCCCACCCACCCTCTGTGTTGGCTTCAGTGCTGAAAGGTGATGGACGGGGGAGCAGTCTATAAAATATCACCTTAAACATCAGGCCCACATCATCACCGGCAGCAGCTGCTGCAGCCTTCACTACCACTGCCCCCCCCCTCCAAAAAGGCACACCGAGGTACCAAACACCTAGACCACAAGACACACCCCACGTTACCCCAAATTGGGGAAAGAAGTGACTCTGAAAACAGTATGTCTTTGAGATATAAAATTATAAAGGAAAAAAAAAAAAAAAAAAAAAAATTTTCATATGGTAATTATTGTATACTTTTTTCATTCCACCCCTGCCCAGGTGATGTAATACGATTAGACCATGCCCTGTATGGTCAGACCCATACACAGTACACGAGGGACACAATATAAATTATCTCAGCACAGAGATGATGGTCAGACATTCCCTGTACATCAGGCACGCTATTACGCAGAACATAGCAGCACATATATAAGATCTCAGCACTGGAACATTTTTTTTTTTTTTTTAAACACATCCAATTGTGGAACATATTAAAATTCCCAGATCTATTATTTACAATGGATCTTTAAATTACCTTACTTCGTAAGAAAACCAGTTTAACTAATTTTATTTGTTGACAATGCCAAAAGGACTCAGCACTGTTTTGAGGACAAAAGTGAGACACACACAAAATAGGGCATGATGTTTAAAATGGAAATGATCTGCACATTCAAAATGACTAAGGACACGGTCACATCAGCAGTTTTCTCTGATGTGCGGCAGATCAGGCAGGTGGCGCCGCATCTGCCGCCTAATGGCCAACTTGCGGCCCGGATTCAGCAAGCCCCATGCATTATCTATAGGGCTTGCGGTCCAATGCAGCAACTGCGGTTAGGCTGGATGTGACAGATCCGACACTTGCGGCCAGCAAAAAAAAAACAAAAAAAAAAAAAACGCTGCTTGCAGTTTTTTTTTTTCGCGGCCGCAAGTGCCAGATCCGGCAAAACCACGCTTGCCGCACCGGACAGCAAGCCCCATAGACAATGCATGGGGCTGGCTGGATCCGGGCCGCAAGTCAGCCGTTAGGCAGCAGATCCTGGAGATGCGGGCGCCACCTGCCGGATCTGCTGCACATCAGCGAAAATGGCTGATGTGAAAGGAGCCTAACCTAATCAGGAATGGAGTAACAATAAAAATCAAGCACACATGCCAAACGTTTATCGTGAGCTGGCTCTGAGCAAGCCATAACTGCTTAATCAACATATGAGGAGGTGGCATGCTAAATATGTGGATGGAACAGGGCACACAGGCATTGAGCCACACCACAGGTGAACTAAACACCCTATTTTGCATATAACAACAACGCTTTTGCGGGAGGTAAAAGAGGAATGCATTTAAAAAGTAAAAACATTTTTTCATTGTTGCTCCATCCCCTACATGACTGTGTTTGGAGTGTAAATTGTGCGGATACCATTCCATATTGATATGGCTAATCTGTGAATATTCAGTTATAATCATAGGGCCTGGGTTGGCTCAGTGAAAGATTTGAAGATTTTACATTGATCCTTACTAAAAGGATAGAGTAGTCTATATACAACTGACATTTGATGCATGTTATAAAGTAATGCAATATTAATTCTCTGCAGTTAAAAAAGGATCTGGTTGCAGTAATTTAAAGGGATCCTGTCACCCCCAAAACACCTATAAACCTATTAAAACCTGTCCCTACAGCATATTAACACTTTCCCTACACTCCTTTTACCTCCTAAATGCACATAATGAAAGTGAATAAAAACGTTTTTACAGTACCTCATTACTCATGATAATGAGTGACTATGCTATTCATAGTCACTCATCCAGACTGCCCCTCTTCATACTATCACGCCTCAATAGGCGTGATCTTCATCATGGATTCAAACTGCAGCCTCTCTGCGCGCCTCCCCGCTGTGTCCTGTGTCTGCCCGGCTTCAGCGTGGGGCTGTATGACGCGACCCGCGTAATTTCCGGCGCCGGGTGACGTATTTACAGCCGCGCCGCTGTTAGCTTCAATTCCCGCACTGAGCATGCGCATGCGCAGTGCGCATTTTGAAGCTGACACAGCGGCGCGGCTGTACGACGTCACCCGGCTCCGGAAATGACGCGGGTCGCGTCATACAGCCCCACGCTGAAGCCGGGCAGACACAGGACACAGCGGGGAGGCACGCAGAGAGGCTGCAGTTTGAATCCATGATGAAGATCACGCCTATTGAGGCGTGATAGTATGAAGAGGGGCAGTCTGGATGAGTGACTATGAATAGCATAGTCACTCATTATCATGAGTAATGAGGTACTGTAAAAACGTTTTTATTCACTTTCATTATGTGCATTTAGGAGGTAAAAGGAGTGTAGGGAAAGTGTTAATATGCTGTAGGGACAGGTTTTAATAGGTTTATAGGTGTTTTGGGGGTGA
Organism: Allobates femoralis; assembly: GCA_033576535.1. Taxonomy (NCBI): domain Eukaryota; kingdom Metazoa; phylum Chordata; class Amphibia; order Anura; family Aromobatidae; genus Allobates; species Allobates femoralis. Next base: position 212,103,251 of record JARQOC010000004.1, read on the forward strand.
CAGGATCCCTTTAATAGCAGCTTTCTATGTGCTACGTATATCAGATCTGCAAATTGAAAAAAGCTGAGCACATCAGAATAGATATTTCTGCACTGAAAGTAAAATGTGAAGGCTGCGACTGAAAATTTGATGAATTAATACAGAAGCAATACTAGAAAACAGCACAGATTTTCCAATATATTTTTACATACAATAATATGAATAAAATGATAATTTGGTACGGAGCTTGCACTATGGCTCCATGTTAGAAAATGTGATAATAATGACCTTTTGTAGAATTTGATGTCGAGTAAGGGGATCCTAGAGGACATCATCAGTGAAAAAACACAGCTCAGTAACCAGAGAAATACAGTATTGTATTTATATATCAGAAAGTTGAAGAAAATAAATTTTGTGATGGGCAACAAAAAAAAAAAAAGTACTGGAATATATTGCAGACAATAAAACACATGAAGTTAAAAAAAATAAATAAAAAAAAAATATGTAAGGGTGGAAGGGGGGTTTAGTGAACCAAATATTAATCTACAAATAATGTCTTCATAAAACAGAAAAATATATTTGCTCATGGTTAAATGACATTGCCCCTATTCATGTCCGTACTCACATGAGTTGTGCCTACGGCGAAAATTCTTAGGCTGGTTAAGGCTTTCAGTGTGTCTGTCCACATAACTTTTTGAGCAGGGCTGTGGGGACGTGCCTACAGAATCATTGCTCCTCACGTCTGATTTGGGAGGGATGTTCTGTGCATTACTTGTCTCTATTGGCCTTTGCTTTGCTGTACCATTTACGTAGTCTGTGTTCATACCCGTTGTGTTCTCAGGTAGATGGTCAATTGCCTGCTGTTTTCCATCTAATGGTATCTCCAAAATTTTCAGCTCTGCAATGTCCCCTGCGCTAGATAAAGAAAAAAAAAAAAATCTGATTATTAAAACATAAATATATTGTATATACACATACACACCCACATCATTGCACCCTTGGTACCTGGATACCTTTCCTAGCCATCACAATGTTGCAGGGACACTGTCATTTTCATGTTTCAACTTTATATTAGACTTGATAAAGAACCCCAAACGATATTTGTTAAATCTTTGAGCCTTACCTTTTTTCAATCTTGGTACAATCATAAAATGAACACACAAGTATATTTTAGGCAGAGTGGTCATCACAAATTGCTGAATATTTAACAGTCAGATGCCTCTGTCTCAACGGTCATGAAACTTTATTCAGACGTTCCTCCAACTAAGTTGCATGAGGCAAACAGAGGCTAAAGCCCCCACCATACAAACCAGTGTAAACAGCTGTTGGACATACGATGGTGCAGCTGACAGCTGTCACTCCCAACTCCTCCATACACAACATAGTGTTTCTCTGTTCTCTATAAAAAGACTGACAGACTCAACTGGCAGTGACTTATCCAAGAAAAAAATAAAATGCAAACAACTAAAAGAAATGATGGATTGGACCTGCTGGATGCTTCTTTCCCACAACATCACCTGTCCGTGGAGAGTTGGTAGGCACCCATGCACATTAAACTGAGCTCAGTTATGAAGGTGTAGGAGGCCAAAATTAGACTAATGTGTACAAGGATCATCTGATGTGAAACTTTAGCCCGTTTAACATCCTGACACTGTCTATCCTTCTAGATGGATACAATAGTATGGTAGACTATACTGTTGTGCACTGCAGAAGAGAAAAATAGTGAAGTAGTCTTTTTACCTGGACCAACTGGCAGCATGATACGATCACAGATCTGTAAACATTTACTGATAAACAGTCATTTCAATGACCAGAGAAATTACCATTTCAGACCAAAGCAAACGATGCACACAGATCTTCACTAGATCACAAGATGCACACAGATTGCCATGGTTCTCCACAATACGAGTCTCAATTACACTGATGATCTTTAGGGCTGCGCAAAAAAAAAATTATTTTACCCGACCATCAGGTGTTTCAACAGCCTGTTTACACAAAGAAAATTGTGAAATGAGCGTTTTTTTTAACACTTACGATTATATTGCAGAGTAAGGCTAGGGTCACATTTGGGAAGTGCCATCCATTTGTGGATGCATTAAAGGATGCTTTTTTCCCCTTACCATTCCCATGACGGGTGCTCGTTTTTAACGCATGCTTTAACGCATGGTACATATATGGGAGAACATCGCAATACTATTTTTTGTGTTTTCAGACAGCAGCAAATTAAGGTGTAAATTTTACCTTAGGCTAGATACATACAGTGTTTTTGATCCATTTTGTGAGGCTCTGTTTTTGAAGTGACATGGGTCAATTTCTTCAATTCCAGCCAAGTCAATGACTGAGTTTTGGTATTAAAGGGATCCTGTCACCCCCAAAATACCTCAAACGCTATTAAAAGCTGTCCCTAGAGCATAGTAACACTAACCCCTACACTCCTTTTATCTCCTAAATGCAGCAAGTGAAAATGAAGATAAATGTTATCATCCCTAATGAGGTAGTGTAATAACACTGGGGAACACAATTTTTTTTTTTAGGAGTTAGGTCAGACAACTGTTCTTAATTAATTTTTGGATGCTGAATCCAGAAATGATCTCAGTTTTTCTCTATCACGTCAAGTTTTTGAACTATAGGATTTTTGTCTTCTCAAAAATATGTAAACTACTGTACCTAAAAAGTGTTTTTTTTTTCAAGATATTGATAATTATGATGTATTGGGAGCTGCACACACCTCTCACCACACTGTCTCAGTTGTGACTACTCTTACAAGTTCCCACGTAGCTCTATATGAGTCGAATTGTAATCAGATAACAAGTCTTATTACAGATATCAGTGCAATTGTGCATCTCTGGCAGGTAAGTTGTGGAGGAAAAACTTTACGTGCTAGAAAAAAACTGACTACATTTTTGGAATCAGCATGCCAATTTTAGTATAAATCAGCTCAAAAACCTAACTCAACAGAAAGTTTTTTTCAAATTGTTCCCCAGTGTAATTAGTGACTATGGTATTCATAGTCACCCTGGCAGGCTCTCCCTCTTAATAATATCACGCCTCAATAGGCGTGATCTTCAAATCAGATTAAAATGCGCGCCTCCCCTCTCTCCTATGTCAGCCGGACCGCTGCATTATGCGGCTGTATGACGCGAATCGTGTCATTTCCGGCGCCGGGTGACGTATTACACCCACGCCGCTGTTAGCTTCAAGACCCGCACTGCGCGTTTTGAAGCTAACAGAGCGGCGCGGGTGTACATACCGTCACCCGGCGCCGGAAATGACGCGATTCGCGTCACCCAGCCCCACTACAGGCCGGCCGACACACGACAGAGCAGGGAGGCGCGCATTTTAATCTGATTTGAAGATCACGCCTATTGAGGCGTGATATCATGAAGAGGGAGAGCCTGCCAGGGTGACTATGAATACCATAGTCACTAATTATCATCACTAATGAGGTAGTGTAATAACATTTATCTTCATTTTCACTTGCTGCATTTAGGAGCTAAAAGGAGTGTAGGGTAAGTGTTACTATGCTCTAGGGCAGTGATGGCGAACTCCAGGCCTCGAGTGCCACCAACAGTGCAGGTTTTCAGGATTTCCTCAGCATTGCAGAGGTTGGAATCATCATCAGCGCAGGTGATTATATTATCACCTGTGCAATATAAGGAAATCCTGAAAACCTGCACTGTTGGTGGCACTCGAGGCCTGGAGTTCGCCATCACTGCTCTAGGGACAGCTTTTGAGGTATTTTGGGGGTGACAGGATCCCCTTTAAGACAACTTTTCGAAGTGTTGCATGTTAAGGGCAGAAAAACAGACCAAGAAAAAAAAAAAAAATGTGTATGGCAATTATTGATCCATTTTCCTGATCCACTTTTTCCATTAAAACCACTGTCTATGGGCTATAAAAAAAAAAAAATAAAAAAAAAAAAATAAAAAGATCCTCACATAGCAGATCAAAAATGCTGTGGCCGGCTTCACACCCCAGTTCTGAGCTGTCAGGTTCTGTCCGGTGTTGTGCTGTGGAAGCACTGGACAGAACCTCACAGCCCCAGACAGGACCTGACAGCCCTGGATAGAACAAAACCAGAGCGCAAATATGCCCTCCGGTCCGGTTTTCTGCCGGAATTGGCAGATCACAGGTTTCAGGAGCTGTCTCTGCTGAAATTTCAAAATTACGGCTAGCTGCGGTCCTGAAATCTCAGCGGGGAGTGATCTACGGTGCTGAAGTTCAGCGCCGGCCGGCGCTGAGGCTCAGCACCGTGCATCCAGACCGATTTTATGTCGGATCCGGCAACATAGACTCCCATGTTAGGGGGCGCCGGATTCGGGAGGATCCAATTTGTTCAGATTTTTTCCCTGGACAGAAAATTGCAGCAAGCTGCGATTTTGTGTCCGAGGCAAAAACCCGAATTCTCCCTGATCCTTCGAACAGATGGAAACCGGATGGCAAATAGCTGCCATCCGGCCCCATAGGAATACTATGGGGCCGAAATTGGATACGGGGCTGTCCAGTTCACACTGGACAGCCCCGATCAGCAAAACCATGGTGTGATGCTGCTCTGTGTATGAATATAGCTTTACTTACAGTAACTTATAATGCTACGCAGATAGAGAAAAGTGTTTTTATATTTAAAATAGGAGTAATCTCAAACTCAAGAAAGAATGTGTAGTGAGATTGATTTTATTTATTTATTTTTTAGGGTAAGTGCACACTACCCGGCGTGTTTGCCTCGGCGGCTGGGCGGGACCCGCCAGGAAGCTCCGGCGCCGTGCACCGGCTTCCTGGCGGTTATGAGCTGCGGGAGCCGGTCGGTAACCGGCGGCTGCCCAGCGGGTTCTCGGCGGCGATTCTGCAGCGGCTGGAAGCAGCACATGTTTCTGCTTGCAGCCGCTGCAGAACCGCCGGTTTTTACAACATGTTCATTCTTTGCTAACCCGCTGGGAAACCTGCGGGTTAGCAACGGATGACGCTGGGGAACCGCCGGTATGTGCACAGCCTTGGGCGGGCTACATTAGTTTTAATGTTAATCCAAACGCCGGTTTGGATTAACATAAATTAACATAAAACTAATGTATGCAAAACGGCGGTTTACACAGGTAAACCGCCGAAAACCCGCCCAGTGTGCACATACCCTTATATGTTCAAATGAAGCGAAAATGAAAAGAAAACTAAATCAAACAAACCAAGGCCAAATTCACGACTTTCTTTTAATCACTCAGCACATGGATGCATCGCATCTATGCGCAGCCCGTTTGTAATAAGTTTCCTAGTATCACAAATAGCAAGTTTAGTCCACAGATTAGCCCAAACTTCAGCATGTGAAAACGCCTAAAGAATGTAATTAATGTGTTTATTACAGGGAACCCAGATCCGATCGGTGCTGAAAGCCCGACATGATGAGATCAGCCGAGATGTTGCAGAAATGAGAGCTCCGCGCCAGAGCTCACATCAAACCCCGGTAAAAGGCCCATGACGTCGTCCTACGTCATGGGTGGATAACGGGTTAAGGCATGTATTAAAATTCCCTATTATCATGAGAGGGATAGTAGCGTACTCCAGGATCCAGAGTATTATTACGTGTAGTATCTTCATAGAAAAGGGGGGTGGAATATAAACCGCTATCGTGCAAATTTTTACCCCCAATATACTACACACCAACAGTGGCGTAACAAGACCACTGCGGGCCCCGGTGCAGCTTTTACACCGGGGCCCCCTTAGGTGAGGACCGGGGGGGAAGATGGGTGCTGTCAGTAACTTTCAGCCTTACAGCGCAGTTGAGGCATTCCTCCCAACTTTAGAAGAACAGAGAGAGGGACAAAAGATGCAGCGTGCTGCGAAAAATTTAGCCACATCCCCCAACCACGGCCAAGCCACACCCATTTACAAGTGACAGACATTCAGATACCCTTGTTAATATTAATCTTATGATTATTGCATTTTTGCAGCTTTTTTTTGTCTTTTCCAATTCATTTGATGCCTTTTAGTGCGGTTTAATACCGACAGCACAGACTATGGGCTGCCCCATCATACAACACAGTAGGACGGCTGAGATTAGTGCCTGCCCCGCAGCATTGTGCAGTTTATAGCCAGGGATGTGCAGTCAGTAGCCAAACCTCCGAATCAAAGTCCTCAGTTACCCTGAATCTAAAGAGTTCAAATCTATGGGAGGGTCCATTTTGAACACATTGCATGCGCCAATGTAGTGCAAATGCAAACGCTTACTAATGCAATGCAAACGCAATTCAAACGCATCTGCTAACGCACCCATTATTTTCGATGGGCGAACGCATGCAAACGCAACCCCAAACGCAACTGCAAAGTGGGGTTGTATTTGAACGCATGCGTTAGTGCAAACACACAAGAAACGTCGCCAGACACGTTTCTTGTGCGCTTGCACTAACACATGCGTTCAAATACAACCCCACTTTGCAGTTGCGTTTTGGGTTGCGTTTGCATGCTTTCGCCCATAGGATATAATGGGTGCGTTAGCGGATGCGTTTGAATTGTGTTAGTAAGCGTTTGCATTGCACTAACAGTGCAAAAGCAATGCATGCAAAAGCAGCCGAGCACAGATGTGAAAAGGGCCTAACTCCACCAAAATGGACGACTCAGACTCCCAACTCCACAGCCCTGGTGTGCAGTCGGTAAGCCAAACCTCCGACTCCACCAAAGTGGACACAGACAGAGTCCAGAGGACTGTGTATAGTGCCCCTGAAGGCACAATGCCGTGCTCCGCTACAGGACACAATACAAGCTCCACACTGGGGGCTGCAGGAAAATACGATTATCACACTATCCACAATGGGCAGGGCACCACATTCCTCACATTGTACCATACATGCAGCCATTTTTGGTGCCAGGCACATGTCTGGTATCACGCCCATACCTCCTGAAACATGACATCCTCTGGTTCCAGCATTGACTCCCACTAGTGAAGTGAAGCAGCGCTCTCAATGGAGCAGATATACCAGGCACCTGAGGTGCCAAACAACCCTCGTTTTCAAACTGCAGTCCAACATTTTTTGACTGTTCTGATTGGATGGGCAAAGGCATAGGCAGGTCCCTACAGCTAGTAGCTCACTAGAAGACTGTCATGTGACTCCTTCCATCCAGACAGCCTGCCTCCCTCCAGACAGACTGCCTCCCTCCATCCAGACTGCCTCCCTCCATCCAGACTGCCTCCCTCCATCCACACTGCCTCCCTCCATCCACACTGCCTCCCTCCATCCAGACTGCTCCCTCCATCCTCCTCCATCTTCCTACATCTCAACAACCTCCCTCCATCCTGTCAGCCTCTCTTCATCCTTCCTCCATTCTGACAGCCTCCCTGCATCCTAACAGTGTCCCTCCATCCCAACAGCCTCCCTTCATCCTTCCTCCATCCTTACAGCCTCACACTGTCTCAACAGCAGATGAACCTAGACTATATGCACTGTGAGGACCCTGACTTTGCTCGTGCAGTGGGATGGCATTTGAGGGGGGGGGGGGGGGGAGGAGAGACAATGCTGCTGGGGGCCCTCCTCTGATGGCAGTTTTAGTGGGGCAAGTTAATGCTGGGGCCCTCTGCAGTGGGATTTGGAGGGGGTGTACAAATCTGGGGGATGCCTCTGAGAACTAGATTGACTTAAAGTCTTCCTTAAACCTTAAAAACTATGTTACTATTACAGAATTTTAACCAGGCAAGACATTTCAGTCTAGCATAGATCTTCAGTTTACTGGAAAGATACAGAGAATACCAGCGACATTTATATACAATAACAGGGTCGGACTGGGGTGCCTGGGGCCCACCAGGGATATTGACTCCCAGGGTCCACCCTTCAGCTATATAAAAGGATTTCTTTGGGGAAACAAGTCATCAGTGATCCACAGGTTTGGTAGGTGATCACTTATTTATTGGTGGAATCTGACCAGTGGAAACCGCATCGTCAGAAGAATGTGGCACTTGTATCCCCATTATAAAATGCAGCGGCCGGTAATGATGTGACCGCGGCTCCATTCATCATTATTGGGGCTTCCAGAAAAAGCCAAACACAGCACTCACAGCCACCGAGGGAATGAGCGGATCAGTGGTCGAGCTGTACATCAGCTCCAGTCTAATGGGGAGAAAAGCTTATCACTTACCAAAGGCCACATGGACATGTGGAGTATTTGGTCAGTATTTTACCTCAGCATTTGTAACCAAACCAAGGATGAAAAGTATAATAGAACCAGGGGCACCATTTTTCCTTTTTTTGTTTTACCCACTCCTGGTTTTGGCTACAAATTCTAAGGTAAAAATCTCACCAAATACTGAACATGTGTACAATTGCCTTAGAAGAGATGATTACTTGTTTTCATCGGAGAACCTCTGAAAGTGCATATTTGCCACTATTTAATAGTCACAGGACAGGGATGGGTTAAACTTCCAAGTATTTAATCTCTATTGGAAAGAAAGAATCTTTTCCTCTTTAATATCATAAATAACAAATTACCGACCACAATCCACTATACCAAGACCAATAATACCACATACAAGTGAGAAATACTGCCACACTGTAACCAGACCACTTACCGTACTTCCATCACATAGGGAGACATATCGCCACATCATGAACAGACTACATATTAATTTACGACCACAGTGATCAGTGTTGTAGTGTTCAGTCACTGATAAAAACCACAATACTAATATTACCATCAGTGACATTATACACAGGAGCACTGTATATAGTTTAAGTGTAGAGAGGATATAGTGATCACCAGTGACATTACACAGAGGACCTCTGTATATAGTGTATAGTGGACATCTACTTATATAATCGGCAGTTGGGAATTCGGGCACTGTAGCCGAATCCCAACATGCTTTGCGGGACTGCGAGTGATGACGCGTAGCGTCATCACGAGCAGTCTCCGCTGCCTACCCGCCACCCCGCACCTCGCCTGCTGCCCCCGCAGCTCTCCTGCTGCCCCCCACCTCTCCTGCCTCCGTCGGCACCGCAAAGCAGCTCAGGGACACAGACTCGGGGAGACAGAGGAGCCCCGGACCCGCACCCCTGCACATCCGCCAAGCCGCTCAGCAGACCCGGGGAAGACCCGGGGAGACAGAGCAGCCCCGGACTCGCACCCCTGCACATCCGCCAAGCCGCTCAGCCGACCCGGGGAAGACCCCCGGAAGACTCAGGGACACAGGACACGCGGGCACAGACAGAAGCCCCGGACCCGCACCCTGGAGGGCACCCTCAACTACCACCAGCCGCCGCTCGCCCGGAGCTCTGTGATTGTACGCTGCAGAGCCGGCGGGCCTGCAGCCTGCTGTCACCTCCCCCCGCCCCTCAACTTGCACCAGCCCCCTCTATCACCTCCTCCCCGCACACGCCGCCTGTATGCTACGCTCCCCGCACACGCCGCCTGTATGCTACGCTCCCCGCACACGCCGCCTGTATGCTACGCTCCCCGCACACGCCGCCTGTATGCTACGCTCCCCGCACACGCCGCCTGTATACTCTGCTACCCACAGAGCCGCCTGTATACTCTGCTACCCACAGAGCCGCCTGTATACTCTGCTACCCACAGAGCCGCCTGTATACTCTGCTACCCACAGAGCCGCCTGTATACTCTGCTACCCACAGAGCCGCCTGTATACTCTGCTACCCACAGAGCCGCCTGTATACTCTGCTACCCACAGAGCCGCCTGTATACTCTGCTACCCACAGAGCCGCCTGTATACTCTGCTACCCACAGAGCCGCCTGTATACTCTGCTACCCACAGAGCCGCCTGTATACTCTGCTACCCACAGAGCCGCCTGTATACTCTGCTACCCACAGAGCCGCCTGTATACTCTGCTACCCACAGAGCCGCCTGTATACTCTGCTACCCACAGAGCCGCCTGTATACTCTGCTACCCACAGAGCCGCCTGTATACTCTGCTACCCACAGAGCCGCCTGTATACTCTGCTACCCACAGAGCCGCCTGTATACTCTGCTACCCACAGAGCCGCCTGTATACTCTGCTACCCACAGAGCCGCCTGTATACTCTGCTACCCACAGAGCCGCCTGTATACTCTGCTACCCACAGAGCCGCCTGTATACTCTGCTACCCACAGAGCCGCCTGTATACTCTGCTACCCACAGAGCCGCCTGTATACTCTGCTACCCACAGAGCCGCCTGTATACTCTGCTACCCACAGAGCCGCCTGTATACTCTGCTACCCACAGAGCCGCCTGTATACTCTGCTACCCACAGAGCCGCCTGTATACTCTGCTACCCACAGAGCCGCCTGTATACTCTGCTACCCACAGAGCCGCCTGTATACTCTGCTACCCACAGAGCCGCCTGTATACTCTGCTACCCACAGAGCCGCCTGTATACTCTGCTACCCACAGAGCCGCCTGTATACTCTGCTACCCACAGAGCCGCCTGTATACTCTGCTACCCACAGAGCCGCCTGTATACTCTGCTACCCACAGAGCCGCCTGTATACTCTGCTACCCACAGAGCCGCCTGTATACTCTGCTACCCACAGAGCCGCCTGTATACTCTGCTACCCACAGAGCCGCCTGTATACTCTGCTACCCACAGAGCCGCCCTGTTATACTCTGCTACCCACAGAGCCGCCTGTATACTCTGCTACCCACAGAGCCGCCTGTATACTCTGCTACCCACAGAGCCGCCTGTATACTCTGCTACCCACAGAGCCGCCTGTATACTCTGCTACCCACAGAGCCGCCTGTATACTCTGCTACCCACAGAGCCGCCTGTATACTCTGCTACCCACAGAGCCGCCTGTATACTCTGCTACCCACAGAGCCGCCTGTATACTCTGCTACCCACAGAGCCGCCTGTATACTCTGCTACCCACAGAGCCGCCTGTATACTCTGCTACCCACAGAGCCGCCTGTATACTCTGCTACCCACAGAGCCGCCTGTATACTCTGCTACCCACAGAGCCGCCTGTATACTCTGCTACCCACAGAGCCGCCTGTATACTCTGCTACCCACAGAGCCGCCTGTATACTCTGCTACCCACAGAGCCGCCTGTATACTCTGCTACCCACAGAGCCGCCTGTATACTCTGCTACCCACAGAGCCGCCTGTATACTCTGCTACCCACAGAGCCGCCTGTATACTCTGCTACCCACAGAGCCGCCTGTATACTCTGCTACCCACAGAGCCGCTGTATACTCTGCTACCCACAGAGCCGCCTGTATACTCTGCTACCCACAGAGCCGCCTGTATACTCTGCTACCCACAGAGCCGCCTGTATACTCTGCTACCCACAGAGCCGCCTGTATACTCTGCTACCCACAGAGCCGCCTGTATACTCTGCTACCCACAGAGCCGCCTGTATACTCGCTACCCACAGAGCCGCCTGTATACTCTGCTACCCACAGAGCCGCCTGTATACTCTGCTACCACAGAGCCGCCTGTATACTCTGCTACCCACAGAGCCGCCTGTATACTCTGCTACCCACAGAGCCCCCTGTATACTCTGTACCCACAGAGCCGCCTGTAACTCTGCACCCACGAGCCGCCTGTATACTCTGCTACCCACAGAGCCGCCTGTATACTCTGCTACCCACAAGCCGCCTGTATACTCTGCTACCCAGCAAGCCGCCTGTATACTCTGCTACCCCAGAGCCGCCTGTATACTCTGCTACCCACAGAGCCGCCTGTATACTCTGCTACCCACAGCAGCCGCCTGTATACTCTGCTACCCACAGAGCCGCCTGTATACTCTGCTACCCACAAGCCGCCTGTATACTCTGCTACCCACGAAGCCGCCTGTATACTCTGCTACCCACGCACTGCCGCCTGTATACTCTGCTACCCACGAGCCGCCTGTATACTCTGCTACCCACGAGCCGCCTGTATACTCTGCTACCACAGAGCCGCCTGTAACTCTGCTACCACAGAGCCGCCTGTATACTCTGCTACCCACAGAGCCGCCTGTATACTCTGCTACCCACAGAGCCGCCTGTATACTCTGCTACCCACAGAGCCGCCTGTATACTCTGCTACCCACAGAGCCGCCTGTATACTCTGCTACCCACAGAGCCGCCTGTATACTCTGCTACCCACAGAGCCGCCTGTATACTCTGCTACCCACAGAGCCGCCTGTATACTCTGCTACCCACAGAGCCGCCTGTATACTCTGCTACCCACAGAGCCGCCTGTATACTCTGCTACCCACAGAGCCCCTGTATACTCTGCTACCCACAGAGCCGCCTGTATACTCTGCTACCCACTGACCCGCCTGTATACACACAATTCATTTCACCGCGCTCCCGATGCAATTGCTTCGGGCCTTTTTACTAGCGTACAGATAATACAGTGTTCACCAGTGATGTCTGTAGCTGAAGTAATTTTCTTCTTCATACAGCGCAGACCATTATCATGTCTTCCAGCCAGGACTCGTCTCTACAGAAAATAACAGACATTTATACCCGATGTCTTCTAGAGCACATCCACCACTTTTCCACTAATTTCTACAGTACGACAGATGACGAAAAAAGCGACATAGTGCAAAGAAACAGGAGCTCCCTCTCGTCATTGAAAACATTATGCTCAAAAGTAAAATATACTACAACAGTAATAATGTCCCTTAATTGGCCTCTAAAGAAACTAGGTCTCCCAGTTGTCACTAAAACTAATGTATCTTCCTAATTCTGGCTCCCATACAGTAAATATCTCCCTCATCCTGGCCCCTAGCCAAATCAGTAACACTGACACTGGTACAGGACAATGACACTTACGTGGGGGTACAGGACACTGACGCTCGGGGTGCAGGACAATGACGCTCGGGGTGCAGGACAATGACGCTCGGGGTGCAGGACAATGACGCTGAGGTACAGGATAATGACACTGACACTTGTTCTGATATAATGGGAAAGCTGGGTGCAGAGGAAAAGGTGTATAGCACAGCGGGGATGGGAAAGAGCTTGTTTCCCTCAGCACCCCCACCTTTTCCACCCCCTGCTCTGCTATACACCTTTTCCCCAGCACTCAGCTTTCCCATGCTCTTGTATCCCTCAGCATCCAGCTTTCCCATGCTCCTCTATCCTCTTTCCCTCAGAACCCAACTTTGCCATGCTCTTCTAATCCTCTTTTCCTCAGCATCCAGCTTTCCCATGTTCTGATTTCCCTCAGCACCCAGCTCTCCCATGATAGCAGAACATGGGAACGCTGGGTGCTGATGGAAATCAGAACATGGGAAAGCTGGGTGCTGATGGAAATCAGAACATGGGAAAGCTGAGGAATAGAGGATAGGAGAGCATGGGAAAGCTGGGTGCTGAGGAATAGAGCTTCTTCCCCTCAGCAGGCAGTTTTCTCATCCTCTGCTGCTATCACTTTCTTCCCTCGGCTATTTGGTGGACGTGTCACTTACAGCACAGCCAGCAGGTTCTGGCCCAGTCAATGTAAGGCCTTTTTCACATCAGCACTTTTGTCCAGACCCGGTGGATCCGGACAAAAACCGCATCTGCGGCTATACCACACATGCCGGACCTGCCGCAAGGCCCTTAGGCAATGCATGGGGCTTGCCACAAGTGTAATGCAAGTGCGGCCGTTAGGCGGCAGATGAGGTAAATCTGCTGCATCTGCCACAATCAGCGAAAAACGCTGATGTGAAAGGGGCTTAAGGCTGGCTTCACACTAGCGTTTGTGTCTGCATGCGTCTGACATGCAGGTGCAAACGTAGTCATACTGATGTCAACGCAGCGGGGATTCTCCGCATGCCTTCACATAGTATGGTGCCTGGTCACCCAATCAGCGGTCGGTCTCGGCAGTGGCCTGGAGATCAGAGGCGGCCACCAGGAGATCAGTGCGGCCGCCACTGATCTCCCGGTGGCTGCCTCTGATTTCTATGGAGATTTCAATGGATCCGCAGCATCTGCCTGCGCGGTCATGCGGAGGACACTGCGGATCCATTGAGCTCCATGCATTCTTTGTGCACTTGCGGTCACTTGCTGATAAAATAAGCCCCCGCGAACGCACAGAAAATGCAACATGTTGTGTTCGGAGGGTGCTATTAAAAAATGCATCTGAACGCAAATGTAACCAAACGCAGCCATACGCACGTACTATGCGTTCCCATATTAAACATAGGAATGCAATGTGCATGTGTTTGGTTACACTGCGTTCTGTAAACGGCCCAATAGCCCCAGCCCTCCTCTCACAAGCAGTCACACACACACCCTCCCCGGGCAAGGACAGGATGGAGAAACAGATGTAAAGAACTCTATACACACACACACATATAAACACACACAAGCTATATCTTCCCATCCAGCAATGTCTTCCCCCTTGTGGCCTCCATTCCCCTCTGTTGTCTCACCCATGTGCTGTGGCGTCGTCTTCCTGCCGTTGAACTGCACCGTGACTGACCTCACTGCAGGGGATCAGCACCGCCCCACAGTTGACGTCACAGGCCTCTGCAGGCTTCTTCAGTTCTCAGCGCTCTGCGGGACATTTAATGTCCCGGGCGGGATAGGGGGTCTAACGCTCAGAATCGTTTCGGAGGTATAGATGAGGAGCAGGGGGGGAGAGGGGGGTGCTGTCAGGAACTTTCAGCCAGACAGCACAGTTGAGGAGGGGGGGGTATAGGTGCCGCCAGGAGGTTTTCGCCTTACTTGCTTGCAGAGCCGCCGACAGCAGGAGGAGAGGGAGGAGGGGCGGGCACAGCTACAGGAAGTGCCGCTTCACTTCCTCCCCATCCCGACCCCCCTGAGGGGAGGCGCGGGCCCCCCCCCAAGGGGGCGGGCCCGGTCTCAACCGCAACCGCTGCGACCGTGGTAGGTACGCCACTGCACACCAAGCATATGAACCTCCCCTCTGAATCTATAATATACCTTCCAAAAGGTAAAGGTTAAGGTGTTATGGACCAATATGCCAACACCTCTAGAGTATGAGCAGTAGGTAGAATGATAAGTGGGGCCTCCCCACAATCGGAAGAAAGTTTGAACTGTATTTTTGGTACAATTCGTTTCGTGTATGCATATACACACACGGTCAAAATTGTTGGTACCCCTCGTGAAAGGAAAGAAAATCCCACAATGGTCACAGAAATAACTTGAATCTGACAAAAGTAATAAATAAATAAAATAAAAATCTATGAAAATGAACAAATGAAAGTCAGACATTGACTTTCAAGCCTGCTGTCACAAAATTTAAAAAAAAAAAATTAAACTCATGAAATGGGTCTGGACAGAAATGAAGGTACATTTAACTTAAGATTTTGTACAAATTTTCATTATAGGGTCTATGCCTGCTTTGTAAGCATTCTGAGCTTCAAACAATAACCACTAGATGGTGGCCCGATTCTAACGCATCGGATAGTCTAGAATATGTATGTAGTTTATTTATGAAGATTTAACAATAATGCAATGAACACACAGGATGTTCCCAATCAGTGACGCGGCTTTGTTCAATATATCTGCAAGTGTGACACCTCACCAGCGATCAGTAAGGTACCGTAACACTTGGCTAAGCTCCAGCAATCCCGACAAACGATACGACCAGGTAGGGATCGCAGGAGTGTCACTACGTGGTCACTGGTGAGATGTCAAACAGTCAGATCTCACCAGCGATGCAGCAACGATATGGCGGTCGTGGGGACCCTGACACTCTAGGGCGTAGTGTTAAGGTCGTTGGTCATTGTACCCGTGAAACACACTGATGCATGCTGCCCGCGTGGTCCCAACGATCAAACAATGGTCCAGGCCATTCTGACAGGATCAGCAATCTCACATCGGGGGCCTGGTCGCTGCTGCATGTCACACTGAGCGAGATCGCTATCGCTGGTCGGGGTACTTCCGCTGCGAGCAGCCGGGAGATGACCGGCTAGCGCCAGTCATCTCCCGGCTGCGTCGCCACTGACCTCCGTGACAGGATCAGCGATCTCACAGTGGGGGCCTGGTCACTGCTGCGTGTCACACTGAGTGAGATCGCTAGCGCCGGTCAGGGTGCTTCCGCTGCGTCACCGCTGACCTCCGTGCGGCAGGAATGACCCATGGCTGATGATTTTCCAACAGTAACAGTGGCGTGAGTGGTTCAAATCCTGTGCCAATTCGCGGCCGGACTTCGCCTGTCACTGATCGGCCGAGCGCGACCAATCAGACAGAATTAGATGATTACATAGTAGATTGGTAACGACTACTTGGAGCGGCTTTGTATTGGAACGAATAGAAGAGTAAAAGCCACGTTCCATTTTGTGGCTCTGTATAAAATGAAGCAATGTGTCCATGATTTCCCTGCAACCAGAGATCTGTGACGAATATCTGAACAGATATCTGTGTGTGTAACGTGGCCTTAAGAGTAATGGTATATTTTTGCTCTTTCCTTGTACTGTGACATGTGCTTACTTTCTCTGTGACTTTGTTATTGTTGAAGTTATTAACCCCTTAGTGACAGAGCCAATTTCCACCTTAATGACCAGACCGTTTTTTGCAATTCTGACCAGTGTCCCTTTATGAGGTAATAACTCTGGAACGCTTCAACGGATCCGAGCGATAACGAGAATGTTTTTTTCGTGACATATTGGGCTTCTTGTTAGCGGTAAATTTAGGACAATAATTTTTGCGTTTATTTGTGAAAAAATAAAACAATTTGGCAAAAATGTTGAAAATGTTGTAATTTTTAATTTTTATTCTGTTAAACCAGAGAGTTATGTGACACAAAATAGTTAATAAATAACATTTCCCACATGTCTACTTCACATTAGCACAATTTTGGAAAAAAAAACATTTTGGGGTTAGGAAGTTATAAGGGTTCAAAGTTAATCAGCAATTTCTCATTTTTCCAGCAAAATTTACTAAACCATTTTGTGACCACATCACATTTGAAGTCCCTTTGAGGGGTGTACATGACAGAAAACACCCAAAAATGACACCATTCCAAAAACTGCACCCCTCAAGCTACTCAAAACTACATTCAAGAAGATTATTAACCCTTCAAGTGCTTTACAGGAACTAAAGCAACGTGGAGAGGGGGGGAAAAAAAAAAAATGGACATTTTCATTTTTCTAATGGTGCCTTTACACGCTAGGATATCGTCAATGATATCCTTAGAATAATCAACGTGGCAGTGATCGTTCAGACATCATTAGTGCGTTGTCACACACAAGGATATCATTAATGATATCCCATTTGGCAATGCACCATTTAAATAGAGCAAGGACTGAACGATATTTTAAAGTGGGAGGAATAGGAGATTTTTGAATGACATCGTTCAAAAAGGTGTCACACTGAACGATGTAGCTTCTTCAAGCAGCGTTAATTGGATGATGAACGATAGATTTGAGGTAAGGATCTCAAATCTTGGATGAACGATCCAACGATTTTTTTCATCCTATATCATTCGTTTACACGCAAGGATGCAAAAATGATATTGTTTCAACGATCTCAAATCTTTGACGTTTCAACGATATCGGTAGCGATATCCTTGTGACACGATACCATAACAATAATGTTTTAGCCTCAATTCTTTCATTTTCACATGGGCAACAGGATAAAATGGATCCTAAATTTTGTTGGGCAATTTCTCCTGAGTACACCGATATCTCATATGTGGTCATAAACCATTGTTTGGGCGCACGGCAGGGCTCAGAAGGGAAGGAGCGCAATTTGACTTTTGGAGCTAATTTTCCATTCAAAAAGTCAAATGGCGCTCCTTCACTTTCGAGCCCTGCCGTGCGCTCAAACAATGGTTTATGACCACATATCAGGTATCCGTGTACTCAGGAGAAGTTGCCCAACAAATTTTAGGATCCATTTTATCCTGTTGCTCATGTGAAAATGAAAGAATTGAGGCCAAAACAATTTTTTTGTGGAAATCAGAGCGAGTTTAGCCACAGAGGGCTAAGCCACCCCCCGGGCTGAAGTATAGAACCTTGTGATCCTGCAGCTCCGGTGACTTGTCACTGAGCCGGTCACCGGAGCTGCAGGAGCGCAAAAAACCCATGACGTTATAGACACGTCAGGTCGGGAACGCACCAACTTTCATGACGTCTCTATAACGTCATAGGTCGGAAAGGGGTTAAACAAGGGGCACCAACAATTTTGACCACGTGTGTAACTTTGTTCCTTAAAATATCGAAAAATTGCCTGTTTTTAGTAGGGTCCCTAATGCCTCTAACATTCCAGGATATTAATTTATCGAAAGAAGGGGAAACAAAGGTGCAATAGGGTTTTATTGTTATTTTTAAAAGGAAATAAATAGTAATTGTCGCTGCTCACCTGAGGCAGTTGTCAGACTTGCAACCAGTTTGTGCACTCGTACAGCTGCTGCTGGATCCACACTCCACGGGCACAGTGGTAGAAATACATAAATCCAATGGATGGTGCTTTTGTGATCTGCGCTAACTGTATATGGACAATGACCACAAGGGATCAACGGATGATCAACTTTGATCCCTTGTGTCATTGTCCATATACAGTTAGTGCGGATCACAAAAACACTGTCTATTGGATTTAAGGATATTAATTTAACCTGATCCTCCATTATTAAACTGATATTAAGCTCCTTAAGGATGTGCCATATCTCGCCTCCAGTATATTTTCCCAAAGCCATATTTTCAGCCACAACCTGCCACATGCAACATTGAACAATTAGCCAACATACCCCATGTAGTCTAACTCCCACCTCCCCTTTCTAAGGCAATGAAAAAAAACATTAGCAAAAACATTGTGCACGCCCTAATCATCTCCCACCTCGACTATTTCAACCTCCTACTCTCGGGCACCACTCCTATGTATCCTAAACTCTGCAGCCCAACTAATCCACCTCTCTCCCCATTATTCCCCAGCCTCTCCTCTCTCTCTGCCAATCCCTTCACTGGCTTCCTATTGTCCAGAGGCTCCAGTTCAAAACCCGAACTATGACATACAAAGCAATCCACAACCTGTCTCCTTCATACATCTGTGACATTATCTCCCAGTACTTGCCTCCATGCTACCTTCGATCCTCTCAAGATCTTCTTCTCTACTCCCCTCTTCTCTCTTCGTTCCACAACCGCATACAAAAGTTTTCTCCTGTGCTTCCCCCATATTCTAGAAGGCTCTGCCCCAATATATCAGACTCTCGCCCACCGTGGAAACCTTCTAAAAGAACCTGAAGACCCACCTATTCATACAAGCCTACAACCTGCATTGATCCTCAGTCTACTGAATCACTGCAAGACCAGCTCTACCCTCTCCTAGTGTATCCTCACCCATCCCTTGTAGACTGAGCCCTGGCGGGCAGGGTCCTCTCTCCTTCTGTACTTGTGTGTGCCTTGTATTGCTCACGTTTATTGTACTTGTCTATGGATGACCTTTTTGACATGTAATGTGCCATGGGATAAATGGCACACTAATAATAAATAATAATAAGGTCAAACCAGATTAGCAAAAACAGCGTCCACGTTATTTGGCCTTTCGGAATTGGAGAGCATTGCATCTTAACTTTCTCCCTGCTACACCCCTCACCACTGCCTTTTAACAGTCAAGGGTGAGAAACCGATTATTATTTCTCCCCTGTTATTGTAACCCATCAAGCAAACATGACATATACCGGCTTGCCCGGGGTAGGATATCTTAAAGAAATCCTACCAGCTTAACAGGATGTAATATTGCATATATAATTACCATATATAGAGAAAAAAAGGGAGAAGTAGGGGTTGGAAGGGGGTGTGGGCAGAGTTTTTGTTGGGGGAAAAGGAGGGATTAAGAGGAAGGAGAGGATGACACCCCTTGCAGAAACTGACGGACCTTAGGAAGGAGCGCCAAACGCCTGTCAAACAGCACTGAAAGAGCTGATACTTGACCCTTCAGGGAGCTGAGGGATAAGCCCAATTCCAAACCCGACTGAAGGAAAGCCAACAACGTCGGGATGGACAAGGGCCACGGTGCCCGACCAGCAAAGGCACACCAGGTGAAAAAGATTTTCCACGTTCTGTGGTATATCTTCCTGGAGACGGGCTTCCTGGCCCGATTCATAGTGGCAACCACTGTAGAAGAGAAGCCTCTGGATGTTAGAAGCCAGGCCTCAAGAGCCATGCAGTCAATCTGAGGGCCCTGGAATTGAGGTGGAAGAATGGGCCTTGCGCGAGAAGATCTGCGCGTTCTGGAAGAGCCCATCCGAGTCCTCCTGACAGTTGCCACAGGTCCGGATACCAGGACCTCCTGGGCCAATCCGGAGCCACTAGAATGGCTATGCTGCACTCCGTCCTGATTTTCCACAAAACCTTGGGAATCAGAGCTAGAGGAGGGAACACATATGGTAGATGGAAGCTGGACCAACTCAGGATCAGGGCGTCCGCCCCCAGAGACTGAGGATCCCATGATCTCGCCATGTACTGCGGCACCTGATGATTCAGCCGCGAGGCCATCAGATCCACGTCCGGAGTGCCCCATCTGCTGCAGAGGTCCCGGAAGACGTCTGGATGAAGAGACCACTCTCCGGCGTCCATCCCCTGCCGGCTCAGGTAATCGGCCTCCCAGTTCTCGACCCCTGGGATGTGAACTGCGGAGATCAGGCAGTCGCTTGTCCTCCAGCCAAGATAGAATGCGGTGGACTTCGGTGAGGGCCTGAGCACTTCTGGTCCCTCCCTGATGATTTATATAGGCGACGGCCGTCGCATTGTCGGACTGAACCCGAATGGGGTGTCCTGACAGGAACTTCTGAAACGCCAGGAGCGCCAGATAGACCGCCTTGATCTCCAGCACGTTGATCTGCAACGCCGACTCCGACTGAGTCCAGAGGCCTTGAGCCCTGTGGTGTAAGAACACCGCACCCCAGCCCTTCAGACTGGCGTCGGTGGTCACCACTAACCATGACGGTTTGAGGAAGGACCGGCCCCGTGACAAGTGACGTGGCTGGAGCCACCACTGCAGGGAATCCCTGGTCGGTTGGGAAAGGGCCACCAGCCGATTCAGAGAGATCGTCCTCTTGTCCCATCTGCGGAGAATCTCCAGTTGGAGAGGACGGAGGCGAAATTGTGCGAAAGGCACCGCCTCTATCGCAGCCACCATGCGTCCCACCAGCTTCATCAATACCCGTAGGGATGATTGTGGTGACAGGAGGACATCTTGCACTCCCGATTGGATAGCCAGCTGCTTGGCTCGTGGCAAAGACACCAGGGCTGAGTCCGTGTGGAAGTCCATGCCCAGATATGTCAATGACTGGGTCGGAACCAGGGTCGACTTCTGGATATTGAGAAGCCACCCAAACTGTTCCAGAGACTTCATGGTCACCTCCAGGCTTTGCCGACAAAGGCATTCCGATGGCGCCCTGACCAGTAGGTCGTCCAGATAGGGTATTACGGCATGCCCCTGCACGTGCAGGAGAGCCATCATAGAGGCCATCACTTTTGTGAACACCCGCGGTGCCGAGGCCAGCCCGAAAGGCAGCGCCACAAATTGGAAGTGTTCTTCCCCCACTGCGAATCTCAACCAGCGCTGATGAGCCGGTGCAATGGGCACGTGAAGGTAAGGTCTCGGATATCGATTGACGCTAGGAAGTCTCCCTGTGACACAGCCGCGATCACGGAGCGTAGGGATTCCATACGGAACTTCCGAACCAACACGTGACGGTTGAACAATTTTAGGTCCAGAACCGGGCGGAAGGAGCCGTCCTTTTTTGGGACAATGAAGAGGTTGGAGTAAAAACCCCGAAACCTCTCCCCGGAAGGCACTGGGACCACAACTCCGTCTCTGCGGAGTCCCTCCAACACCAGATGAAAAGCCTGAGCCTTTTCTGGAGATGGAACAGACCGATGGAATCGGTGTGCCGGCTGCGACGTCAGCTCTATCCTGTAGCCGCGTGAGACTACGTCTCGAACCCACTGATCTTGAACGTGGAGCAACCATCTGTCCTGAAAACGGGACAGGCGGCCCCCCACCTGTGGGGCGGCAGGACTGGAGAGCGAGTCATGCGGAAGTGGGTTTGGGGGTGGCAGCCGCTGCCCCCGTTGACTTCTTCTGACGACCTTTGGGGCGCCACTGAGTAGCGGGCTTGCCCCCTCTGTCCGTGCGAGCGGACGAAGCTGAGGACTGCGAGCTGGACCGAAAGGACCACTGTTTTGGGTTCCTTTTGACGGTATACCGTGGCTTAGGCTTATTCTGTGGGATCTTAGACTCCGCAGAATCCTTTATAAGCTTATCCAGCTCAGTGCCAAAAAGTCTGTCGCCAGAGAATGGAAGATTCTGCAGAATCTTCTTAGACGTGGCATCTGAGTCCCATAGACGCAGCCACAACAACCTGCGAATCGCTATAGCATTGGCCGAAGCCACAGCAGAGCGGGGTGGCCGTTTCTAGGGTCGCTGTCCTGGCGTAATCTGCATAGGCCCTTGCCCTATCAGTAAGCGCCAGGACCTCTGAATTGGACCCCGCCAGGTCAGTAATACCATCTAAGCAGGTGGTGATCGCCTGCAGAGTCCAGACCGTGGCAAAATTAGGGGCAAATGAAGACCCCACAGCCTCATAGGAAGACTTGGCGAGTTGTTCGACCTGTCTATCTGTCGCATCCTTCAACGAGGAGCTATCAGAGGCAGAGAACATGGAGCGTGCAGCAATCCTGGTCATGGAAGCGTCCACCTTCGGGGACTGCGACCATTCCTGAAGCACCTCCTGGGGAAAGGGGAAGCGAGTGTCCTTAGATTTGCGGACATAACGCCGCCCAGGATGTATCCTGGGTGCTCTAACCACCCTTCCAAAGTTAGTGTGGTCCATAAAGGAGCCGCACGGGCGAGCCTCCGGCTGCAGCCACTGATACACCTCCTTAGGGTGCAGTTCCACCTCCTCAGGGGGTGCCACGAGATGTAGAGTCTCGTTGATGGAGGACACCAGATCCTCCACCCCGTCAGGTGGTTCTGACATAGATTCAAGCATTGAACCCCCATCATCCTCGTCACCATCAGAGTGACGCTCCTCCTCAGAGAGGTTCTGGATCTCGGGTGAGTCATCTCGGCGAGCCCGCTTAAGGGGTCTAGCAGCAGAAAGAGGTGACACCCGGGGGTAACTTGAAGGAGCAGCAGGGCTTCCCAGTCTCCTAGTCAGTGCCTCCAGGGATTGCGACATGGAGGACAGTTTGGATAACACAGATTCATTAATCTTATTCTGTGTTTCCCATTGCCCTGGGATCACCTGAACCTCAGGGTACAGCAGCGGAGCTGCAGTCTCTGCAGAATCAGTCCGGGCCTCTGGGCGTCCGCAATTATTGCAGGACCCCTCAACCAGCGTCCCGTTGCATGTAGCACAGGTAGTGGTGGGATTGTCTGCCTTCACAGCACTTTTCTTTGCTGGGGCCATGCCGACAGCAGAGGAAAAGAATAAGCCAAGTAGGAAACCGGAACACCGGCGGCTTACCGACCGCTTCAATGCGGTGGAGGGGAGCGGTGTGTGTGTGGCCTCCGCGAGGGTAATGACCGGTCTCCTCCGGGAGCGCAGCAGTGCACTCATCCAGTCCCAGCAGGGAAGTGAGGAGAAAATGGCCGCCGCCAGCTAAGACGTGGGCGGAGCCGAAAACACGCGGGAAGCACACACACACACACGCCCAGCGATGACGTCATCACATGGGCTGCTCCACATCTCTCCAAGCAGCCATCTTAATAATCTGGTGCTGGAGCCCGCAGCGCGGGAAAGTACAGTATTAACACTATACCCAGGGCTTCATGCAAAATCCGTAGCCCGCAGCCGCAGCCCCTGTGACACACAGGGCGGTCAGCTATGGTGACCCCAGCACAGGGTACACCGCCAGAACCGCGGACCCGAGGGTTGCGCGCGGTCTGAGTGCCATGAAACACATAAAGTGCCAGACACTACCCCCAGGCACACCGGAGACACACAAGGTGCCTCAGTGCCGGTCCGGTCTGTAAGCACCATTTAGGGAGGCCTCGGACAGGGGTTCAGCACCAGTCCGGTCTGTAAGCACCATTTAGGGAGGCCTCGGACTGGGCTGGCTCCAGTCCGGTCTGTAAGCACCATTTAGGGAGGCCTCGGACGGAGCGGAGCTGTGCAAGGCTCCTGTCTCCCACTTCCCAGAGCCCCCCAGGGAGGGATGGGAAGGAGCACGGCAGCGTACCGAGAGAACACCATGTGCCCAGGCTCTAGGCCCTCCGGTACCTCAACCTGTGTGTTCCCCCAAGGGTGAACAGGGAGACTGCCGGAGGTCCCCGACCGGGACCTACCTTGTCTTCATACGCCATCACGTAAGCTGTGAGAATGCTGTGATGTGCAAGCAAAGCGTGTGATACCTCCGAGCACACTAAGTTTAAAACTGAGGGTCTTCCCTGCGGTAGGGGTTTATATGCGGAGGGGGCGGTGTCTACAAACTTGTAGTAGCTAGTGTGGCCTCCGGAGGGCAGTGCCCTAAACCCCATTGTCTGGGTCTCCCATTATGATGATCAGAAAAGCAGTCGTCATATTGACATATCTTTTAGGCAGCATATTCAAGTCAGTTCACAGTCATGGCCGATTCACAACCTTACAATAACCACCAACACTGTCCTCTCTTCAAATACTGTCACCCCATGTGTAGTTGCTGCTCCTTAAGATCGAGCCACTCCATCCCTTCTTTAGGGCTTTCAAAAAAGTGTGTCCCTCCTAGTGCCGCTACCCTTAGTTTTGCTAGGTAAAACAAGGCACACGGGACTTGAAGTCGTCTGAGTCTCCTTTTAACGTCTACAAAGACCCCCAATATGCATATCCGGTGTGTTGTGATCCAGCTGCAATATTTTACCCGTGTCTCTAAAGTGGAGCACTTTGATTAATACGGCTCTAGGTGGCACTCCAGGAGGAAGGGGTCTGGTGGGGACTTTGTTGGACTTTCGTTCAATGGCGAATAGCTTTGAAAAATTAAAAATTATCTGCACACAGTGTTTTAAGTAGCCATATTTCAAAAAGTCCACCGCATCTATGTCCTTTGCTTTCTCAGGGACCCCAGCAGCCGGACATATTGTCGCAAACGATTTTCCAGATCGTCTGTTTTGCTCATAATATAGCCAATAGATGTTGTTGCCACTTGGAAATCTTTAGACGTAGTTCACAGTATCTTTCAAATCACTCACTCTGCCCTCTGCCACTGTAAGGTTCTCCCTAATCTTCTGCATATCTTGCCTTATATGAGATGTCAATCTTTAGAGAACCCATATGGCCTCTGAGAACACTATTGCACGGTGCTATGGCTTTAAGCACATCTCAAAGCAGGTTCCTTTTCTTCACCCTGTATATCCTATAGTGCCCAACTTTTCATGCTATGCTGGCTGCAAATTCTATTCTCAGCAGCTTCAGTCCCATGTGCCTGGACAGCCTGCAGCTCTTAAGTCTCTTCCCTGTGTATCCTGTAACCCTGCACCCTCATTGCTGCCCTGTAGCTGGCTTGCTGACACAGAGGGAGTGGGGGAGATGGAGCGCAGCTCCTGCTGCCTGGGTGTTCAGGCGAACTGTGCCAGCTACTCAGCCACCTCCAACTGCCTCTGCTTCTCCCTGCCGGCTGCAGCAGTGCTCCCCACGGCGCTATCTTGACTGTCCACCGCCACATGGCCCACTGCCTGCCTCTTACTGCTGTCCCGCCGGGTCATCTCAAGAAGCCTACTGCTGCATCCCTCTGCACTCCTGGGGGGTTGGGGCTGCTGTCCGGTGAGTTCCTGCATGTTTTAGCCACTGGGCAAGGAGGATTCTTAGTCAGGGTCTCCAGAGCTACTAATGTGAATGTCCATTCATATGCCAGCTAGCCCACACTTCTATTCGATCAATTATTTAAATAATCAAAGCATCAGAAAATCAACCATCGAAGTCACATATAGTAAAACAAAAGTAAACATGTTAACTAATCAGCACATCAGCGTCTCCCTTGCCAGGGGAACGAAAACATCCTATAAGTACCGTATATACTCGTGTATAAGCCGAGTTTTTCAGCACAAAAATTGTGCTGAAAAGTGCCCCCCTCGGCTTATACACGAGTCACTATACAGCTGAGTGGGGGGGGGCCGGTGTCCGGGGGCTGGAGGAGGCAGGGGGAGGCTGCACTATGAGCGGCCGGTCACGTGGGGCCGCTCATTAGTGCAATGCAATATGCACGGCATCCCCCTGTCCATCAGCGGCAGGGGGAGCCGTGCATATTACATTGCTCTCCCCCAGTAGTTTATACAGGCCCCCCGATCCCCCCCCCCCGTAGTTTATACAGGCCCCCCGATCCCCCCCGCCCCGTAGTATATACAGGCCCCCCGTAGTTTATGCAGGCCACCCGATCCCCCCCCCCGTAGTATATACAGGCCCCCGATTCCCACCCTCTATGTAGTATATACAGGCCCCCGCGCTCTATATACAGGCCCCCGGTTGCAGCCACAGACCTGTAAGAGAATCGCTTTCATACTTACCCTCCTCGCTGTTACCCGCGCTCCTCCGGTCTCCTTCCCGCTTGTACCCGGCGCGTCCACAATGACGTCATTGTGGATGCGCCGGGAAGAAGCTGGAAGGAGACGAGGACGCGCGATGACAGCGAGGAGGGTAAGTATGAAAGCGATTCTCTTACAGGTCTGTGGCTGCAACCGGGGGCCTGTATATAGAGCGCGGGGGGCCTGTATATACTACAGGGAGGGTGGGAATCGGGGGGCCTGTATATACTACGGGGGGGGGGATCGGGTGGCCTGCATAAACTACGGGGGGCCTGTATATACTACGGGGCGGGGGGGATCGGGGGGCCTGTATAAACTACGGGGGTGGGTAATCGGGGGGCCTGTATATACCACACTGCTGGGGGCTGCTGCCTGTATATACCACACTGCTGGGGGCTGCTGCCTGTATATACCACACTGCTTGGGGGCTGCTGCCTGTATATACCACACTGCTGGGGGCTGCTGCCTGTATATACCACACTGCTGGGGGCTGCTGCCTGTATATACCTCACTGCTGGGGGCTGCTGCCTGTATATACCACACTGCTGGGGGCTGCTGCCTGTATATACCACACTGCTGGGGGCTGCTGCCTGTATATACCACACTGCTGGGGCTGCTGCCTGTATATACCACACTGCTGGGGGCTGCTGCCTGTATATACCACACTGCTGGGGGCTGCTGCCTGTATATACCTCACTGCTGGGGGCTGCTGCCTGTATATACCACACTGCTGGGGGCTGCTGCCTGTATATACCACACTGCTGGGGGCTGCTGCCTGTATATACCACACTGCTGGGGGCTGCTGCCTGTATATACCACACTGCTGGGGGCTGCTGCCTGTATATACCACACTGCTGGGGGCTGCTGCCTGTATATACCACACTGCTGGGGGCTGCTGCCTGTATATACCACACTGCTGGGGGCTGCTGCCTGTATATACCACACTGCTGGGGGCTGCTGCCTGTATATACCACACTGCTGGGGGCTGCTGCCTGTATATACCACACTGCTGGGGGCTGCTGCCTGTATATACCACACTGCTGGGGGCTGCTGCCTGTATATACCACACTGCTGGGGGCTGCTGCCTGTATATACCACACTGCTGGGGGCTGCTGCCTGTATATACCTCACTGCTGGGGGCTGCTGCCTGTATATACCACACTGCTGGGGGCTGCTGCCTGTATATACCACACTGCTGGGGGCTGTATACCTGTGCTGGAGTCCACCCTCGGCTTATACACGAGTCAATAGGTTTTCCCAGGTTTTGGGGGCAAAAGTAGGGGGGTCGGCTTATACACGGGTCGGCTTATACACGAGTATATACGGTATTTATATTCCATTATACAAAAAAAAAAAAAAAAAAATTAAAGTTTCACCTACTAACTATACAATGTAACTCCTATTCCACCCCTATGAGCTACCCATGATCACATACATTTAACTGAGATTACTTAAGACCCCATGTATTACACCCCCTCCCCGGTTATTTGGACCGACAGGGTAGAATTGCCTTCCAATAGTAAACGGACGCTGGAGTGTGTGTTGATATCGGGAGCAGAGTGCCAATGACAGGACGACGCCGGGGCATGCGCACAAATGGGACTTGGTCATTGGATTTGTGTCGGAGAGGCTGAACTGGATGACGTCTGAGGACTTAAAGTGATCCTAAACCCACAAACAGACCCCCCCCCCCCCCCCCATCTTTAGACCTGTCCCTGCACCCCCCCTCTTATCATTTCCAGCCATCCCTTTTGCAGGAAAAAAAAAAAAAAAAAAAAAAAAAAAAAAAAAAAAAATCGCTTTTGTAAAGTAGAGAAAAAGTTATATTACTTTGTCCTGTGCGAGTTCTCTTTCTGAGGAAGCCGCAAATAGGCCGGGCCTGTCTGCTGCTCCCTTGTAATTATGCACGCCCCTCTCTGCTTCTAAGAGCATGGCCGCCTCGTGAAATGGGCGGGGCTAAATCGCATCATGCCGGAGCCCCGCCCCCTTTCATGATGCAGCCAGGCTGTTAGCAAGGAGAGAGGGGCGTGCATAATTACAAGGCAGCAGCAGACAGGCCCCGCCCATTGCGGCTTCCTCAGAAAGAGAGAACTCACACAGGACAAAGTAATATAACTTTTTCTCTACTTTACAAAAGCGATTTTTTCTGCAAAAGGGATGGCTGGGAATGATAAGAGGGGGGTGCAGGGACAGGTCTAAAGATGTGTGGGGGGGGTCAGTTTGTGGGTTTAGCTTTAATTCTTCTGGCAACGAAGATGCTGATGCATTGATTGTTCAAGATAGGTTTACTCTTGTTTTACTAGATGTGACTTTGATGGCCATTTTCTGATACTTTGACTATTTAAGTGATAGAAGCTGGCGGTTTGAGAAAATATGATGGCGTCCAGGCTGATTACATTTAAGGACATTTTAGAAGTAATGAAAGGTGATAACATGTTCTATCTCGCATTATGATTGGTGGATTGTAACGAGGGTGTGTTGCACTGTTTTGTATTTGCTATTTAAAAGAGGCTGTGTTAAGGGTTTATGTGCTTGGTAAAAACCACTCTTCTTTGAATCGAAACTTTGCAAATAGTGGAATAAAGGAAGTATTTTTGAATCACAAACCTATGAGATGCTGTCCGTACTTTTCTATGCCTACCTGATGCCAAGAAGATTCCTTGGGATAATTAGAAACCTTTGATATCCACTATGGGTGCTGCTTGACCATTTTCTATATTGACTGCCCAGTGTCTATCCACAGCGTTATACTAATCAATGAGTTCAGTGGCTCATGAAGTCACCATGGATGGGCTCAATAAAAAGCATCAGCACTGTCAACCGAATGTCAGCATTGCGGAAGGGAAAAATGTTATACTCAGATTTAATTGTTCTGGAAATTGCCACTTCTAGCCCAAAATGTTCTGAAAGGGGCCTCTAATCTCCACCCACCTAACCCGATTAACAGCTCCTCACTGTGGCAAGATTGCACTTGCGCTAATGCATTGTAAATGGACCTCCAGACATGTGTGGAAACATACGCTATCTCCAGTTATCCGGCACTTCCAGGAAAAGCACAACAGTTTTTGCCCAGTGCCGGAAGTGCGGGGAAAATGTAAGTCTCAGCACATGTCTGGAGGTCCATTTACAATGCGTTAGCACAAGTGCAACCATGCCCCAAGTGTTCCACAAGTGGGTTGCAACTGCTTTTTTCAAAAAAGGCGCAATTCCACCGGATTTGCAAACCTGCAGATCGGGCAAGCTGAAGTTCAAAAGTTCAGGTTTGCCCGATATGCCAGAAGGGAAAATACTGCAGATGTGAAAGCAGCCTAAGAACTCACACTTCTCAATACAAGACGCAGCAGTCGGTGACACTAGGTGGGTGGAGAGTCAATTCACTTAGTCTGAGGAGCTCTCACTCTATGGATAAATAAAAATGTTCATGTTAACATCTGGTTTTTAAAGCTATTTCGACATGGATTTTCAAATTAAAGTACACTAACCTCATCGGGTCTGACAGGTCCATTTAATGGGAACCTGTCATGTCCTTTTTTGTTATAATATTTTGAGTGGTTTAATATCACAGTGTTCATTATTCATTTTTTTTTTTTATAAATCGTAATTTTAGATACGTCAATGTGTTCATTAGCTGAGCGCTGAAATCTGAGATTACTTACCAGTAATAGTGTTTTATGGAGTCCATGACATCACCCACAGGGAGGGGATGCGCCAACAAGGACAGGAAACCTACAGATAAAAAGGGGCGGTCCCCCTCGCCTCCTCAGTTGGTTTACAGAGAAATTGGAGGAACCGCCATAACCGTATAAAATTCATGAACCGCATAATCAGTACCAGTAGAATACCTTTACCTTAAGAGTGAAGAAAGGGCAACTAAACACCTTGATTTAAGCGTTTCAACCCGTAACTACTCACACTAGAGCAACAAATAATAACTACTAAAGGGGTGGGAAGTGAGTGGGTGCGGTTATGGACTCCGTAAAACACGATTATTGGTAAGTAATCTCAGATTTTCCTATCACCATGACAGCACCCACTGAGAGACTTAAGGTACCGTCACACGCGGCAATATTGCTTGCAATTTCACTGAAATCATGGACACATGGAGTGCTAATAGAACAATGTGTCCATTATTTCACTGCAACCAGCAAATTGCAAGTGAAATTGCAAGCAATATTGCCGCATGTGACGGCACCTTTACAGAGACCATCACCTGGGAGGGACCACAGTATTGAGAACTGCTCTCCCAGGCGATAGTGTTGAAAAAAAAAAGGTAGAAGGAGAGGCCCAGGTAGCCGGCTTACAAATTTAAATCTAGAGGTAGATTAGCACGTTCTGCCCAGGAAACAGATATGGCCCTTGTAGAATGGGCTTTAAGGGGGTGTCACACGCGTCAATGTCGTCAGTGAGATGATCGCTGACGACACTGACGGCTGATTGCTGGTGAGCTGTCACACAGACAGACTCACCAGCGATCAATTGACCAGAGACATCATGGAAACGATTTAAATATCGTTTCCATGATGTCTTGCTCCCGCTGCCAGCCTGCTGGAAGCGGGAGCAGGCTGGTCTCCAAGGTAAACTGCGGGTATCTAGGCAGCGCGCGCTGCCTAGATACCCGACGTGTACCTTAGTTACCAGCCTCCTCCGCTCACCGGCTGGTATCTAAGGTACACAGCGGGTAACTAGGGACCCTAGGTACCCGCTGTGTACCTTAGATACCAGCCGGTGAGCGGAGGAGGCTGGTAACTAAGGTACACGTCAGGTATCTAGGCAGCGCGCGCTGCCTAGATACCCGCAGTTTACCTTGGATACCAGCTCCCAGCGCTTGTGAGAGGCGCTGGGAGCTGGAATATCGCTACTCCCGGTGTCACACGCAGCGATGCTGCGTGTCCACCGGGCGACAATCGCCAGGTTTTAGAGCAGGTTCTAAAACCTGGCGATCATCAACCAGCGATTTATCGCTGGTTGATTCAGTATGTCACACGCATCAATATCGCTGCAACGTCACTCGCAGCCGAGATCGTGCAGGCGATATTGACGCGTGTGACCCCCCCTTTAATGCCGTTAGGAGGCTGCTCACCTGCTGAGGAATAGGCCAAGCAGACAGCTTCTCGAATCCATCTGGATAGATTGCTCTTTGTCTCATTCCAAGGTCATAGGAAGGGGTCTGGCACGACAAACAAAGCCTTACTCTTCCTCCAGGGCTGTGTCCTCGCAACATACTCAAGCACTGCTCTTCTTACATCTAATGTATGGAACCTATGCTCCTCTGTAAAAGGATTATCATAAAAAAGAGGGTAGGACGATTTTGTGGCTACGATGAAACTTGGATGAGACTTTTGGGAGATAGGAGGGGGTCTGGTTTAAGTACTAACCTGTCCAGAAAGACTAACAGGAAGGGAGGGATCTACAGAGAGTGCATGAAGGTCACCCAACCTTCTAGAAAACATCAAGGCAACCAGTAATACTGTCTAAGGTCAGAACCTTGAGAGAAGCCGAAGTCAAGGGTTCAAATAGAGGTCAAGTCAAGGCATCCAGGACCAAAGTTCAAGTTCCAGGGTGCCAATCTCGGGATGTGTACAGGGTCCCTTCGTTCACATGCATGTATGAATCTGGAGGCCCACCTATCCCATGCCACACTACAATTATAAAAGTGCCACCAGAGCAGAAATTTGGACCTTTAAAGTGCTGACTGCCAGGCCCCACTCCCGAACTTTCTGCAGGAATTCTAAAATAGCAGGGGTAGGTGCTTGGTCCATGAGGACCCCTGTATAAAATTGCAAGAATTCTCTCCAAATCCTACAGTAAAAGGTTAGTAGTTATCACCTTTCTACGGTGGAGAAGTGTGGAAATCAAGGCACCAAAATCCTCTGCGGCTCAGAAGCTGCATCTCAAACTCCAGACCATCAGATGGATCCCCTTCACTTGAGGGTGATAGAATGGACCCTGACAGAGCAGCTCCCGATCCGTTTGGAGGATCCATGGATTGGACACAGACATGGCTCTCAGCCATGAGAACCACGGTCTCTTGGGCCAGAATGGGGCAATCAATATCACTCTCGCCCTTTTGTCTCTGATCTTTCTGAGGACTAGAAGGATCAGACACATTGAGGGAAAGGCATAAGCCAGCTTGTATGACCAAGGCACACAGAGGGCGTCTTACACCTCCGGATTGTCTGCTGCATGTAGGGAAGCAAATCGCCTGACTTGTCTTTTGCCCCTGGCAAAGAGATCTCCCTCTAAAGCGGCCGTCACACGCTGCGACATCCTGAACGATATTGTAAGCGATCACGTGCAATCGCTTACAATATCGCTCACATCGCTGGTGAGATGTCACACAGACAGACTCAACAGCGATGTGAAGCAGCGAGATCACTGGTAACTATGGTACACATCGGGTTACTAGGCGCCGCGCGGCGCTTAGTAACCCGACATTTACCATAGTTACCATCTCCCAGCATAGGCTCTGCCGCTGGGAGATCGGTCATCGTGGTGTCATACACCACGATGAAGCAGATCGTGAAATCGCTAATCGCTAGATCTGAGCTCCGGAGCTCAGATCTGCGATGTCACGATCAAGCGATTTTACATAGTAAAATCGCTTGATTACATGCAACGATGCCAAAACGATATCGCCTAAGCGATCCAAAAACAGATCGCTTAGGCGATATCGGGCAAGAAATCGTAGCGTGTGACGGCCGCTTAATACTCCCCATAATTGCACTATTTATTTGAAAACCTCCCTCTTCAGAAACCATTCCCCCTGGTGGTGAGTGTGACGACTGAGAAAAATCGGCTCTGAAATAGTCTACTCCCCATATTGGGGGCTGAGAGGGAGAGACAATTTTCTTCCGCTAGGAGAAAGATAGCCTCAGCACTGGACATCAGAGCGGGCGATCGAGTCCCCCCCCCCCCGAATATTGATATAAGCTACCACTGTGGTATTGTCTGTCTGGACCCTGACATGGGAATTGTGAAGGTGAGGCAAGAACCTGAGGAGAGCATACTGGACAGCTCTTAGCTCCTTCAGGTTGGACAAGCCCCATACTTCTTCCATCGTCCATTGCCCCTGGGCTACGTGACCTCCTAAGTGGGCCCCCCACCCAAGGGCCTGGCATCGGTCATGACTATGAAGTCTGGTGTAATGACCCACGATACTCCCCTGGATAAGAGAGTTGGATTCAGCCACCAAGACAGAGAATTTACTGCAGACCCTGACAGACGCAGTCTGCTTTCTAGATGAGCCCGCAAGGTCTCGCCTGCTGCCAGCACCTTGTGTTGGAGAGTTCTTGAGTGAAATTGTGCCCAAATGACTGCGGGACACAGGAGGTTAAGGTCCCGATCAGGGACATAGCCCCCCTTAAAGATAGTTCTGGATTGGCCACCTCCTTGCCCACTTTGGTCAGTACAGTTCACATTGTCTTCTGGCAGCAAACACTGTTAGGCCACGGAGTCCAAATGGAGAATGTGAGGCACCGCCGGCATGATCCGCATGGCCGGGGTACATCACATGTAGGATCAGAGTATGATCCTGTGCACACTGGCCGGTTTTCCTGTGATGGTAATACTGTGTGAACCAACCTGAACACAATGAGTTCATGAGCCTAATGAGCGGCAGTGAGAGTGAGAGGAGTCCATAAAGAATAGGATGTGATGAGTGAGTGCTGACAACCCGGAACACAGGGAGTTAACCTGAGCTGTGTGGAAGCTGATGATTAGCAGCTGAGGGGGTGTGTCCATGTGGGAGTGGCTGGCACGATAAGAGCCGGCCACCTGAGTGATTGTGAGATAGATTCATTCTGGAAGGCTGGAAGCTCAGATAGAGTCTGGAAGCAGAGATTGATCCTGAAAACTGAGACCAGCCTGAGTGGAGAGATTACCAGCCAGAGATTACCAGCCAGAGATTACCAGCCTGTGATTGAGATGGAAGCTGAGACCAGCCCAGTGCAGAGCAGTCCAGAGGCTGTGTGAATGAAGGGAGCATGCTAGCTCCATGCCGGTGCCAAGATCCGTGGTTGTGATAGCACCTGGTGGGGAAGCCGTGG
Organism: Allobates femoralis; assembly: GCA_033576535.1. Lineage (NCBI taxonomy): Eukaryota > Metazoa > Chordata > Amphibia > Anura > Aromobatidae > Allobates > Allobates femoralis. The sequence continues at coordinate 212,137,620 of JARQOC010000004.1, forward strand.
CTGAACCCGGTGGATACTGGTCCGGGCGTGGGGTGAAACACGTCCGGGAAAGGAGCCCGTGGGGGACGCTTGGTGGACCCGTATCCAGGTAGCGAGACCCGGATCCGTGCCCGGTAAGACAGCGGTTCCCGTGTAACGGAGAGAGCTGTGTGTGATTAATGCCAGGCGGGCATAACCGCTATTGGGTCCGACTAGGCAGTCGGTAAGGACCCGTTGATGTATGAGGGCTTAGGCAATGGCCCTGAATGTGAGATGATGGCCTAGATGTAAGAGCCATGTATAACGATGTGTGGAGAGACAGTGACCCAGCTGGTATGGATGATGTTGGAGGCGTTCCGTCCTTGGGACGAGAGGGAGGCTTGCCCTGCTGCTTGCAGAGGGTACCCGTCCCTCAACCACGACCTCTAATGGTGTGGGTGTGCCTGTGGTGCCAGAGACAGGGGTAATAGGGCTCCTAGTAGGTATCGGATGTGGTTCCCGTGTACTATGGTTTGCCAATCCCTGTAATGGGCCATGGAGGGGCCACAGTCCATGGATGTGGGCTGTGAGCAGGTGTGTGATCCATGGACGCTGGAATGATGGATCACATACGGTGTGTAAGGTCCCGGTCAGGCAGGATTCCTGACTACGGGTGAATGTATATCATCATGCTGGGGGACTAAAGCCAGGCGGCAGGTACCGCCATTGGGACCCACAGGGCCGTTGAGGCGTATGTAACGAAGGTCAGAAGCAGGGGTTAGAAGGGCTCCCGTACTGGGTAACGCGGGGTTAGGCCTGAGGCCGCAGCCACGGGTTACTAGGGTTTGCCAATCCCTGTTATGAACCCGGAAGGGTCATCATCGAAGTATATCAAATGTATTTATTATAAAGGTACTGTAAGATGTGTAAGTAGGCCGGAGGCCGTAGCCACCACGGGAGCTGTTAGTAGAGCTTCAATGGGGACAGAGAGTCATGGTTACAGGTCCCGGGTTACTATAAATCGTTATGTGCAATATAAGTGTTGTGATGTTAAATGTAAATGTATGGTGTTTATGTAAAGTGTTGTTAATCAATGTGATATGTGTGAAACATGCTACCCGGGTTATGTGATTAATATGTGAAAATAAACGGGTAGACATTGGTTAACTTAAAAACACGTGTTCTTGTCGTTCTGCAAGCGGGTTCCCCGGTTGCTACCTCACATATGGTGGAGAATGCGGGCAAGGTTGCCCGGTGAGGAATGCACCCCAGTTACAAAGGGGGGTTGGTACAGCCGAGGGCTGTGGTGCCGGAGCACCTTATATGGACTATTGTGTTGGTGCACTTTAAATGGACTTGGTTGCACTTTAAATGGACTTGGTTGCTATGGGCAACCGCACGACGCACCCTAGCCTCTTGCCGGTGACCTGGCGAGGTCACGAAGACGTCGTACTCAAAGTATCGGGCGGCCCTAGGGGTCCCGAAGTCAAAGTCGACGTGATCAAGGTTCCGGTGGCCCGAGGGGTCACGAAGTTGCCAAGACAACGCCACATCCGGATTCTATGAACTGTGTTTGCCCCTGCTGGTTTAAGCAAGGAGGGGGGAGGTTGGACAGGAGTCACAGGTATACAAACCGAGAGCGGTGCCACAAGGTGTTGTGTGGTGGCCCGGCTCCTATGGCAGTGTGTTCATCCCCCACTGGTCTGAACAAGGAGGGGGGAGGTTAGGACACGGTTTACCGGTGTCCTAGGTGTACAAGCCGGCAGTGTGTGTGACCCTTATTCACAAGCCAGGAGCGACGCTGTCACCCGACTTGTCAGGGCCGTGTGTTTAACCCCTACCCACGGGTGTAAACAAGGAGGGGGGTATGTGAGGCACCGCCGGCATGATCCGCATGGCCGGGGTACATCACATGTAGGATCAGAGTATGATCCTGTGCACACTGGCCGGTTTTCCTGTGATGGTAATACTGTGTGAACCAACCTGAACACAATGAGTTCATGAGCCTAATGAGCGGCAGTGAGAGTGAGAGGAGTCCATAAAGAATAGGATGTGATGAGTGAGTGCTGACAACCCGGAACACAGGGAGTTAACCTGAGCTGTGTGGAAGCTGATGATTAGCAGCTGAGGGGGTGTGTCCATGTGGGAGTGGCTGGCACGATAAGAGCCGGCCACCTGAGTGATTGTGAGATAGATTCATTCTGGAAGGCTGGAAGCTCAGATAGAGTCTGGAAGCAGAGATTGATCCTGAAAACTGAGACCAGCCTGAGTGGAGAGATTACCAGCCAGAGATTACCAGCCAGAGATTACCAGCCTGTGATTGAGATGGAAGCTGAGACCAGCCCAGTGCAGAGCAGTCCAGAGGCTGTGTGAATGAAGGGAGCATGCTAGCTCCATGCCGGTGCCAAGATCCGTGGTTGTGATAGCACCTGGTGGGGAAGCCGTGGCTGAACCCGGTGGATACTGGTCCGGGCGTGGGGTGAAACACGTCCGGGAAAGGAGCCCGTGGGGGACGCTTGGTGGACCCGTATCCAGGTAGCGAGACCCGGATCCGTGCCCGGTAAGACAGCGGTTCCCGTGTAACGGAGAGAGCTGTGTGTGATTAATGCCAGGCGGGCATAACCGCTATTGGGTCCGACTAGGCAGTCGGTAAGGACCCGTTGATGTATGAGGGCTTAGGCAATGGCCCTGAATGTGAGATGATGGCCTAGATGTAAGAGCCATGTATAACGATGTGTGGAGAGACAGTGACCCAGCTGGTATGGATGATGTTGGAGGCGTTCCGTCCTTGGGACGAGAGGGAGGCTTGCCCTGCTGCTTGCAGAGGGTACCCGTCCCTCAACCACGACCTCTAATGGTGTGGGTGTGCCTGTGGTGCCAGAGACAGGGGTAATAGGGCTCCTAGTAGGTATCGGATGTGGTTCCCGTGTACTATGGTTTGCCAATCCCTGTAATGGGCCATGGAGGGGCCACAGTCCATGGATGTGGGCTGTGAGCAGGTGTGTGATCCATGGACGCTGGAATGATGGATCACATACGGTGTGTAAGGTCCCGGTCAGGCAGGATTCCTGACTACGGGTGAATGTATATCATCATGCTGGGGGACTAAAGCCAGGCGGCAGGTACCGCCATTGGGACCCACAGGGCCCGTTGAGGCGTATGTAACGAAGGTCAGAAGCAGGGGTTAGAAGGGCTCCCGTACTGGGTAACGCGGGGTTAGGCCTGAGGCCGCAGCCACGGGTTACTAGGGTTTGCCAATCCCTGTTATGAACCCGGAAGGGTCATCATCGAAGTATATCAAATGTATTTATTATAAAGGTACTGTAAGATGTGTAAGTAGGCCGGAGGCCGTAGCCACCACGGGAGCTGTTAGTAGAGCTTCAATGGGGACAGAGAGTCATGGTTACAGGTCCCGGGTTACTATAAATCGTTATGTGCAATATAAGTGTTGTGATGTTAAATGTAAATGTATGGTGTTTATGTAAAGTGTTGTTAATCAATGTGATATGTGTGAAACATGCTACCCGGGTTATGTGATTAATATGTGAAAATAAACGGGTAGACATTGGTTAACTTAAAAACACGTGTTCTTGTCGTTCTGCAAGCGGGTTCCCCGGTTGCTACCTCACATATGGTGGAGAATGCGGGCAAGGTTGCCCGGTGAGGAATGCACCCCAGTTACAAAGGGGGGTTGGTACAGCCGAGGGCTGTGGTGCCGGAGCACCTTATATGGACTATTGTGTTGGTGCACTTTAAATGGACTTGGTTGCACTTTAAATGGACTTGGTTGCTATGGGCAACCGCACGACGCACCCTAGCCTCTTGCCGGTGACCTGGCGAGGTCACGAAGACGTCGTACTCAAAGTATCGGGCGGCCCTAGGGGTCCCGAAGTCAAAGTCGACGTGATCAAGGTTCCGGTGGCCCGAGGGGTCACGAAGTTGCCAAGACAACGCCACATCCGGATTCTATGAACTGTGTTTGCCCCTGCTGGTTTAAGCAAGGAGGGGGGAGGTTGGACAGGAGTCACAGGTATACAAACCGAGAGCGGTGCCACAAGGTGTTGTGTGGTGGCCCGGCTCCTATGGCAGTGTGTTCATCCCCCACTGGTCTGAACAAGGAGGGGGGAGGTTAGGACACGGTTTTACCGGTGTCCTAGGTGTACAAGCCGGCAGTGTGTGTGACCCTTATTCACAAGCCAGGAGCGACGCTGTCACCCGACTTGTCAGGGCCGTGTGTTTAACCCCTACCCACGGGTGTAAACAAGGAGGGGGGTATGTGAGGCACCGCCGGCATGATCCGCATGGCCGGGGTACATCACATGTAGGATCAGAGTATGATCCTGTGCACACTGGCCGGTTTTCCTGTGATGGTAATACTGTGTGAACCAACCTGAACACAATGAGTTCATGAGCCTAATGAGCGGCAGTGAGAGTGAGAGGAGTCCATAAAGAATAGGATGTGATGAGTGAGTGCTGACAACCCGGAACACAGGGAGTTAACCTGAGCTGTGTGGAAGCTGATGATTAGCAGCTGAGGGGGTGTGTCCATGTGGGAGTGGCTGGCACGATAAGAGCCGGCCACCTGAGTGATTGTGAGATAGATTCATTCTGGAAGGCTGGAAGCTCAGATAGAGTCTGGAAGCAGAGATTGATCCTGAAAACTGAGACCAGCCTGAGTGGAGAGATTACCAGCCAGAGATTACCAGCCAGAGATTACCAGCCTGTGATTGAGATGGAAGCTGAGACCAGCCCAGTGCAGAGCAGTCCAGAGGCTGTGTGAATGAAGGGAGCATGCTAGCTCCATGCCGGTGCCAAGATCCGTGGTTGTGATAGCACCTGGTGGGGAAGCCGTGGCTGAACCCGGTGGATACTGGTCCGGGCGTGGGGTGAAACACGTCCGGGAAAGGAGCCCGTGGGGGACGCTTGGTGGACCCGTATCCAGGTAGCGAGACCCGGATCCGTGCCCGGTAAGACAGCGGTTCCCGTGTAACGGAGAGAGCTGTGTGTGATTAATGCCAGGCGGGCATAACCGCTATTGGGTCCGACTAGGCAGTCGGTAAGGACCCGTTGATGTATGAGGGCTTAGGCAATGGCCCTGAATGTGAGATGATGGCCTAGATGTAAGAGCCATGTATAACGATGTGTGGAGAGACAGTGACCCAGCTGGTATGGATGATGTTGGAGGCGTTCCGTCCTTGGGACGAGAGGGAGGCTTGCCCTGCTGCTTGCAGAGGGTACCCGTCCCTCAACCACGACCTCTAATGGTGTGGGTGTGCCTGTGGTGCCAGAGACAGGGGTAATAGGGCTCCTAGTAGGTATCGGATGTGGTTCCCGTGTACTATGGTTTGCCAATCCCTGTAATGGGCCATGGAGGGGCCACAGTCCATGGATGTGGGCTGTGAGCAGGTGTGTGATCCATGGACGCTGGAATGATGGATCACATACGGTGTGTAAGGTCCCGGTCAGGCAGGATTCCTGACTACGGGTGAATGTATATCATCATGCTGGGGGACTAAAGCCAGGCGGCAGGTACCGCCATTGGGACCCACAGGGCCCGTTGAGGCGTATGTAACGAAGGTCAGAAGCAGGGGTTAGAAGGGCTCCCGTACTGGGTAACGCGGGGTTAGGCCTGAGGCCGCAGCCACGGGTTACTAGGGTTTGCCAATCCCTGTTATGAACCCGGAAGGGTCATCATCGAAGTATATCAAATGTATTTATTATAAAGGTACTGTAAGATGTGTAAGTAGGCCGGAGGCCGTAGCCACCACGGGAGCTGTTAGTAGAGCTTCAATGGGGACAGAGAGTCATGGTTACAGGTCCCGGGTTACTATAAATCGTTATGTGCAATATAAGTGTTGTGATGTTAAATGTAAATGTATGGTGTTTATGTAAAGTGTTGTTAATCAATGTGATATGTGTGAAACATGCTACCCGGGTTATGTGATTAATATGTGAAAATAAACGGGTAGACATTGGTTAACTTAAAAACACGTGTTCTTGTCGTTCTGCAAGCGGGTTCCCCGGTTGCTACCTCACATATGGTGGAGAATGCGGGCAAGGTTGCCCGGTGAGGAATGCACCCCAGTTACAAAGGGGGTTGGTACAGCCGAGGGCTGTGGTGCCGGAGCACCTTATATGGACTATTGTGTTGGTGCACTTTAAATGGACTTGGTTGCACTTTAAATGGACTTGGTTGCTATGGGCAACCGCACGACGCACCCTAGCCTCTTGCCGGTGACCTGGCGAGGTCACGAAGACGTCGTACTCAAAGTATCGGGCGGCCCTAGGGGTCCCGAAGTCAAAGTCGACGTGATCAAGGTTCCGGTGGCCCGAGGGGTCACGAAGTTGCCAAGACAACGCCACATCCGGATTCTATGAACTGTGTTTGCCCCTGCTGGTTTAAGCAAGGAGGGGGGAGGTTGGACAGGAGTCACAGGTATACAAACCGAGAGCGGTGCCACAAGGTGTTGTGTGGTGGCCCGGCTCCTATGGCAGTGTGTTCATCCCCCACTGGTCTGAACAAGGAGGGGGGAGGTTAGGACACGGTTTACCGGTGTCCTAGGTGTACAAGCCGGCAGTGTGTGTGACCCTTATTCACAAGCCAGGAGCGACGCTGTCACCCGACTTGTCAGGGCCGTGTGTTTAACCCCTACCCACGGGTGTAAACAAGGAGGGGGGTATGTGAGGCACCGCCGGCATGATCCGCATGGCCGGGGTACATCACATGTAGGATCAGAGTATGATCCTGTGCACACTGGCCGGTTTTCCTGTGATGGTAATACTGTGTGAACCAACCTGAACACAATGAGTTCATGAGCCTAATGAGCGGCAGTGAGAGTGAGAGGAGTCCATAAAGAATAGGATGTGATGAGTGAGTGCTGACAACCCGGAACACAGGGAGTTAACCTGAGCTGTGTGGAAGCTGATGATTAGCAGCTGAGGGGGTGTGTCCATGTGGGAGTGGCTGGCACGATAAGAGCCGGCCACCTGAGTGATTGTGAGATAGATTCATTCTGGAAGGCTGGAAGCTCAGATAGAGTCTGGAAGCAGAGATTGATCCTGAAAACTGAGACCAGCCTGAGTGGAGAGATTACCAGCCAGAGATTACCAGCCAGAGATTACCAGCCTGTGATTGAGATGGAAGCTGAGACCAGCCCAGTGCAGAGCAGTCCAGAGGCTGTGTGAATGAAGGGAGCATGCTAGCTCCATGCCGGTGCCAAGATCCGTGGTTGTGATAGCACCTGGTGGGGAAGCCGTGGCTGAACCCGGTGGATACTGGTCCGGGCGTGGGGTGAAACACGTCCGGGAAAGGAGCCCGTGGGGGACGCTTGGTGGACCCGTATCCAGGTAGCGAGACCCGGATCCGTGCCCGGTAAGACAGCGGTTCCCGTGTAACGGAGAGAGCTGTGTGTGATTAATGCCAGGCGGGCATAACCGCTATTGGGTCCGACTAGGCAGTCGGTAAGGACCCGTTGATGTATGAGGGCTTAGGCAATGGCCCTGAATGTGAGATGATGGCCTAGATGTAAGAGCCATGTATAACGATGTGTGGAGAGACAGTGACCCAGCTGGTATGGATGATGTTGGAGGCGTTCCGTCCTTGGGACGAGAGGGAGGCTTGCCCTGCTGCTTGCAGAGGGTACCCGTCCCTCAACCACGACCTCTAATGGTGTGGGTGTGCCTGTGGTGCCAGAGACAGGGGTAATAGGGCTCCTAGTAGGTATCGGATGTGGTTCCCGTGTACTATGGTTTGCCAATCCCTGTAATGGGCCATGGAGGGGCCACAGTCCATGGATGTGGGCTGTGAGCAGGTGTGTGATCCATGGACGCTGGAATGATGGATCACATACGGTGTGTAAGGTCCCGGTCAGGCAGGATTCCTGACTACGGGTGAATGTATATCATCATGCTGGGGGACTAAAGCCAGGCGGCAGGTACCGCCATTGGGACCCACAGGGCCCGTTGAGGCGTATGTAACGAAGGTCAGAAGCAGGGGTTAGAAGGGCTCCCGTACTGGGTAACGCGGGGTTAGGCCTGAGGCCGCAGCCACGGGTTACTAGGGTTTGCCAATCCCTGTTATGAACCCGGAAGGGTCATCATCGAAGTATATCAAATGTATTTATTATAAAGGTACTGTAAGATGTGTAAGTAGGCCGGAGGCCGTAGCCACCACGGGAGCTGTTAGTAGAGCTTCAATGGGGACAGAGAGTCATGGTTACAGGTCCGGGTTACTATAAATCGTTATGTGCAATATAAGTGTTGTGATGTTAAATGTAAATGTATGGTGTTTATGTAAAGTGTTGTTAATCAATGTGATATGTGTGAAACATGCTACCCGGGTTATGTGATTAATATGTGAAAATAAACGGGTAGACATTGGTTAACTTAAAAACACGTGTTCTTGTCGTTCTGCAAGCGGGTTCCCCGGTTGCTACCTCACAAGAAACAGAAAGTTTTGCACCCTGGTAGGGGTTGGTCTTGACTTTTTCCAGTTTATTATCCAGCCTCATTCCTGTAAGACAACAGGACATGATTTAGTCTGGACGTGCACTGAGCCGCAGAATTTCCGGCTATTAAAAGTCATCCAAACATGGAACAATAAGAGTGTCACTTTGTCGGACATAAGCCATTACTTCTGCCATCAACTTTGTGAAGACGCTTGGAGCCATAGAGGAGACTGAATGGCGGCAAACTGGAGATGTCTGATTGGCATAGAGGTCGTCGAGGCATACCGCCACTCTCAAACCGCTGATGATCTCGAACTGGCAGATGATAGTATGCATCCTCGAGATCTATAACCACCATGAAACAGGGAAACAGAAGCCGAATTGTGGATTGGATAGACTCCATTTTAAAGGATTGAAATCTGAGGAAGGTGTTCAACTTTCGCAGATTAATAACAGTTCTAAAGGTACCATCCGGCTTCGGAACCGGGAACAAAAAGGAGAATAAAATCCCCTCCCAGTCCCTAGGCACCTCTAACAGCACCCGTTTCCTCAAGTCTCCAACCTCTGATTCCAATGCCTGTTGGTGAACTGGGTCAGACAATGTAGTTTGAAGAAAAGAATCCCTTGGGATCCTCTCAAAGTCTAGCTTCAACCCAGATAGTATTAAGTTGAGGATCCATCAGCTAGATGAAATTTGGGACCATTTGTTGAAATAAATACGATAATCTACCCCCTACTGGTGGGTCAAAACTAACAGTATCAGGGTTTCTGCTTAGAGGTGGAGGGAGGACCTCCATAGTAGGCACCTTTTTGCTTCTTCATTGACGGTTCCCATCTGGAGTCCGACTTCTGACGAGAAAACTGTCACTTCCTGAAAGCCGTCCTATAATTGGGAATAGAAGGTTTAGGGAACCCTTGTTTAACATCACCTGCTTTCCTTAATATGTCATCTAGCACAGGGCCAAAGAGGTACTCACCCTGGCATGGGATGGCGCACAATTTGCGCTTACCATGCGCATCCCCATTCGACTCCTGGCTGCCAGTCTAAGGGAATCAGCAGATGCATCAGCTATATATGTTGAACCATTCCGTGTTTGAGGAATTGACTCCAGTAATCTGTCCCTTGGAATACCTGACCATCCATACTAACTGAGAACATGCCACACATGTACAGGCAATAGCACGCTTAAAGGCTCCAACAGAAGATTCACAGATTCTTTTAAGCAGAGTCTCCGCTTTTCGATCTGACGGGTCCTTAAGAAGACCCCCGTCCTCTGTTGGCAACATATTCCTCTTGAAGACGTGGCCACTGCTGCATCTACTTTAGGAACCTTAGTCCACTCAAGCAATTGGGAATCGTCGAAAGGATATTTCCTCTTAGAAGAAAAAGGCAAAAATCCCCAAGACTCTTGCTTTTCCCATTCCTTTTTGACCAGGTCTTTGACAGCATCAATCACTATGAAGGAACAATGCTTTTTCTGAGACAAGCTCACAAACATTCCTTCCTGGGCTGTTTTTGCCTCCTTACTGTCGTCGATACCCACGGTGGTACGGACAGATTTCACCAAAGAGTCAACCTCCTACATGGGAAAACAGGAACCTCCATCATCGGACGAAGAACCTGAATGGCAACTGTGCACCAATTCATGTTCCTGAGGAGCAACGTCAGACTCAAATCCAGAATGATGCACAACCTGTACAGAGAGAGCCTGACAGCCAGAGAGAGCCTGACAGCCAGAGAGAGCCTGACAGACAGAGAGAGCCTGACAGACAGAGAGAGCCTGACAGACAGAGAGAGCCTGACAGACAGAGAGAGCCTGACAGACAGAGAGAGCCTGACAGACAGAGAGAGCCTGACAGACAGAGAGAGCCTGACAGACAGAGAGAGAGCCTGACAGACAGAGAGAATATTAGTCTATTAGGTGATCATATAGAGACAACTCACCCCCCTGCAGCCGACATGGATGGGTACCGGCTCTGGAGGTGGAGGCACAACACTTGATTTGGAAGCTTTTTGCTCCTTCAACTTATCAGTGGAGTCGTCTTTACTGAGATGGATATACCTAGTAGCCCTCCTGCTGCTGCCACTGCTAAGACTACCACTGCCTTCCTGCTTAGCACCTCTGGTGTGCTCCTCTGCATCCTTGGGGGAAGACATGCTAGGCACATACCTGTTTGGGGCCGCCACTATACTCACCTTCCTGCATCTACCCGGTCCCCCGGAAGTCGACCGTGCACTTCCGGATCACGAGCGTGTCATCAGGCCGGCGTGCATGCACATCCTCAATCCCAGAAGCTGGCCTGCACAAGGCGCAGCCGATTACCTCTGTGCCGCAGCCCGCCCTGCGCTCCAGGATGAGTAGAATAGATCCTCCTGCCGCGCCCACATGACCCATGGGTCGTGCCATCCATCCAGCTGGCAGGGCTCCCCCGACGCTGCTGCCGACCCAGATTCTGCTGTCCCCAAAGACACCGCACAGAAGCTTCAGGCTGCCAGTACACTTCATCTGTGGATTCCCCATAAGGACAGGAAACCAACTGTGTGGGCGAGGGGGACCGTCCCTTTTTATCTATAGGGTTCCTGTCCTTGTGGGCGAATCCCCTCTCTCAGTGGGTGCTGTCATGGCAATAGGAAAAACAGTCATACAGTCATTCCGCCAGTTATCAGATATGTCACTGAACTGTAGCAATGCTCCACCCATTACGGTCATATGGTTATGACATCACCACAGGTTTTTCACATAGAGCATTATATAAATATCGGTATCGCTGCATTTGAGTGATATCTGTTAACCACCCGGATGACTGCTTTACTGTTTTGGGCAGCTAACTAATGAAAACATGCAAGTATCTAAAATGCTTTTTTTGGATAAATAAAATGATTTAAAAAAAAAAAAAGTTACTAATGAACACTACATCATCTAAATAATATTGGGGGTGGCTTAATAACAAAAAAGGACATGACAGATTCCCTATAATAATGCAAACAGTTGTAATAGGGAAAGATTGTGACAGGTCTGCTTTAAATTCAGTGTCTCTCATTTTTGCAACTACAGATGAGCAGTACTAATAATGTCATGGGGGGCAAGTATCAGTAAAGCTCAAAACACAGAACGATAGCTACATAGCAATATTCCTTGTTAAAATCTCAGCTAATTTGCTGCTGATACTGTAATATATGTTATTTCCATCTGCAAATCACAAAGGAAGATTTTCAGTTAATGCTCTATGAATACACCCTTAAACAGAACTGGTCACTAGATTTCTCCCCTATAAACTGCAGCCACCAGCAGTAAGCCCTTATATACATTCTAGAATACTGTATATAAATCCCATAGTTGATCTGTAGAACATAAAATAGCTTTACTTATACTCACACGCAGGGCGGTCAGGTCCAATGGGTGTTGCTGATCTTAAACCGGCGCGTCCTTCCGTCTTGCGATCGCATCCTCCTCTTTGTTGTGGATAGCGCGTCCTACATAACACAGTTTCCTTCACTGCATGTTTGCACTCCAGAGCCCTTCTCTGTATCCTGCTAAGGGCAAAGTACTGTAATGTGCAGGTGCTGGGCAAGGTCAAAGGGCATCTGCACTACAATACTTTGCTCTGCCCCCAGTAGGACACATCACCCACACAAAGCCGGGAAGGAAGAAGGCGATCGCAAGAAGAGAGGAGGTGCCAGATCAAGCTCAGTGACTCCCATCAGACCATACCGCATTATAGAGAAGTATAATAAAAAGTTGTTGTTTTTTTCTTAAATGCATAGATTAATATAAATGTGTGAACAATTTAGTGTGGATTACCACAGGCCATGTTGTTATAGGGGAAAAAAAAAAAAAAAAATACACACTGCATGAACAAATTGCCTGCCTTCTTGACGCACGATTACCGCAATGAGTGAATTTTTTCTTCTAACATCCAGCCTTTTTACTGCTCACGTACACTAACAAATATGGTAACCAAACGCAGAGGCCTATGAGAAAAAGATATGGCAACTAACCTGAATGTAACCTCTGGAACGAGGCACTTAACTCCATTGTGGAAGGGCTGCGTGAGGGATATTGTCTGATTGAGCTGATCAACAGCAGATACACGGCCTTGGTATACTCCAAGGATGTCCCCACAATTTATGGATACAATGCTCCCCAGCCAATCTCCTGCCATTGTTTTGTCTTAGATTCTCTTAAGTGCTAATCCTGGAAGACAAAATAAAAGTCAGGTATATCCATCATAGAAAAAGAAACAATTGCACAATTATCACACCCTGTAAAGGCTTGATAACCAGGCACATTCAATGTTTTACCACACCGGAAAGATGTGAAGAAGAGTCTGGGTAATTCTACTGATTACACATATGTATTCAGCCGCATAGGTTTTTATGATATTATTAGTTAGACTGAAGCAAGCCTATTCCAAGTGTAGCTAAAAGCCAACAAAAACTCAAACAGCATCTATCACCAGTTCATTTTCATGTTCACTTTTTGTAAGCAGGGAGCTAGTGTGTAAATACAAAGTAAACAATTACAAACAAATAATCATCTAATAATTGCCTCCCGTAATTTACTTTAATTATTTAATCCCATCCCCAGAGCAAAGGTCCCTTGGCCCCAGCTAAAGCGGCTACAGCATTCAAGCTAAGAAATTATGGCAGTGGTGTCCATATGGGCAAGTAGGCCTTTTATTCACTTCTATCTGATGTAACTCTGCTATCTCCATTAGGGCTCATTCAGACATCTGATATTGTTGTACAAGTGTAATCTGTGGTATTCACGGATAGCACTCATACATGATGTACATGGGGCACATGTCTGATATTTCAAGGACCTGTGTAAAATTTACATAGATATGTCTGATTTTGATCTGAGTATTGGCTCAAAATTGGCAATGCAAGTCTATGGGTCCATGGAAAAAAAAAAAAAAAAATTGGACCACACTCGGATGACATTAGTGTGCGCTCTGATTTTCAAACACTGTCAAAAAGAACAAGGTGGAGAAACTTTCTTCTTACTGTTGACTCTGCAAAAACTACCTGTTGACCTTACTCATTCTGGTCTGGATTATTGCAATTCTCTACTAATCAGTCTTCCTCTAAGGCTGGCTTCACATTTGCGTATGGGAAGGCAGCGTTTTGCTGCGTTCCCATACGCAGTTAAACGCATGCGCACTGCGTTCCTATGTTTAACATAGGAACGCATGGTGCCTGCGTTTGCTGCGTTCGGGTGCGGATGCGGACGATATCTGCTGCTTCCGGTGTCCAGCATCCGCACCCGGGACGCAGCATGTTGGGTTTTTTTGTGCGTTTGGGGAGCTTGGACAATCAGCAAGCGTCCCCAAGCGTACAAAAAAAGCATTGTCTTCAATGGGTCCGCAGTGTCCTCTGCATGACACAGCAGGAGAACGCTGCGGACCCATTGAAAAATCTCCCGGTGGCCGCCGGTGATGTCACAGGAGCTCACCGACGGCCACCGGGAGATCAGCTGACCCTCTGCTGTCCTCCTTCTCCCCGCCGCCTGTAATCTCATAGCGATGTGATCTGATCTGAAAGCTGTTTGAATCTTCCCGCGCCGACATCTCCTCACAGTGTCGGCGCGGGAAGATTCAAACAGCTCTCAGATCAGCTGTTCTCCCCGCCGACAGTCCCGGAGCTTACCGGCGGCCGGGGGGCGGAGATCTCCGGCGCTGATCTCCGCCTCCGGCCCGCCCCCGGACAGCGCCGATTGGCTGCCGGGCTCCATAGTGATGTGTCCGCAGGCGGACATTATCCGCTGCGGACACATCAAAGTGTCCCTGCTTCTGACAGCGTTTGTGTCTGCATGCCATCAGCATGCAGACACAAACGCTAATGTGAAGCCAGCCTTAGGCTGGCTTCACACTGCAGTTTTTCACTGATCAGTGTCCATCAGTGTTTGGGTGCCAAAACCAGGAGTGTCTCCAAAACTCAGAACAGGTGTCAATATTTCAATTATAGTTTTTCTCTGCAAGTTCCTTTCCTGGTTCCTCTCCTGGTTTTGGCACACAAACACTGATGGACACTGATCAGTGAAGAACTGCAGTGTGAAGCCAGCCTTAGGGTACCTTTACACGTTGAAACATTGCATGCAATTTCACTTGCAACTTACTGGTTGCAGTGAAAAAAATGGACACATTGTCCATGCGCAGTGCGGGTCTTGAAGCTAACAAAGCGGTGTGGGTGTACATACGTCACCGAAGCCGGAAATGACGCGATTCGCGCCATACAGCCGCACACTGCAGCGCCCGGCCGGCAGAGGAGAATGAGAGTTGAAGATCACGCCTATTGAGGCGTGATATTAGGAAGAGGGAGAGTCTGCCTGGGTGACTATGCATACAGTAGTCACTCATTAACATCACTAATGAGTGAGTTTATTAACATTTATCTTCATTTTCAATAGATGCATTTAGGAGCTAAAAGGAGTGTAGGATAAGTGTGAATATGCTCTAGGGACATCTTTTAAATAGCTTAGGAGGTGTTTTGGGGGTGACAGGATCCCTTTAATGAGGACCTGTCACCGGCCTACTCCATGGAAATCTAAATGCTGTATTCAGGGAAGGGGTCCCCCATGTGTCTGTGTACCCCGAGATAAAGCCTTTGTAAAACTTAGTTAGAAGCCATGGAGGCAATCACTGTGGCTGGAGGGAGCTTGATTGACTAAGGCCATTCCCTCTCCCTCTGTGTGCCGCCTTCTGCTGTGCTGGCTCTGCTCTCCTCTCTGTCACTCACAATATGCAATCGAGCTCCCTTCAGCCACAGTGACTGCCTCCATGGCTTCTAACTAAGTTTTACAAAGGCTATATCTTGGGGTGCACAGCACACAGACACATGGGGACCCCTTCCCTGAATGCAGCAGACATGTTGCATTCAGTGCTGCATTTAGATTGCAATGCTGCAGGAGGTGGTGACAGGTCCTCTTTAATGAGCAGACCCAGTAGCAAGAGTGCCGCAAATACCGGAGTCAGATAAGTATAAACATCCATTTATTTTAGTCTACAATAAAGGAAACACAAGAGGCGCAAATGGTGCCTTATCACAAGAGACACACAATTTAAAAAGGTCTCAATGATTCACACTCATCTTTTCAGGTTGTGTAGTAACCCACAACCAGCTTGAGCTCTTTAGCAGCTGCTGCAGAACCTCCACTGCCTTGCAACGCGGGAAAAATTAGAAGTTCAAACAGGAATGGTGTCAACGGTCCGCGCTGCTTTAATAAATGTACTCAAAATGCATTGCATTATCCATCTCCTTCTTTATTCCTAAACACAGACCAACACGTTTTGGTGCAAACCTACCCTGAGGAAGGTGCAAGGGTTGCACCGAAACATGTTGGTCTGTGTGAAGGAATAAAGAAGGAGGTGGATAATGCAATGCTTTTTGAGTACATTTATTAAAGCAGCAGCGCGGACTGTTGACACCATTCCTGTTTGTTCTTCTCATTTATTTTAGTGGCACACATGTGCCCCAGTATGTGTTACGCAGATCACATCAGTATATGGTCTGTGCGCCATCCATGCTGGCAGCCAAAAACAGACATTTCTCCATGTGGATCACACAGACATGCATCTGCTCCACACGGCCACATGGTCTGTGTGGAAGCACGGACATGTAAACAAGACCATTGAGTAACATGTGTCCGTGTCTCCGGCATGTGGCTACATAGACAGCACACGTATCGGAGACACAGACGTGTTAATGAGGCCATAGGGTAAGGCAAGATATTGGGGAGATTGAAGCTCTGCTCACCCGTCAGGTCATGATCATGAGACAAACTAAAACAGTAACTGACCACAGCAAAGGTGGAGTGTCCTCCGTGTGTGGCACCTGCACGCCTAGGTTCCTGTTCACATTAGCGCTCCCCCGGGGGCGAACAGCCTGAGCCCACCTGCAGTATCTAGGGAAGATGCCACAGCCCCAGACGGCTCACTGAACTCCTCAGTATTAGTAAGTCCCGCAGGAAGAGATGGAGGTGCCGCACGCACACAGCTCCGTAGTTCCACAGCCCCGGGAGACCGTGCCGGTGCCGACAGCCAGTGTGGGGCTACATTGTAATAATACAGCCCTCAATACAGTTTTAAACACACTCACCTTCCGCTACACAGAAGTCTTCGATATAAACTTCCGTTTCCGGTCGCACGCTTAATGACGTCACTGCCGGTTTAGTGAAGCATGTGCACTGTTGCTATGGAAACATTGCGTGTACCATGGCTTCTCTACCCGTACGTGCTCCTCCGCGCATGCTCAGTAGAAGTGGCGGGCTTCTTGATCGTTTGTAGTAGTACGTGTCTCCACATCTTGCTGGTTAGACAAAGATAATGGCTTCTAGTGATTTTAGTGTTGGGGAAAAACCTAATGAAGGAGATTTATAAACTCCTTAAGGACAGGGGGATTTTTCCCTCTCTGTTACAGATTTGGACCAATGAGCTGATTAAACACTGAATTCATTGAATCACACAACCTAGTTAGGCTGTTTTCACACTGGTGTTTCCGCCAAGATGCGCCGATTTAGCACACCTGACGCCTAACGGCCGCACTTGCGGCAGGACCCATGCATTGTCTATGGAGCTTGCAGTCAGGTGCGCAGGTCCGGATGCTGCAGTTGCAGCCACGAAAAAAAATGCTGCTGACCGCTGGGTTTTTTTTCGCTGCCGTAACCACACCTGCTGCATGCATAGACAATGCATGGGTCTTGCCGTAAGTGCGCGGCCATTATGTGGCACTTGCAGCAGATGCATTTTTTTGTCTGGATACGGGCAAAAACGCCTATGTGAAAGGGCCCTAAGTGACATCCCTGGAACTAGGGTCTCCACTCCTACGTATGAACACATAGTTAAAACCTGCTGACAAATTCCCTTTAAATTGTGAAAATAATTCACATTCACCGTTGTTGTTTGAGTTTTGTTTTTCCAGTGTTTATTTTATGGTTAAAAAAAAACCTGTCAGCATGATTCTCCAGGACAGTTACATCAATACCAAACTTGTATTAAATATATATATTGGTATAGACAGAATGTTTACACCTCGTGAAACTATGGAATGCTTGTATTGTACATCAGTATAATACAGAAACATCTGCACTCACATACGTTTTGCTGTTCACAAAGTTCATTGCTCCAGTCTGAAAACTTTTGGCCATAATTAGAAAAAAAGCCTAAATGCTCGGCTTTAAAATGGTTGTCTACTACTATGACAACCCCTTCTCATTCCCTGTGTTTGCAGCCATCAAAATAAAAAAGCCTATACTCACCTCCAGAGACGGCGCTGTTTCAGCAGTGTTGGCACTCGCGTTCCCCAGGCTCACGTGAGGTTGTAACATCTGCGCCCAATCACCGCCGGCATCATTCTCCCAGTCTTCAGATGTATAAGAAATTATTAGGAAGTGAGAGTGGCGGCTGCTACTCACTTATTGTTAATATGTTCAAAAGCAAAGATAGAGAAGCCAGCAGTAACTGAGCGCAGGGCTCGTGTAATGTTACAACCTGACATCAGCCCAGGGAATGCAAGTACCAACACTACTGAAATGGCGCCAACTCCGAAGGTGAGTATATGCTTTTTTTATCATATATATCAACCTCTCTCAGCTGCAAGTGTAAAACATAAATGTTTCAAGCCACAAATCACTGTAGGAATAGCCATTAAGCTAAATTTTGGAATATACAGTTCATGCCCCAGTAATGTGGTACCATCTTCTTTGAAGGATCTCATAACTCTAAGGCTACAGTTGAAACAAGAAGTTTACATACACTATCCAAAAAGACACATCTGCATGTTTTTGTCATTATATGAAGTGAGATCAAAATAAACCTTTCGCGTCAGCTGACCGGGTTCCTCTGCCCCTTCCCGGACAGCTGATTCCCAGCTCCGGAAGCGCCGGGAGATGCCGAACATCGCGGGCACCTGCGCCGGAGAGGTGACTGTTTTTTGTTTTTTTTTAACCCTTGCTTCACTTCCACAATGCATATTATACATTCTGGAAGTGAAATTACACAGGTACAGAGCAGTTTTAGTGTACTGAGCATGCTCAGTACACTAAAATCGGGTCCGAGAAACGATCAGCTGTTTTCTCGGACCCATGCTCCAACACCCTAAGACACAGAACCCAACTCCTTCTTGAGTAGTATGATGGCTCGACATTCCCATCTGGTTTGTACTTGTGCATAATTGTTTGCACAGATGATCTAGGCACCTTCAGGTATCTTGATGAAGAAGCAGCACCGAGGAGCGGCGCCGATCAGAAGACCAGGATGGTAAGAGAAGCAGCGGGGGGGGGCCTTACAAGGGGGGCGAGTGCCAGCATTTTGGGGCTGCTGGGTACCCCCTGGGGGCTGTTGGTACCCCCAGGGGGCTGTTGGTACCCCCAGGGGGCTGCTGGGTACCCCCTGGGGGCTGTTGGTACCCCCAGGGGGCTGCTGGGTACCCCCAGGAGGCTGTTGGTACCCCCAGGGGGCTGTTGGGTACCCCCAGGGGGCTGTTGGTACCCCCAGGGGGCTGCTGGGTACCCCCAGGGGGCTGCTGGGTACCCCCTGAGGGCTGTTGGGTACCCCTTGGGGGCCACTGTATAGCCCCTGGGGGCCGCTGTATAACCCCTGGGGGGTGCTGTATAACCCCTGGGGGGTGCTGTATAACCCCTGGGGGCTGCTGTATATACTGCTGAGGCCTGTATACCACTGGGGCTGCTGTATATAATACTGGGGCTGCTGTATATACCACTTGGGCTGCTGTATATTCCACTGGGGCTGCTGTATATACCACTGGGGCTGCTGTATATACTGGTGGGGTCTGTATATACCACTGGGGATGCTGCTGTATACCACTGGGGTTGCTCTATATACTACTGGAGCCTGTATATGCCACTGGGGAGGCTGCTGTATACTACCATTGGGGGGCCTGTATACCACACTGCTGGGGGCTATACACCTGTGCTGGGGTCCACCCTCGGCTTATACACGAGTCAATAGGTTTTCCCAGGTTTTGGGGGCAAAAGTAGGGGGGTCGGCTTATACACGGGTCGGCTTATACACGAGTATATACGGTATGTGTCTTTTAATATAATATGAAAAAGATCCTTGCAGCACACAGCTACTACCAATGATGTACATAAGCTACTAGCTATATATATTTGAGGAAAAAGTTTAAAAACTTACGTTTTTTTCAAAAAACTCAAAAATCTCCAATTTTTTATTTAATTTTGAAGTTCTTGGTACATACATTGGCCAATGTCTGTTTGCTCATCAACTGCGACAAAGTGACTTCAGGTCTGATGAGTCCTATCTGACATCCCTGCCCTCTTTGTCCACCCCCCCACCTCTCAGTGGGCAGACACCATCTAGACCCTCCATCACCTGTAGGTAATGAGGGTGCAAATTGCAGCATGGAACCTGCAACTCCATATGATAAATAACAAGAAAAAAACTGCACAGCACTCAAAGACAAATGTGAACTGGTGCTAGCAAAGCTGCAGGGTTATATAATATGAAAAAGATCCTTGCAGCACACAGCTACTACCAATGATGTACATAAGCTACTAGCTAGTTATATAACCCAGCAGCTTTGCTAGCACCAGTTCACATTTGTCTTTGAGTGCTGTGCAGTTTTTTTCTTGTTATTTATCATATGGAGTTGCAGGTTCCATGCTGCAATTTGCACCCTCATTACCTACAGGTGATGGAGGGTCTAGATGGTGTCTGCCCACTGAGAGGTGGGGGGGTGGACAAGGAGGGCAGGGATGTCAGATAGGACTCATCAGACCTGAAGTCACTTTGTCACAGTTGATGAGCAAACAGACATTGGCCAATGTATGTACCAAGAACTTCAGAATTAAATAAAAAATTGGAGATTTTTGAGGTTTTTGAAAAAAACGTAAGTTTTTAAACTTTTTCCTCAAATATATATAGCTAGTAGCTTATGTACATCATTGGTAGTAGCTGTGTGCTGCAAGGATCTTTTTCATATTATATAACCCTGCAGCTTTGCTAGCACCAGTTCACATTTGTCTTTGAGTGCTGTGCAGTTTTTTTCTTGTCTTTTAATATAGTGAGGGCAAATTTATGGTTTCAACTGTGTGTGCGTGTGGCGCCCCTGTGACTAAGCGCCACAAGGTAGTATTGCACTTTAATAATAATGTGTTAACCCTGTAAAGTTGCCAGTTCAAGTTTCATGTGGCACCCCTGCGACCAGGAGGCCACATAGAGAACTGCAGCCAGGTAAGATAGGAAGACAGTTGCACCACAACACCCTCACAGACATCCCACACACCACTAGAGGGCAGCACCCAACCCGGAGCCCGGGACTCTAGGCAGGCAAGGAGTGGTGGGTTTAGAGAACAGTGGGTGGGACAGCAAGCAGGTCAGGTGATAGATGGTAGAAATAGAGAAGGGGAGGAGGAAGGAGTCAGTAGGCCAGAGTGAGCCGACCGGAAAACACCAGAGTAGGCTGAGACAGGCTGAAGAGACCAGAAGCACACGTCCTGGAGGAGTGGGGTGTAAGGAGTGCAGAATCTGAAGAGCTAATGTGGAGCCACAGAGAGAAAGCCCATCCGAAGCCAGCACCCCAAGAGTGTGAGGGAAGAAAGGACTAGCAGTACTGGGTCCTGAGAACACAGCCGAGGTGACCGACTGTAGGCGGAGTAGCCTTCCTATAGAACCTGAATCACACGGTAGAAGGGAGCCTGATAGAGCCTAGCACAGCAAGACTATTGGAGGCTAGGCTAACAGCAGAGTGTTGGCTCTGAAGGGGACCGACGATCTACCCGGTTTCCCCAGATTAACCGACAGGGAGCTCTAACTCCACGTTAGAGTTCCTACCCCAAAGGACAGGCAGCTCAGTGGCGACCACGTGGGCCCATATGGGCCCGAGCCACCGCCATACTGTCCGGAGACACACACCAAGTGAGAGAGAGTAAAAGCCTGGAAAGGACAGAGAAGGAGTGAGGGGTCACAGAGAGGAACAACCTGGCTGCAGAGAGTAAAGAGGAACCCGGAGGGGAAAGTTGTAACCCGTGTAAGAACTGTAACTGAGCTGTTATGCTGAACAAACTGAGAAGTAAACACAGTGAACCCTGCTTCTGACTCCCTTGCATGATTCTCTACTGCCTGCACATGATTCCCTCCAACAGGACTGCAGAGAGATCCAGACTAGAGAGCCACAGCCTGTCAGCTCTGGACGCTGGAGAAAGGAAAGCTGCAGCAGCAGGACAGTAAGTGTATTGCATCCACTACAAGCTTACACTACACTATAGACTTTAACATCACTGCCCCGGGGAACCCAGTTCTACCCGCGGAGAACTATTCCATCTATAGCTGCTATAACATCATCCCCGGAGGTTCTGCATCAGCGGTGGTCCCACTATTGACCACAAGCCGTGGGTGGCGTCACGACAAACTATTATCCCCTTTAAATATTCCCCTTTTACTTGCCAGGGCCCGGGACACGGTCCGGACCAGGACCTCCGTGACATTTCCCAGTAGCAAACCCTGGTCCGGTACCGAGTACCCCGTCCCAGTGGGCTCGACAACCTGGCGTCACGAACAGGATAAACCCGGTCCAAAAGAATTGAAGCCCCGTGTGCCTAAATAACGTGTTCTGGACTTTTCCCGCCAAATCTGGGCTTAATGGCGGCCATAGGAGCCTGAGAACATGTGCAGAGGAGGCTTGCCCAGACCCCCCATCGTGGGCCAGCCCGGTCCAAGGCGCGAAAAGAAGGACCCGCCCTGGCTCCCATTAACTCCGGGGGAGCCAGCCATCAATCCCAAAGAAGAACTTCCGCCCCTAGACCCACCTACCAATGAGAAGCTGGCGGGAGCCAAAGAGGAAATCGTCATCAGGGAGAGGCTGGACAAAGAACCGGAAGAGAAGCAGTCGCCATCAGAGTACACGAGGACGGAAGCAGAGGACGCCGAAGAGAACGCTGCAACAGGAAGACCCCAAGTGATCCCGGAGGGCCCACAGAGAGTATTCGTGAAGGATCCCGGCCAGGGAAAGACCTTGCGTGACCACAGCGGCATGGCGGAAGGCGGGAAAGAACGTCCTAAGATCCGAGACACCCGGCGGGGTGTGCTGCGGCTGCTACCCCAGCAGATGACCCGTGTTAAGGCAGAACAACGTACCTGGATTCACGTAGATGTACGGCAGAGATTCCAGACCTCACCCATGCAACCCGGCTGGGTTGGCGCTTCAAACTACCGCATCGAAAGTGAGCAGATCTGCCGCACAGCAACTTTGACGTGTCCGTCCCTGAAGTCGCATCGCGCCCCGCAGCGAAGGAGATCGACCCGCTCGGAACCTTGCTGGAGGGATGCTTGCCACTACCGGAGCCCCTGATACCAGCACCTGCGACAACTGAGGTGAGAGGGGAGCAGCTCCGCTGCTGGTGGGAGAAGAGTGAGGCCAGCGACGACTTTATAGGATTCCTAGGCGACCCCGGTGGCCCAGTAGGCCCTGCAGAGATTATGACCCGAGAGGAATACCTTAAGCGATGCGTACGTAGATGGGAGAAGGAAGAAGTTGAGCGACAGGTCCGAAAGCAAATATTCATCGCCCGCACCAAAGAAGCTAAGAATGCAGCTAAACGCGACAGAGAGGTGCAGAAATCCCCAAGACACCAAGGGCAGATAGTTAAAGTCATCGAAGACAGAGGTTTTGTGTTTGCCAGAGAACCAAGTGCACCAAGAGATGTCTTCATTAACAGAAGGGAAGTAGAGGAACATTTACCCTCAGAGCACCCAAACAGAAAGGTGATCATCGGCGAATGGGTGTCATACCATGTAGTACAAGGAGAACGCGGCCCGTACGGCGTAAATGTGAAGAGACTCTGTTTAACTGCCTCAGAAGAAGACGAGATCCCTGCCTTAGAAGATCCTAAGCCTGATCCAGTTGTGCACACGGATTCGCCAAGTTACACGGATCCATTACTAACCACGGGTCCCTCAATTCAATCAGAGACTGTTACAGTGAAATCTACGGCTGATGCAGTTACGCAAACTCCAGAAAGTTACCTGTTAATCACTGCCTTGCAAGACTTGGAAATGTTCCCAAGAAGGAGAGAACCGCACACGTTACCTTGGAAGATGAAGCAGAGGGAATGAAGACCCGGATCCTACAGAAAGACTTGTATGTGTGAATGCGATGTAACCCTTAATACTCCCAACCCAATCCTGAATGAATGTTAGTAGTGATGAGCGAGTATGCTCTGCGCTGCTCGGTACTCGCACGAGTATCCCGGTACTCGGGATGCTCGGCGAGCACCGAGTACCGCCAAGATGCTCGGACTGCTCGGTAATAATAAGAGATCTGACACACGTACACAGCTCCCTTCAGTGCACACAGTGAGCTGGCACCTCACAGAGAGCAGATTCATTGTTAGGATCCCTCTGGGGGCCACAGCAAGGTGTTGTATGTTGCAGCGAATTCAAAAAGCCCCCCCTCCCGCCTTTTCCCAGCAATACTCGTTTTATAACCGGAAGTCTGTGGGCGGAGCCTGTCACTCATTGACTTACAGTGGGCTCGGTGCTCGGCCGAGTACACGAGTATCTTGAGATGCTCGGCCAGAGCACCGAGCACCCAAGCATTTTAGTGCTCGCTCATCACTAAATGTTAGCTTTCCCTTGTCTGTCTTATATGTCGATTGACATTTGATACCACGGACAGTGAGCTGGTACGAACTTTCTCTTGTAAATAGTTGAGCACCTTGTGTGTTCCCCTTTGGTTTTAAGACCATTTTTGCACTTGAATGAATGCGCCTGAACTTTGAGACCTTTTTGAGACTGTTTTGCACTTTTTGAAGTTTTTGAACTTGAGAAGAAAAAGAACTTTTATACTTTTGCTACAAAGTAATGTTATTTATGTGTGTTTTACCAAAGTAAAATAGAATGTGTTATAGCATTAGACCCGGCAAAGGTCTAGAAGGGTGATGAAGCTAATGCACCCGTGCACTTGTGTAGATAGTTAAATTATGCAACGTTACAAAGACCCATGCCTCCTTAACTGGAAGATCAAAATATACTTAATGTTGAAGGTTGAATAAATAAAAATGTTTTCAGGGGGATCCATGCGGACAGCGTGGGGACACGCTGGTTTTACTCCGGGGAATGTGGCACCCCTGCGACCAGGAGGCCACATAGGGACCTGTAGCCAGGTAAGATAATAAGACAGTTGCACCACAACACCCTCACAGACATCCCACACACCACTAGAGGGCAGCACCCAACCCGGAGCCCGGGACTCTAGGCAGGCAAGGAGTGGTGGGTTTAGAGAACAGTGGGTGGGACAGCAAGCAGGTCAAGTGACAGATGGTAGAAATAGAGAAGGGGAGGAGGAAGGAGTCAGTAGGCCAGAGTAAGCCGACCAGAAAAGACCAGAGTAGCCTGTGACAGGCTGAAGAGACCAGAAGCACACGTCCTGGAGGAGTGGGGTGTAAGGAGCGCAGAATCTGAAGAGCTAGTGTGGAGCCACAGAGAGAAACCCCATCCGAAGCCAGCACCCCAAGAGTGTGAGGGAAGAAAGGACTAGCAGTACTGGGTCCTGAGAACACAGCCGAGGTGACCGACTGCAGGCAGAGTAGCCTTCCTATAGCACCTGAATCACACGGTAGAAGGGAGCCTGATAGAGCCTAGCACAGCAGGACTATTGGAGGCTAGGCTAACAGCAGAGTGTCAGCTCTGAAGGGGACTGACGATCTACCCGGTTTCCCCAGATTAACCAACGGGGAGCTCTAACTCCACGTTAGAGTTCCTACCCCAAAGGACAGGCAGCTCAGTGGCGACCACGAGGGCCCACAGGGGCCCGAGCCACCGCCATACTGTCCGGAGAAGCACACCAAATGAGAGAGAGAGTAAAATCCTGGAAAGGACAGAAGGAGTGAGGGGTCACAGAGAGGAACAACCTGGCTGCAGGGAGTAAAGAGGTACCCGGAGGGGAAAGTTGCAACCCGTGTAAGAACTGTAACTGAGCTGTTATGCTTAACAAACTGAGAAGTAAACACGGTGAACCCTGCTTCTGACTCCCTTGCATGATTCCTTACTGCCTGCACATGATTCCCTCCAACAGGACTGCAGAGAGATCCAGCCTGGAGAGCCACAGCCTGTCAGCTCTGGACGCTGGAGAAAGGAAACCTGCAGCAGCAGGACAGTAAGTGTATTGCATCCACTACAAGCTTACACTACACCATAGACTTTATCATCACTGCCCCAGGGAACCCAGTTCTACCCGGAGAACTATTCCATCTATAGCTGCTATAACATCATCCCCGGAGGTTCTGCAGCAGCGGTGGTCCCACTATTGACCACAAGCCGTGGGTGGCGTCACAACAAACTATTATCCCCTGTAAATATTCCCCTTTTACTTGCCAGGACCCGGGACACGGTCCGGACCAGGACCTCCGTGACATTCCCCAGTAGCAACCCCCGGTCCAGTACCGAGTACCCCGTCCCAGTGGGCTCGACATTCACCTTATGGAGTCTATTTTTACACCCACCTAGGACCACACCACTTAGAATAGGGGGGCCGGTAATTTAGTAGGTCCCAAAAGGGTGGGGGTGGAGCCTAGGTTAGAGTAGTGGGAGGGAAAGTTTCAGTTCAGACAGTTAGTGCTGGGAAGGCAGTCAGCTAGGACTAGCCTATAGTTCAAGAGTAGACCTGGCTCACTGGTGTTTTAGGTGCTCTTGAGAAAAATGTCATAATATAAAGTAGTATCTCAGGCACACAAAGAAAGGAAAAAATCTTTTTGCATCAATTCCTGTTTTTATTGTCTTGTCAGAAAAAAGGAACGTTTCGGTTTCGCAGAACCTTCTTCAGCCAACTGACACTATATGATATAAACATAGAAAACATATATATATATGTAAAAAATATACAAGACATGTCAGATGACGATTCAGATCAATCATGCCATAAGACACAATGATAAAAAGAGGAAAACAAATGTCATATAGATATACATCATAGAATTAACATAATAATACATATGTAATAAGAGGCATAGCCCACAAAATTGGAATAAAGTTGAAAATTAACATAAATAGATTCCACTATCATGGATTGTGACTTCTAAAGGAATAACATCATGTTATTCCTTTAGAAGTCACAATCCATGATAGTGGAATCTATTTATGTTAATTTTCAACTTTATTCCAATTATGTGGGCTATGCCTCTTATTACATATGTATTATTATGTTAATTCTATGATGTATATCTATATGACATTTGTTTTCCTCTTTTTATCATTGTGTCTTATGGCATGATTGATCTGAATCGTCATCTGACATGTCTTGTATATTTTTACATATATATATATGTTTTCTATGTTTATATCATATAGTGTCAGTTGGCTGAAGAAGGTTCTGCGAAACCGAAACGTTCCTTTTTTCTGACAAGACAATAAAAACAGGAATTGATGCAAAAAGATTTTTTCCTTTCTTTGTGTGCCTGAGATACTACTTTATATAGCCAGGACTAGCCTGACAGCGACGCTGCTGTGAGGAACCCTAACCTTCAAGGGGGGAACCAGGACAGAGGGCAAGGGGCCAAGACTGGTTGGAGCCGGCTGGTCAAGTTGGGGAAGCATCAGCAGTGCGGGTAGCCGTAGCAGCCAGACGTTTATTTCTGGCTGCAGACTGATGAGCTGCAGGCCCATCACTAAAGGCGTAGCTGACAGCACGACAGGGTACCTCGCCCCTCAGGACAAAAACTAGATCCAAGATCACAGGGGCAATGACCCGATTACCTGTGGCGGGAGTGCCAGGTCTCCCCTTAGAACCGGTAAAGGACACATGTGCCCCACCGTGGAAGATCAAGGGACTGGCGTGACAGCCCTCCGTGGGTGGTAGAAGTGAAGAAGAAGTTTAACCTAGAAAGCCATAGAAGGAAGAACATCTAGAGACTCCATAACGTGAAACCTGCAACTGGTGACAGACCCCCAGTAAACCAGACTGTACCGTATACCATCACCATCTGCCGGTACCCATTAAAGTGGAGTAAAGTTGAATTGGACTCAGTCATCCTTATTGCGGTACCCGGAGGGCTCAGCATCAGCAGCTGCTCAGCAGAGGGGTAAGAACTGCAACACCAACACCTACCATCACCACAACTTCCCTCATCCACCATCCACATGCTCACCAATCCTTAACTGCTGCCTGAGGTAATAGCTCCACCTGTAGGGAGCTGTCCCACACTCTGCTGCACCCACCATCACCTCAGCGGCCGGATTGCAGTGTCGGTACCATATTACTGGGAGCTACAGGTGGGGTCACTATCCCCTGTAAATACTCCATTCTCCCCCACCATCATCTACTCAAATGATAACGAGGGCACGGAACCGGGTAGCCGTCCACCCGTGACTCCCCATTCAAGTCATCAGTCCGAGTACCCCTAGCCCTGGCCACATCATGCGCATGTTAAGTATTTGGTTGCAGAAACTTCGGCACCAAATCTGCATCTCCTGGCAGAAAAACACACCGCAAATGCAATGCAATTTTTATGTGTTTTTTTGCCGTGCATTTTTTTCCTTGCATTTCTCATGCATTCTGGGGTAGAAATATGCTGCAAAAAGGCACCATGAAATGACACACTGCAGATTTATTTTTGCACAATATCTGCAAGGGTAAAATAAGCAACATGTGCACAAAACTTTAGAATTCTCATTGATTTTGCTGGCATAAGGATTCGGCACGTAGTTTTTTTTTGTGCAGTTTTGTCACAAAAAATGTATCAAAAAAGCACTGTGTACACATGGCATTCCTGCTGTTAAAACAGAACAATAACCTCCAATATCATTGCTAAATGTTCACAAAATAGAAGGTTTGCACTTGTAGATGTAATTCTGGTACTCGGCAAGAGTAATAATTAGGAATTACTCACTTTATATAATCAGGATAAGAGGTCTAGTCTAGTTTCAAAACTTTAGCTCGTTTTATGCTGGCTTTCCTGGTCGTCCTCCGGCAGCACCGAATGGGTTAAACCCTCAATCTCTAGTCAGAACAGAAGACTTGTTAATTAGCAAAACCAAATAATTAACCAATTGACACCTCCTGCGTTCCCTCCTGCCCCTCTCCTATAATGGTGAGTTTACACGTCCCGATATCAGCGTCCAACTCCGACCAAAAGTCACGTGGTTCGTGCGTTGGACCCAATATCGTTCGTGCGTTGTATGGTCTGAACGTCCAATACGATGCACGAACGATGTCAATCCGATATCGGGGGTCGAATGAGCGTGCTATTCAACGGCCTGATATCGAATGCCGGTTGGAGCCGGATCGTGCAGTGTGACAGCCCAACTCCGATGCGCAGTACAACGTCCCCCATTCACTACCATGTTAAATGGTCGCTCCTGGGTCGGGGGGCGTAGACATCGTAGGGACGTTGTACCACGATATCGGGACGTGTACACTGCCGATCCGATTCTTGGAAAACCGGGCACAAAAAGCGCGCTCCCGCGCCGTCGGATCCAATATTGGACCGACGTTGGGGCGTGTGAACCCACCATAAAGGATGGGGGGGGGGAATGGGATGGGGGGATGGGATGTCTAGCGGGGGGTTGTCCTAACATATTCGGTATGTCCCTCGGCCCGCTATGTATGTGCATGCTGCCGTGGATGGCAGGTCCTGTATATCCATCCCTATGGGATGAGTCACTCGGTTTGGTCCTTGTCCCTGGAGGTGGAAGACCCCGGTGGCGGTGTGTTCATTGTACAGCTCCTGGACTCCAGGTGGGGAGATCATCTCTGCAGATAGGTAAGAGGTGGCTGTGCCATCCATTCACCCGGTGAGCCCTTCCCTGCACTTTCTGGGTCTGTTGCTGTGGTGTGCAGAGACTCCCCATGGCCCCCATGTCCCCAGCAGCGTGGCACCCACAGTTGGATGAAATCTTGTCTAGATTGCGGTCTTATATACACATTTATGTGTGTCACTCGGTTCCCTGCTGAGCATATATATATATGTGTGGCAGCCCACCGGGTAGGCCGCCACCAGAGGTACTGCACTCCTCTATTAGAGGGAGAGTAGTGCCTCTGCTCTCCAGGTGCAGGGATAGTGCAGTTGAGCTTCACACACACACACACACACACAACACTGTGGCGCCCCTATGGCTAGGCGCTACAGGGAGGTACTGCACCGCAAACAGAAGGTTTAGTGCCTCCGTAGCTATGGATTTGAGGTTTCCTTATAGAGTCTGTCCTAAGCACCCATACACTAGCCCCCCCTTAGCATAGGGACTGTATATTCAGTAGGTCCAGGGGGTGGAGCTTAGAGTAGAGCGGGAGACTTGAGTGACAGTGGAGCTAATTTTAGTCAGATAGTGCTGGGAAGGCAGCCAGAGAGGACATACCTGACAGAGGTCCTGACAGGAGGGCGTCTCCTAGAGAGAGGTGACCCGAGAACCAGAGGGGACGAATCAGGCCTAGTTGGAGCCAGCTGGGGAAGTCCGGGGTCGACACAGGCATAGGGGAGCCGAGGCAACCAGTGGTCTATCCCGGGTTGCAAACCGACAAGCTGTGGGACCGACAATGGCACTTCAACCTCAGTCCTATATTGGGTCCAGGACACTTTAAGGAAAAGGGACCGAATTCCGGTGGCGGGAGGGTTATTTCGTTGCCGTTCCCGTCCATACCGGTAAGGAACCGAACGTACTTAACTGTAACAGACCCGTGGGCTGGCGTAGGAGCTCTGCAGAGTGGTTAAAGAGGGTAAAGAGGAACACAGACCCCGAAAGCCATCAAAAGGGACCATCAATAGACTCTACAGGAACACCTTCCAATCTGTGGCTACGTCCCCGTTTAATCAGACTGTGTCTGTGTACTGTATCATCTCCCCGGTACCAGTAAAGTGACGTTTGAGTTGAATCGGTGTCTGTGATCCTTTCCTCCGGCGCCCAGAGGCCCTGAGCATCATCAGAGGGTTAAGAACTACAACTCCCCTCATCCATCCCCGCTGCCCTGAGGTAAAGCTCCACCTGTGGGGAGCTGTACTACTCTGAGCTGCACCTCCATCACCTCAGCGGCTGGCCGCAGTGCTGGTATCCACATTACCAGGTACCACAGGTGGTGTCACGATTCCCATTCCCCCCCATCACCACCATCCCCGCCAATGAGGGTCCAGGGCACGGAACCGGGAACCGACCAGCCGTGATTCCTCCATCAAAGTAACTGCCTGTCCCGGTATCCGAGTACCCCCTACCCTGTCGACCGACTCAACACTTAGGACCCCGGGACGGTGGGTCGACCCAGAAGGAGGACCCAATCATAGCCAGGAGGGAAAAAGAGAAGTGCAGGAGAAATCAGTAGAAGGAGTGGGAGAAGTGGAGGAGTAGAGGTCGGGAGTGGTGTCGACTCCTGTGGGCTGGAGCATGACCACGCTCGCCGTGGGAGGGAAAGACCGACAGGTGTGAAGGAGGAACGGAGCCCTTGGGGTGCAGAACAAGACATAGATCGCTTTACGCCCGCATCTGGGGAGATTACAGAGGGGCTGGTGGACGACAAGGGGAACCGGCCCTGACCACGGAACGGATGCTGTAGGCCCGAACTGTTAAACCTCCAGAGGCCGAAAGTGGGAGGGCGCATTGGGCATCCTATAAGAGTCTAACAGAGGGGTGCCCGATTGCGGCCCATGCAGTTAGCAGATTAGAGAGCAGGTGCGATGGTGACTACTGGGAGCAAAGACAAGCTGTTGAAGAGGAAGAGCGACGACAGAACTGAGACTGCTGGCAGCAGCAGGAGGAGGCTAACCTGGAGGAGAAAGCCTACGTACGAAAGACTCTAGTACCTGACCCGGCGGAGCGGCGCCGAGGAGTTGTTGTAGACTTCCACCTCCGAGATGGCTTGGGGTTCATAAAAGAGTACAGCTTGGATCAAGAGGTCTTTGTTAGCAGACGGGACATTGAGTCGTATCTCCCGAAGGGAATCCCCGGTTGGGACCTCTACCCCGGAGAAGAGGTCGGCTACACCCAGTATATGGGACGACAAGGCTGATACGTGTTGCGGGTGTACAAGATCCTGCAGCCTCGAACCCCATATACAGAGCAGATTGGACTTTCGAGTGAGAAGGATGGTTTATGGGCAAGCGGCCCTTACCCCTAAAGTAAGATCTAGAAAGTCAATGTAAATAGTTAGAATGTCGAGTCGTGTAAATCTTGTATATAACTTGTTAGTTAGGTACTGGGAAACTGTAAAATGTAAATCGAAAAGTGTATATATAGTAAACCCCCATGAGCGCTGTATAGTCAGACTTTGACCAAGAACTGTTTTGAACCCCAGTAGGGGATACTGCTCAACGACACTGAGGACTTTTGAGTTACTTTTATAATTTTTCTACTTTTCTATATGACGACCATGAGAGACTTAAATATTTTGTTTTATTTTGTTATTGCAACGTTCAAGGATAGTGGCTCCCAAAAGGGAAGAAAAATAATGCGTATCGTTATTGTTATTTTAAGAAGAAAAAAATTTTGTCAGTGTCTGTGTTACCAGGTTGCTCGGGGATGAGCTTACCTTTGCCAAGGGAGAATGTGGCGGCCCACCGGGTAGGCTCACCACCAGAGGTACTGGACTCCTCCATTAAAGGGAGAGTAGTGCCTCTGCTCTTCAGGTGCTGGGATGGCGCAGTTGAGCTTCACACGCACACACACACAACCCTTAGGACCCCGGGATGGTGGGTGAACCCAGAGGGAGGACCCAAGTGTAGCTGGGAGGGAAAAAGAGAAGTGCAGGAGAAGTCAGTGGGAGAAGTGGAGGAGTAGAGGTTGGGAGAACTGTCGATTTCTGTGGGCTGGAGCACAACCACGCTCACCCCGGAAGGGAAAGACCGACAGGTGTGAAGGAGGTACGGAGCCCTTGGGGTACGGAACAAGACGTAGATTCCCGTACACCCATATCTGGTGAGAGTACAAAGGGGCTGGTGGACGACACAGGGAACCGCCCTTAACATGGCGCTGATGCTGTAGGCCCGAACCGTTGAACCAGAGGCCCCGAGTTCCTAAGGGGAGCTGCGGCCGAACACCCAACACAACTTGGAGAAGGCGGCCGAACTAGGGAGCAATACCCAGAAGGGGTACAACTGGGCACCCCTGGCTGTCGGTACCTGAGCTCTGTGTGTGGAGGGGATGAGAGGAGAGGCGAGACGAGCTTAGAGCACTGAGGGACCACCAGAGAAAGAAGCTCCTAGTAAGAGAGCGAGAGAAAGGAACACCAACAGAGACTCGACTGCAACGCTGAACTGGAGGCTGGCAAGGGAAGCACCCGGCGGCCATGCTGAAACAACTGAGTAAAAGTAACGGAACTCCAGCTGTGGTGTGTGAGACTTGTCTTAGCGATGACCACTGGCCGCAGAGGCCAGGGTGCTGATGACCTAATGAACATCTGCCAAGGTACAAACTGAGTCCTCCATCCCGCCGCCCTGGGGACCACGATCCACCTGCGGGGAGTGAAACCATCCAAGCTACCGTTCACCGTCCCCAGAGGTCCTGAAGCAGCGGCGGCCGCTCATGATCGCTTGCCACAGGGAGCGTCACAAATACCCCCTTTTCCCTTTCAT
Source organism: Allobates femoralis (assembly GCA_033576535.1). Classification (NCBI taxonomy): domain Eukaryota; kingdom Metazoa; phylum Chordata; class Amphibia; order Anura; family Aromobatidae; genus Allobates; species Allobates femoralis. Next base: position 212,170,552 of record JARQOC010000004.1, read on the forward strand.
CCCTGTCATCTCCCCCCTGTTAATAAATGCCACCACCAGGGTCAAGGGACCTAGTCTCAGCCCCCGTCTGTCCGTGTGAAAAGAACTGAGAGTGAAGAACAACTGATGCCTGCTTCCCGAGTACCCCCAGCCCTGAAGTGGGTGTGTCATATGTGTATAAATATATGACTCCTGTCACTAAAGGTAGATATCCTGGATGTAAATCCCAAGCTAGACTTGCAGTCATACCCAGGAAATCATGCTGCCAAGCTACTTAAGGTATGCCCAGTGCCTGCCAGGACTGGAAATATCGAATGAATAATCAGTCCCAATACTTACAGTTAAAGCACAGGCATGGTGAAGTCCCGGCAGTGTGACTAAACCCGGAAGCAAGGTAAATTTCACTATGTGCATGTGCTGTGGCTGGGGAGATCCTAACGGGAGGTTTAAAATGGAAGCGCTCTATAAATCCTGGCATTCGCCAGGCAGCCGAGCGGTGGTAGTCTGGGGTAACGTACGCTCCTGGGACTGAATAACCTTGCATGAGGTCATTAGACTAATGTATTTTACTATTTCAGGTGTTTTTCTTCCATTTCTTCTCTTACATGTGTGGCACCCCAGGGGCTAAGTGTCACTGTGTCTTCACTGCCCCCGAGTGGTGGTGTCACGCTGAGAGTAACAACGGGTCTTCTCATCAGGCAAACCACACGCAACACCTTCTGCCTCCAGGCCAGAAGGGGGAGACCAAGCCCGGGTTCAGGGTGAGTTCCCCTATAAACTCTGATCTGGGGCGGAGCCAGTTAGATCTGTTCCTAGGAGGACTGACGAAGACATCCTGGTGGACTTGAGGCTGCTTGAGTTCGTCCCAGGATCGCTGACTCGGTGCCAGGCCTAAGGTTAGGGTCTCAGGAGAGTCGCAGGAACATACCTGAGGAGCCGAGCAGCACCGTGCTCACCCCAGAGGAAGGCACAGAGAACAGACACCAGGTCCGAGACTGTGCAGGGTCCAACATCCCGGCAGTCAATACTGGAAGGTGGGGATTTCCAGGTTTCCCAGCCACCCTGTGCCTGGTGACACAGCAACAGAGAGAGTTCAGGAAGAGATACCCGAGACGAGGGTTAGAAGGGACTCGAGTTGCCTGTCCTACCGACACCTCATAGGAAGAGACTGGGCTGGCAGCTTAGCTGATGTAGTAGCCAACAAGCAGAGCGCAGTAAGGGAGCCAAAAACCTGGCTGGGTGAAAAAGACCCCAAGTTGCTCTCAGCTAGGACTCTGCGGACAACTACTCCTAAACGGTATCATCATCCTCCGTAAAGGACTGCTTGAACAACAAAACAGTGAGTCTGCCTAGTGCTTGTGCCCGTCGTCCTCCAACCTAAACCCCAAACTACCTTCACTGCCCCGGGGAAGCTGCTCTGCCCATGGAGAGCCACTCCATCCCAGCTGCCCGTCCATCACCCCGGAGGTTCTGGAGCAGCGGTGGCCCACAGTAGCCACATACCACGGGTGGCGTCATGAAATTCTCCCTTGTATACATGTGGCGCCCTGCTCACGCAGGTAGCCACAGACTTCCCTAATGCACAACTGGGTTTCCACAGCAGGTACCTACTACATGCAACATATTCCACCCCGGCACAGTAGATGGAGCTAGACTCACTGACTTTAGGTGAGGTCCCCTATAAATACTGCTAGTGGGGGAGGAGTTAGTTAAAGTGTGCAGACGCTAGGAGAGCTGCAAAGACGTCCTGGTGGTCGGTGCCATGGTTAGGCCCAAGCCAGTGACCCGTAGTGTCCCTTCTGACGTCCCGCAAGCCTGATTGCGGACAGAAGGCAAGGAGCAGAGCCAAAGGGGAGTGAGGAACTAGTGGAAGTTCGCCCAAAGACATACCGGACATCGTGGATCCACACCTGTAGGATACTTCAGGACTACAGAAAACCCCATCACACCGTGGAGAGTTTAGTCACCCGGTCCCTCTGTGAGTCCAGAGAGAGGGAGCCAGACACCGCAGTGTAAGTCAGCACAGCAGTGATCAGAGAGGGTAACCCGTAGACCGCACAGGAGGAGAGAGCAAGGACAGAAAGAGAGAGGAGGCCGGTCTGGCTGCATGCAGACTGGGCTTCAGCTACCACAGAGGAGGCCTTATACCCACTTGCTGTGGGGACCTGTGGCGCCCCTGCGTCCAGAAGGCTACAAAAGGGAACTGCAGCCAGGCGGGTAGGACACTTGTTGCACAACAACACCCTCACAGCCCACACAACCCACGTGTAGAAGAGGTTTACATCCAGCCCTGAGATTAGAACTCTATGAGATTGAGGGGTGGTGGATCAGAGGAGTGGGTTGGGCACACCCGAAGTCAGGTGACTTGAGAGTATATAGGAAGGGGGAGGAGTGAAGGAAGTTAGTAGGCCACAGTGAGCTGAGATGTAAAGACAGAAAGACAATCACACATTCTGTGAGTGCAAGGCAAGGAGCGCAGAATCCGTACTGAGCCAGTGTGAGCCAGAGGGGAGAGAAAGCCCATCCGACGCTGATGCCACCAGGAGTGTGACAGAACAGAGAGGGACGGTGGAACCCGTGCCCTAGACAGCAGCTAAAGCCACTGACTGCAGGCAGAGAAGTCCCTCCTATGATACCGAGAGGAACAGAGAGAAGGAGCCTGGTAGAGCCTCGTGCTGAGGACTGCTGGAGGCTTGGCTGAGTAGAGTGTCGGATCTAGAGGGGACCGCAGTTTACCCGGGATCCCCAAACAACACGACGGGGGGCCACAGCTCTACGTTAGGGTCCCCAACCCAAAGGACAGGCAGCTCAGTGACAACCAGGAGGGCCCACCAGGGGTCCGAGTCACCGTCATACTGTCCAGCGCACCACACACCACCCGTACAGACGGAGACCGTAGACAGCCCGGAAAGGACACTAAAGACTGTGTGAGGGGTCACAGAGAGAGAGGCCTGGCTGCAGAGCAAAGGGAACCCGGAGAGGGAGAATGTACCCGTGTATTGAGAACTGTGCTTGAACTGTAAGAACTGCAACTGACTTGTAAACTGCTTGAAGAAGTGAGAGTAAAAGACACGGAAAACCCTGAATTGGCCTCTCTTGTCAGTCTCTATCTGCAGACTATTCCTCCCATACAGGTTGCAGCAGATTCCCACCTACAGAGCTACAAGCCTGTCAGCACCAGCAAGGAAGAGAGATCCTGCAGCGTCTGCAAAGTAAGTGTCCTGGACAATTCCACAACCCTTAACTCTTACTGCCCCGGGGGATACAGTTCTTCCCACTGGAACTATAACATCTCCGCTGCCACTCCATCACCCCCGGAGGTTCTGCAGCAGCGGCGGCCCCCATCACTGGCCGCATCAAGTGGGTGGCGTCACGGGTGACATTTCCCCTGTAAATATTCCCCTTTATTTGCCGAGCCAGGGACACGGTCCGGACCAAGCCACCCGTGACTTCCCCGGCACCATCCAGTCCGGTACCGAGTACCCCCGTCCCGTGGGGCCCGACAAACCTGGCGTCACGAACAGGATCTACCCGGTCCAAAAGAATTGGACCTCGTGCGCCTAGACAACATGTTTAAAACTTTTCCCGCCAAAACTGACCTTAATGGCGGCCATAGGGGACTAGCGCCATGTGCAGAGGAGGCGTTCCCAAGACTCCCATCGTGGGCCGGCCCGATCCAAGGCGCGAAGAGAAGGTCCCGCCCTGGCTCTCCTTAACTCCGGGAGAGCCAGCTGTCGCTCTAAAAGAAGAGCCGCCGCCCCTAGACCCTCCTACCAAGAAGCTGGCGGGCATGAAGAAGGAAATCGTCATCAGAAGGGGGCGGAGCGAGCAACCGGAAGAGAAGCAGTCGCCATTCGAGTACAGGCGGACGGAAGCGGAGGACGCACAGGAGAACGCTGCCGAAGGAAGACCACGAGTGATCCCGGAGGGCCCACGGAGTGACCCGGTGGAGGAACCCGGCCGAGGAGAGACCCCGTGTGACCTAGACGAGATGGCAGAAGGAGGAGAGCGTCCCCACGTCCAAGACACCCGGCGAGGTGTGCTGTGGTTGCTACCCCAGCGGATGACACGGGCCCAAGAGGAGCATCGGACCCAGATCCAGATTAGTGTCGATCACTGCCAGAGCTACGAGACTCTGTCCATACAACCCGGCTGGGTTGGAGCAACACGTGACCGCAATAGATGTGAAGCCCCATGCCGTACAGCAACGCTGGTGGATCTGACCGTGCCACGTACTGCACCGCAAGTTACCAAAAGAGAGAATGACCCACTCGGAGCTTTACCGGAGGGACACCTGGCGTTACCGCAGCCCCTGATTCCAGCACCTACAACAACTGAGGTGAGAGGGGAGCAGCTCCGCTGCTGGTGGGAGCGAGATAAAGAATGCAATGACCTGATGGGCTTTTTAGGAGATCCCGGCAGCAAAGTAGGCCCCGCAGAGCTGATAACACGGGAAGAGTATATCCTCAGATGCGTGAGAAGGTGGGAGAAAGAGGAAGTCGAGAGGCAGGTGCAAAAGCAACTTATGGTCGCTCATGCAAAAGAGGCAAAGAATGTAGCCCGCAGAGACCGAGAAGTTCAGCGATCCCCACAGCATGAGGGCAAGATAGTCAAAGTAATTGAAGAGCGAGGATTCGCATTTGCACGTGAGCCCGGTACTAGATGTGACATATTCATAAATAAGCGGGAAGTAGAAGAACATCTCCCATCAGACCATCCAGATAGACAAGTGGAAGTAGGAGAATGGGTGTCGTACCACATTGTGGAAGGCGAGCGTGGCCCATACGGCATTAGGGTAAAGTGACTGTGCCTAGACCCTGCAGAAGAAGATGACATGCCCGCATTAGAGTACCCTGAATCCAATGATGACCCGGACGTTATAAGCTACACAGACGTGGCTGTAAACACTGATCCAGTGACCATACTTGAGACTGTTGCCCCAAAGAAGGATGCCATAACCCAGACCCCGGAAAGCTACTTGCTGATAGCTGCCCTACAGAACCTGGAAGTGTATCCCAGAAGGAGACCATCATCGGTGTTGCCGTGGAAGCAAGGCAAGAAGGAATGAGCACGGGTTCTACAAGAAAGAAGACACTGTAAGTGTGAATGTGCATTTTTTCTTGGTGATCCCATCCCATACCTGAAGGAATGCTAGCATTCCCCTGTCTGTCTTGTATATGTTTGAACTGAACATTTGCACCACGAACAATGAGCTGGTACGAACATTGAACTGTATATAGTTGAGCACCTTTGTGTGCTCCCCTTTGGTTTTAAGACCAGCTGCACGTGCGAGTTAGTGCATGAGACTTTGACTGCTTTGAATCGTGAACTGTGAACTTTGAAACTTTTTGAAAGAAGAATGTTTTTATACTTTTTGAAAGAAAGTAGTATTTATAATGTGTGTTTTACAGAAAAGTGAATGCGTTATAGCATTGGACCCGGTAGAGGTCTAGATAGAAGAAGGGTAATGACATAGATACCCATGCACTTGTTTTATAGTTAATGTAACGTTTGAAGAATCGTGCCTCCCGGATGGGAAGAAACCAAAAATACTTAATGTTTATTGTTGTTATAAAATAAAAATGTTTTCAGGGTAATCCAAGACGGGCAGCGCGAGGACGCGCTGGTTTAACTCCGGGAGCATGTGGCGCCCCTGCGTCCAGGAGGCCACAAAAGAGAACTGCAGCCAGGCAGGTAGGACACTTGTTGCACAACAACACCCTCACAGCCCACACAACTCACGTGTAGAAGAGGTTTACATCCAGCCCTGAGATTAGAATTCTATGAGATTAAGGGGTGGTGGATCAGAGGAGTGAGTTGGGCACACCCGAAGTCAGGGTACTTTCTGCTGAATAAATGTCTGCAGTATGAGTGGTGTGGATCTGGGAAGTTCCTGGATCTGGGAGCCAGACTCAGAACTGGTTATAGGGTTGACCCTTCACAAATCCAGGCCTGGGAACACCCACACTAGGTGGATCTGGATGTAGCTAGGCTATTTAAAAAAAAAAAAAAAAAACTTTTTTTCAACAAGGAAGTCAGCTCGGTTTAACAGACCCTGCTGTCAGAAAAGCAGATTCTCTCCTAAAGAAGAGTGATATGGCAGCCACCCCAGCAGTTAAGATGTTCACAACATCAGTGCCAGTGACAAGGGCCCTGAGGATATGGCTGACTCTGCAGTCCTATCACCTTGTCAACATCTCGCACGATAAGACATAATGAATTGTTACGCGATTCCTCACTTATTACACTGAAAGGGGGCTAACTCTCTGATCACTAAAAACGCCTCCAGAAAGGCGCTATGGATCGAGTAATGGGCCAGTGATGATGCATTTCTGCAGCCTTTAAGTTTATTCGGTTCCCAACTACATGATATCCAGAAGCTCTGGGACAAATCAGGACAGGAATACGACAGTTGGAATCTACTACAAGAATTCATACAGGAAGGGACACTAAAGATGCCACCTCAACAAAGAGGGCTAGGAGTGTGCCACTGTGGCGCCCCACTGGTCGGTGCGCCACGAAGGGGTACTGCACCCAGACCAGTGTGTGCGGTATCCCAGCGACCAGTGGACGGGGAATTGATCTGTGGCTTTAATTACGCATTCACACACCTAGAGCCAGGGGGCCAATTGGCTAAACCCGTTACCAGGGTAACCGATCCCAGTGGGAAGTTACATAGGTGGGAGTGAATAGCGGGAAAAAGAGAGAATGTAGAGACAGACCGTGAGGGAAGTTAAGGAAGGAGGACCCTGCGAGAGTCGCAGAGGAGGGCGTCTGAGAAGGAATGGCGGCCTAGACAGAAGGGCGAACCCGAGGGTGTTGGTGAACACCCGGCGCCAGACCGTCCTAATACCCGGTCTGGGGGAATCCCAGTCCGAATAGCGGGGAATCGTCTCCAAGAGGGGCGCAGAAGAGTTCAGCCCTGAACCGCCAATACCGGAGGGCTGTGGGTAATCAGATAGCCACTACCCGATCTAACGCATATCCCCACCAGGATCTCCGTCCAAGGTTTGAACCCTTCTAAAGGGTATGTCTCCCCTTAGAAAGAAGGGTAACCTCTATCAGACCCATGGGCGTGGTGCAGAACAAGTGGATCACTGCAGGGCCGCGCTAAGGAAGTAGGAGCAGCACAAAGAAAGTGAGTACAGAGGGCGAAGCCGAAAGAACACCGTTGAAAGCCACAAAAAGACACCTCATCCACTGGTAACTACCCAGGCCAGCTACCCTACACTTGAAACCTGTTTATTGCCTGACGGTTACCAGTAAAACTCGTATAGAGACTCAGCAACGTGTGGTGTGTTATTCTTTCCCGCCGTGAGAGATCACTTTGCCTCTCGCCTGCAGAGCTGCTTCCCTGTGCCTGTGATCATGACAACTAGTACAGTAACTCTGCCCTGGGGATTCTGCTCCGCCTGAGGGGAGCAAGACCAACTGGCTGCAGTAACATAATTCCCCAGAGGTCTAACAGCAGCGCTGGTGTTTTCATCAGATACTGCAGGTGGTGTCACAAACTATACATTTTTATTATTTTAGACATTTTTCAGCGACCACCAGGCCACGTACCCAGGCACCGTCCACCAGGGCCACGGACCCGGGCACGGCCACCAGTGATAGCAACCAACGCCCGGGATCCGAGTACCTAAGGCCTTGGGGTGGGTCACTGTTATGAACTGATGACTCAGGAGTAACATTCAGATTCCATAGAAGTTGTTGGTAACTGTACTGACCGCAATCCCTGACTACACACCGCAACTAGAAGTAGCCGTGGGATGTAACTTAACCAGACCTAGACAGACACCTCTGCACAGCCGGAGAACTAACTGCTCCTAAAGATGGATGTAGGAAAAGCTATCTTGCCTCAGAGCAGAACCCCAAAAGAATAGCAAGCCCCCAACAATATTAATTGGAAGACAAGAGAAGAAAAATAAAACAGGCAGCGTATAATGTTTAGTAAAAGAGGCCAAACTAGCTATATAAGAAAGACAGGATAGAACACTATTGCGGTCAGTATAAAACACTATCAAAAATCACCAACAGCAGATATTACAAAAATTACCCTGAGTCACTAAGACTCGGCGAAACTATATCTGCAGACTTCTATAAATCAAATGCCAGCAAAATAACAGATGATAGTGAATGGTAAAATTCCTAGGAAGAAAACTTCCTATCTGAGAGCAGATAAACAAATATACAGACTAGATAGCAAACCCACAGCTCAGAATAAAACAAAACATAAGCAGATCCTTAAACACACAAAAGTGTGCCTCAAAATAAAAAAAAAAACATTCACTTATCTTGCAAAGATCTCCACAGAGCAGAAGAAACCAGAGGATGTGAACTCCTCCAGGAACAAAAGACATCTGGCAAGGATTGATCCACATTTCCAACCATTATATGCTCCAAGAACCAGATTGCAATCACCCTCACCTGTGTAGAAGACCACACAGGCAGCTGCATCACCAGCAACAACCACCGAAGGGAGCTCCAATGAATTCACAACAGGTCACCTCCCTCTATCTCCAGTCCCCAAGTCTGGAGAGAGATGTCTAGTAATAGATCTCACTTACTTGAACACCTTCCTCTAGAATAAGAGAAAATTAAAAATGAAGAATCTTTGATCGGTCCAGTCAATTCTGTACATAGACAGCTGGTGTACAACCATAGATCTGCAGGATGCTTATCTGCATCTCCCAATTCTTACGTTCCATCACAGGTTCCTACTAGTTGAAATACAGCAAGGTGGTCCTTGTCAACATTTTCAATTCACTTGTCTACCGTGCGGGATCTCGGTGGGCCCGAGAGTCTTTGCCAAGACAATGAAAAGTCCTGGTAGCTGCCCTCAGACGTCAGGGCATTTACATCATGCTCTACCTAGACAACTGGTTACCGAGAGCCTCCTCCAAAGCTCAGTTACTGGATCATCTACAGGTGACCCTGAATCTGCTGATCTCCCACAGATCCTGATCAACAAGAGAAATCATGGCTATCACCTTCCAGAGAGAAGAAATTCTAAGATGCGTGAGCAACTCCCAAGACATGACGGTGACACTGACCAGCGAGATAATCCGAAGTCTTCAAGACGGCGTATCTCATCTTATCGGAGTTCATTGCGTATCAGTCAAAACGGCAATGAGTGTCTTGAGGAAGCTTACTTCAACCATAGAAGCAGTTCCATGGGCCAAACATCTTGTTCGAATACTGCAAACAGACATCCTAACATCATGTATAATCCATCGGCCACTAACATCTCTAATCTCTATACCTTGAGTCATCAAGCAGGACCTGCGTTGGTGACTGGTTCCAGCTCATCTGAGATTGGGCAGGTCTTTTTCACAACATCAGATGGTCACTCTGATGACGGGCACCTCAGAACACGCATGGGGTGCTCATGTAGGAGAACTCTGGGTCCAGAGACCTCGGCGAAGTTGGAAGCCTAGATGTTGTCCAGTCTCAGGGAACTGAGGACAATAGGTTTCGCTCTTCATCACTTTCAGCAGCTGCTGTTCCAGCAAGATGTGATACTCTGATCCGACAACCTGGCGGCAGTGGTCTGCCTCAACAAACAAGGTGGGACGATGAGTAATTCTCTTGCTTCGGAGTGCCAAAAGATATTTGTTTGAGCAGAGAGCAGCTTTCACGGTATGACAGCAGTCCACATACCGGGGATCTTCAACACCATGGCTGATTGGCTCAGACACTATCAAGTCCTACCAGCAGACTGAAGCCTCAACATCAAAGTGTTTATCAAATATGTGGATTATGGGAAACCTGACTTGGATGCGATGGCTACCCATCTTAACATGAAGTGTCCCTGCTTCACCTCCCTTCAGAGTCACGATTAGCATTGGGTGCTGGATGATCTAGCTCTCTCATGGAAGAGATTTGATGGAGTATTCCTTTCCCCGTTTCCGATGATCCTCCCGATACTCTGCAAGAATCGGGACAAACGGGGCAGTCATTCCATTCTGGCTTTGGAGAAATTGATTTCAGCTCGTGTGGCAGCTTTCAAAAAGATTCTGGAAGCTTAAGATCAGACCAGATCTCCTGTCACAAGGGGACATTCACTACCCGAACTCAGCAGGTTGTATCTGACAACATGAAGATGGTCAGGAGACTTAAATCATCTACAGGTTCCTAGATGACGTAATCCGTACGTTTGCTGCCGCTTGAAGACCAGCTACGTTGAGGGGCATTCCAGATTATGGAACATCTACACCTCATGTTGCTCCTCACAAGGTCCGGATAGGAGTACTATGGCCTCCATTCTACATTCCCTACAAGCGGGTTTGATAAAGGTCTGAAGCTAAACACTCTGAAGACTCAATTTTCGGAGATCAAAGCCAGTTTGGATGGTACAATGTCTAGACATCCGTTGATAGCTCGATTCTTAAAGCAGTGAAGAATTTGAGACCTCCCTTTTTTGTTTACTGGTTCCTTCCTGGGACCTCTCGCTGCTTCTTAAAGCTCTTCAAGGAGCTCCTCTCAAGCCAGTGTCGAGCCCCAGGCCCTGGGGATACTCGGGTATCAGGCTCGGTGGGTGTTCTTCCAGGGGATGTCACGGGTGGCAGCGCCTGAGCCGTAGCCTGGGTGACACTTCAAAAAGGGGTGTATGTACAGGGGATTAGAGTTTGTCATATGACGCCACCTGTAGTATCTGGTGATGGGTCACGAGCGCCACCACAGTCCTCCGGTGGTCGATGGTAATGCGGCTGAGATGGCAAAGCTCCCTACAGGTGGAGCTGGGCCTCCGGAGCAGCGTACTGTAAAGGGGCAGCTTGAAGTGCAGCTTTAGGACTGGGATAGGGAGTGATGGAGCAGTCTATAGGGGTACCAGGAGCAGAGAGGAATGACGCACAGACACTGTAGAAAGACTCTTTTACCTTTTTACTGGTGAAATGAGCAGTTAAAAACGTCCAGGCACAGTGAGCTTCCACACAAGTGGGTATAAGGCCTCCTCAGCTTCTCTGCAGTTACTGAAGCCCTGTCTGCGTGCAGCCAGACTGGCCTCCTCCCCTCTCGGTCATCTTTCTCCCTCCTGCGCGGTCCATAGGTTACCTTCTCTGATCACTGCTGTATTACACTGCGGTGTCTGGCTCCCTTTCTTTGGGTATGCAGTGGGACCGGGTGACTGAAGTCTCCACGGTATGACGGGGGTTTTCTACAGTCTTGAAGTAATCCTACAGGTGCGGATCCCCGAAGTCTGGTACGTCTTTGGGTGAACTTCCACTAGTTCCTCGCTCCCTTGGCTCTGCTCCTTGCCTTCTGTCCCCACTCCTAGGCTTGCTGGACGGCAGAAGGGCCACTCCGGGTCACTGTTTCGGGCCTAACCGGGGCACCGATCACCAGTACGTCTTCGCAGCTCTCCTAGCGTCTGCACACTCTAACTAACTCCTCCCCCAGCAGCAGTATTTATAGGGGAACTCACCTAAAGTTGGTGAGTGGAGCTCCCCTACTGTGCTGGGGTAGAAGGTGTTGCATGTAGTAGGTACCTGCTGGGGGAACCCAGCTGTGCATAAGGGAAGTCTGTGGATACCTGCGTGAGCAGGGCGCCACACCAGCAGAATAGGCTTTGATCATGCACATCTTCTGGAAGACTGTGTTTCAGGTAGTATTTTCATCAGCTAGGAGAATTGGAGAATTCCAGGCAATGTCTTACAGGGACCCATATCTCCGCATTGCGTCAGATCATATAGCATTGAGACTCACGTCAGGGCTCTTACCAAAAGGAGGTTCTGCATTGAACATCATCATCCACGAGGTTATTCTTCAAGTACTCGGCGACAATGCTAATGAACAAGTTCTCACCTTATTGGAGGTACGGATGATGGTTCTAATCTATCTCCAGAACACTCTCACTTTCAGGAAGGACAAAAGCATGTTTCATCAGATTACAGGGCTAAATCACAGCTAAAAAGCTAGCAAGAGCAGTTTTTTAGCTAGATGGATCTGATCAGTAATCTGTGAAACCTACGTGATAAATCAACTGGAACCATCGTTGTCAGTTAGAGTCATTCTACTCGCGCTCCATCCACCTCATGGGCTGAAAGAACACACATTCCACTGGATCACATCTGTAGATCTGCAGCATAGTCATCTTTATCTGCATTCATAAAGTTTTACCGGCTAGACATCTCAGCCTCTATGGGCTCAGCCTTCAGCAAAGGAGTACATCAACAGGCGTCAAAACCGATTCCCGATCCTAAGTGGGGTATTGCTTGCTAAGTCTCATTCTGTGCTGCCGAGGGAAAAACAGGAAAGATAAAAATTTACTTACCCGGGGACGTGGCCTGGAAGCTGATGGCGCCATCCGCATAATCCGGAGCTCCGGTAGGTTAGCCTGACAAGCGGCAATTTTCCAGCACACAGCCAGTCTGCAAGAACTGCACTGGCGCGAGAGAATTTACCCGGACGCCGGGAATGCCGAGAGCCTCCTCCAAGCGCCGCAGGGAAGTCCAAAAGGTGACTGATTTATTTTCTGTGAGCGGCCTCCCACTTCCCCTTCCAAGATGGTGCCGCCGCCAAAGTCCCCCTCTGGGTCTGTGTCCTCTCATACCTCCCGCACCTCCCGCGCCTCCCGTAGTCCAGAGGAGCATGCTGCTGAAGAGGAGGATGAGGAAGCGCCGATAACACGGCAGTGCCTCCGGGGGCTCCTGGGCTCTCTGCTGAGATCGCTCCAGTAAGATTGGCGGGAGATGCTGGGAGAGATCCGCCGTGAGCTGGCTTCTTTTGGTGAACGCACACACCGCATAGAAAATTTGCCTCTGCCCATAATGAACTGGTGACTGATTATGGGGCTGTGGAGGGGGAGCTGAAGCAGGCACATCTAAAGATCTGTGACCTGGAGGACAAGATGAGAAAAGGCAATATTGGGGTTAGAGGCATCACTGAAGGGGCTGAGGCTGAGGATCTGAGGGGCTCCATCTCAGCTCTGCTGCAGCAAGTTCTTCCTGAAGTTCCCATGGGTGACCTGTGCATTGACAAGGTTTATAGGATCCCCAAGTCTCTCCATATTAACAAAGAGACATTTTAGTGACTTTCTGTGACTCACCCAGGCCAGGGGACTCAGGTCTCAGGCGCAGTCTGTAGGTCACGGGTGGTGGTGCCTGAGGCTGTGGGCCCTGTGGTCAGTGTAAAAAGGGAAAAAGAAAAATAATAAGGAAATAAAACCGTTTTTGTTTGTGACGCCACCTGTAGGTTCCGGTGATGACACCGGCGCTGCTAGGGCCTCCGGGGTGATGGGCGGCAGCAAGATGGAGTTGCTCCCTACAGGACGAGCGAGGTCCCTGGGGCTGTTAGTTGTAATGGTGGAATAGGGCAGCACAGTCACTTCTGTGAAGCGATGCAGATGAAGAACAGTTCATGGAATAAAGCTCGGACACACTGCTCACTCTGCACGGGTTCTGTACTCCGGTAAACGGCAACTTTACAAGGTATGCGATGGTGTCAGCTAAGGCAGTGGACCGGGTAATTCTGGCAATGAGCAGCGTCCCTCTGAAGCTCCTCTGGTGTCCTTCTCTATCACTGTCTGTCCCTTGCGCTGCTGCCCTGCTACACCTGTGTGGTAGCACTGAAGGATCTCGTTTGGGTTCCGCCACTCGTCGCTCCACAGGCCCTGGCCCTCAATTGTGGGTGCTCCGGGTGTAAACTCCACTTGGCGTAGGGCGGTTGGGTCGTGCTCCTATAGATACATCGACCACTCCGGGTTTGTGGTTCAGGGATGTAGCCTGCTGGACCACTTCGGAGCCGGTACTCCGGATTTGGACTGGGCAAGGATATTCAGTTACCTGTTTTATTCTTGGCCCCTTTCTCTTCTGGGTCACCAGGTTGAGGTGCCCTCCCAGTTAGCTTTCTCTGTAGCTTCTCCAACTCTGCTACGTGTTGCTTTCACTTTGCTTCCTTGTGCTGCACGGCCCTGTGCAGCTCCCTTCTGACTTCTCTGCACTCACTTCCTGCTTGATCTAACTCCTTGCTGCTCTCCCACTCACTATATAACCTAGCTCTCCTCCCACTAGGACCAGTTACCCTAGCAACGGGTGTCTGATTGGTCCCCTATCACTAGGTGTGTGTGTGGTGTTGGAGCTTCAGGATTCTTCTACTCATTACCAGAACAGAGAATATGGCACCTTCATTCAGGGATGCAGTATCCTTTTGTGACGCACTCTTAGTGGGGCGCCACATCTGCATCGCCAAAACAGCAGACACTGTGCTGAAAGCAATGAGGCAGAAGCCGTTCCTTGCCAACCCCTTTTCGAAAGTATCTGTCTTCCCGGATATATCTGCTGGAACCCTCGCCAGGAGGAGAGAGTTCACCCAATACTGTAAGATACTCCGTGATAAGTGCCTGATGTAAAGTTGGGGCTCACCAGTAAGCGTAAAATTTTGTTACCATGGGTGTACCCAGGATCAAAACTAGGGGGGGGCAAGCCATGGTCGTTGAGGTTGTAAAATTGGACACCGGGGCCCATCAGACTCGTTATGCCACTGGGGAGCCCTATGGGGGCTGTATATGAGATGGGACCCCTATGGGGGGCTCATAGTGTAATATAAATGCAAAAAACTTTATTCTTAATATTATGTCACAATACCGGGATCTGAGGATCTTCTATATCGAGGTCAGGGGCTCTCTGATGCCATGTTGCTGTCTGCCTCGCTGTCGTCCTCTTTTGACACTGCAGTGTGGTGGACAAGAGAGCATTAACTGGTTAATAACAAGAAGTATGGAGTACTAACAGCCATAAATCCTCCCCATACCAGTAGGATTTCTATATGGATGTCAGTATTAGGGTACGGACACACTGGCGTGAAACTCTGATGAGTGCAACACGTGATTTTCTCGCATTGCAATCAATCTCTGAGGGTACCTTTACACACGGCTACATTTGTAGCTTGTCACCAGGTAACTTACTGGTTGCAGTGAAATCATGGATACATGATTCCATTTGTACACAGCAACAAGATAGAACCATGTATCCATGATTTCACTGCAACCAGTAAGTTACCTGGTGACAAGCTACAAATGTAGCCGTGTGCAAAGGTACCCTAATAGCTGATTGGCGAGTTTCGGACGCTTTTTTCTCATCCAGATTCAGGATGAGAAAAAAGTTGCAACATGCTGCGACAGTATATGATTCACATGCTGGTACACTGTGCACATCACAGAGCTGGGGACATGGTGGTACATGGTGCACAGCAGGGAGCTGGGGACATGGTGGTACACGGTGCACAGCACGGAGCTGGGGACATGGTGGTACACGGTGCACAGCACGGAGCTGGGGACATGGTGGTACACGGTGCACAGCACTGAGCTGGGGACATGGTGGTACACTGTCTGTGCACAGCACGGAGCTGGGGACATGGTGGTACACTGTGCACAGCACGGAGCTGGGGACATGGTGGTACACTGTGCACAGCACGGAGCTGGGGACATGGTGGTACACTGTGCACAGGACGGAGCTGGGGACATGGTGGTACATTGTCTGTGCACAGCACAGAGCTGAGGATGTCCCAGATGAGGCACACTAACCACAGACAAGCGGCGGGAGAACATTGAGCCCGCCCAGGAGAACTACAACTTGTCTTCTCCTCTGTCCCCCTGTTCCTGTCCTTCTGCCCCCCTGACCTCTTCTCCTCTGCCCCCCTGGCCTCTTCTCCTCTGCACCCCTGGCCTCTTCTCCTCTGCACCCCTGGCCTTTTCTCCTCTGCCCTCCTGTTCCTGTCCTTCTGCCCCCCTGGCCTCTTCTCCTCTGCCCTCCTGGCCTCTTCTCCTCTGCCCCCCTGGCCTCTTCTCCTCTGTCCTGCTGTTCTTGTCCTTCTGCCCCCCTGGCCTCTTCTCCTCTGTCCTCCTGTTCCTGTCCTTCTGCCCCCCTGGCCTCTTCTCCTCTGCCTGCCCCCCTGGCCTCTTCTCCTCTGTCCAGCTGTTCCTGTCCTTCTGCCCCCCTGGCCTCTTCTCCTCTGCCCCCCTGGCCTCTTCTCCTCTGTCCTGCTGTTCCTGTCCTTCTGCCCCCCTGGCCTCTTCTCCTCTGCCCCCTTGGCTTCTTCTCCTCTGCCCCCCTGTTCCCATCCTTCTGCCCCCCTGGCCTCTTCTTCTGTGCCCCCCTGGCCTCTTCTCCTATGCCCCCCTGTTCCCATCCTTCTGCCCCCCTGGCCTCTTCTTCTGTGCCCCCCTGGCCTCTTCTTCTCTGCCCCCCTGTTCCCATCCTTCTTCCCCCCTGGCCTCTTCTCCTCTGCCCCCCTGTTCCCATCCTTCTGCCCCCCTGGCCTCTTCTTCTGTGCCCCCCTGGCCTCTTCTCCTGTGCCCCCCTGTTCCCATCCTTCTGCCCCCCTGGCCTCTTCTTCTGTGCCCCCCTGGCCTCTTCTCCTCTGCCCCCCTGTTCCCATCCTTCTGCCCCCCTGGCCTCTTCTTCTGTGCCCCCCTGGCCTCTTCTCCTCTGCCCCCCTGTTCCCATCCTTCTTCCCCCCTGGCCTCTTCTCCTCTGCCCCCCTGTTCCCATCCTTCTGCCCCCCTGGCCTCTTCTTCTGTGCCCCCCTGGCCTCTTCTCCTGTGCCCCCCTGTTCCCATCCTTCTGCCCCCCTGGCCTCTTCTTCTGTGCCCCCCTGGCCTCTTCTTCTCTGCCCCCCTGTTCCCATCCTTCTTCCCCCCTGGCCTCTTCTCCTGTGCCCCCCTGTTCCCATCCTTCTGCCCCCTGGCCTCTTCTTCTGTGCCCCCCTGGCCTCTTCTCCTCTGCCCCCCTGTTCCCATCCTTCTGCCCCCCTGGCCTCTTCTTCTGTGCCCCCCTGGCCTCTTCTCCTCTGCCCCCCTGTTCCCATCCTTCTTCCCCCCTGGCCTCTTCTCCTCTGCCCCCCTGTTCCCATCCTTCTGCCCCCCTGGCCTCTTCTTCTGTGCCCCCCTGGCCTCTTCTCCTGTGCCCCCCTGTTCCCATCCTTCTGCCCCCCTGGCCTCTTCTTCTGTGCCCCCTGGCCTCTTCTCCTCTGCCCCCCTGTTCCCATCCTTCTGCCCCCCTGGCCTCTTCTTCTGTGCCCCCCTGGCCTCTTCTCCTCTGCCCCCCTGTTCCCATCCTTCTTCCCCTCTGGCCTCTTCTCCTCTGCCCCCCTGGCCTCTTTTCCTCTGTCCTGCTGTTCCAGTCCTTCTGCCCCCTGGCCTCTTCTCTTCGGGACCCTGCTCCTCTGTCCCCTATCCCCTGCACTGTGCTGCACAGTTTCCCTCACCTGGCGCTGGCTCAGGCCAGGTTCCCTCAGAGCAGTGAGCTCCACCACCAGCCGCATCAGGTCCATCCTTCAGGGCCGGCTGATCCTCCATTCTCCGGGTCCATGGGGGGCCCCGGGGCCGGCAGGGTGGAGGAGCCGCCAGCACCGCAGCCGCCTCCACTGTAGCAGGACTTGTCTTGGACTCAGAGCTATCACGCAACAGGAAGCAGCAGAGCTCCCAGCGGCTTCCTGCAGCGTGATCGCTCTCAGCGCCGGGGACCGGGGGAGAGGCAGTGTGTGTCACAGTACATGTGGGCAATGCCAGCGGCGAAACCATCCATCCTAGTACACTAGGTGCGCGCAGCGCGCACACAGTGCTGCGCTCACCCCTTCCTCATGAGGGGGGGCAGCCTCTTGGGGGGGCAGCTGCCCCCCCCTGCCCCACGCTGGGTACGCCCATGTTTGTTACACTGGGTCGAACCAGATCTTTAACTCCCCCAGCCGTTTGGACAGAGCCCTAAAGGAGTGGGAAATTGCCATGGATGGAGGACAGTCGCCACCGCAGTCGGGGTCCGGCAAACAAGCAGGCAGACAGGCGCGCAATCGCATTGTTACATCGGATTGGGAATGAGTGGACTGACTTCCTTAGAGCTGAACTCGGGCTGCCTGCGGGACTTCTTGGGTGTCTTGTTCCTAACCCTTTCCCTCTGGTCTGCTGGAAGGTTATTGGTGTGCTAGTGGGACTGCGTTCTCCCTGGACGCTCGCTCCACTGTTAGTTGACTGGGCCTCATTTCTGTGGGGGTGCAGGAGGTCAGGATCGTCCCCTGTTACAGGCCTTGGCCTGTTATTAGGTTTATGTGGAGCCCCAAGGGACGTGGGGTACTCGGTACCGGACCGGTCTGCTGCTGGGGGTGTCACTGGTGGCTTGGTCCGGACCGTGTCCCTGGCTCAGCACAATAAAAAGGGAATATTTACAAGGGAGATTGTCACGGGTGACGCCACCCACTTGATGCGGCCAGTAATGGGGGCCGCCGCTGCTGCAGAACCTCCGGGGGTGATGTGAGGGCAGCGGAGGTGGTATAGTTCCAGTGGGGGGAACTGTATCCCCCGGGGCAGTAAAGGGTAAAGTCTATTGGGGTTATAGATGGTGGAGAAGAGTTGGAGGACACACACTTACGTTTGGTTGGTACTGTAATTCTCTTCTTCTCCTGATGCTGCAGAGCTGACAGGCTGGATCTGCAGGGAGGAATTGTCTCTGTGCTGAATCTGGAGCAAAGGTCACAATCACTACACAGACTCCAAAGTTGTTTTCCAAAGCTTTACTGCTGATATTATTGCAGATTATAGTCCACGGAGTCTGTAATGGAGCTGGGCTCTCTCCCCACACCCTGTCCGGGTCGTTGGCTTCCTTGTGCTGCACTGTGTGTGTGTCCTGAGCTGCTGCTTCAAGCTAAGCTGCTGGGATTCCTCACGTCTCTCTCTGTATGCTGCTGGTACCACTTGGCTAGGCAACTTGGGTCCTCTATGCTGCACTGACCCCTCCGTGTTGCTTCACTCTGGTACTAGGGGGCATCTAGAGATCCCACTGTTCCTGGATTCGCTGTGCTGTGGGTGCCAGACACAGTACCGGATCCGGTGTCCGTCTCTCTGTGGGTACTTCTGGGGCAAGTGATGGTATCACTCCAGCTCCCAGACGCGTTCCTCTGTCTTTCGTTCTCCTTGTTCCTCTGACCCTTGCAAGGTCTGCACTGAGCTAACTCTGCTCTCAATAAGCTCTCAGTTCTCTTGAGCTGTTCACAGCACTACACCGTGCTGTACGGTCTGAGCTCTTCCTCATGGGCAAGAGTATATATGGAAGCAGGAGGTGCTCCCTCTATTGCCCAGAGGTGGTAGTGTTTGTTAGTGTGTAGTGGGGGAGAGAACCCATGTGATGTTATGGTGGCACATTAACCCATGGGGTGCCACATTTACATGTGTGTTAACTGTTACTTGTAATTAGTTTTTTGTTCCCATTGTTCTTCCATATCTGACCATGCTAATGTCTGCCGGGAGACTCATCTGCTTAGTGATGATAATCATAGACTGTCCCATAAATATTTTACCACGTTTTTTTTTTGTAATCATCCACAGAAAAAAGCGGGTGTGTGAACCCTTATCAAAAACTCGATTGCGTTCCAGCTGATTAATGTTATAACAGATCCGGCGGGGCGGTACATTATACTGAGGTGCTCTATTGCTGGGGTCCCCATGACCATCGCTACTGTATACGGCCCGAATTCAGCTCAGATCCATTATTTGAGGGATTTTCTAGAAAAAGTGTCGGAGGAGTCCAGGGGACTGAAATTTATATGTGGCGATTATAACATTGTGTTGGATAGGTCCATGGACTGTTCCCCGAAAGGTGTGCACGGGGGGCCGTGAGTTGGGCGCTCTGTGTCGGGATTTACGCCTTCACGATGTGTGGTGGTACCTTCATGCGACTGAGAGAGATTACTCCTTCTTCTCGCACAGGCACGGGTCTTGCTCAAGGATTGATTATTTCTTGGTAGATGATGACTCATTGTCGGCCTGTGTCTGTGCGGAAGTTGGACTGATCACCTGGTCTGACCATGCCCCAGTGTCCCTTGAAATCGACCTTGGGCGCCGCTCGCCTCCCCCGTGCCGCTGGTGGCTGAACGTAGATCTACTATCCCATCAGAGCACGCGCGAGGAAGTCGCCCATCGGCTACGGGACTTTTTTCAAATTAACGATAATGGGGCGGTGGGAGACATTACACTCTGGAAGAGCCACAAAGCGTATGTGAGGGGTGTTTTTCTGCAGAAGGCCTCTCAATTAAAAAAGGTAAGGGATAGTCAGAGGGCAAATTTAATTCTCCGCCTCCAATCCTTGTAATCTGCTAACAAAACCTGTCCTTCCTCTCGTGGCACCTCTTTACTTATGGAAGTTAGAATGCAGTTGAGAAAATTTCTTTTGAGGTAACATGAAAGACACCTCAGACGCTTAAAGTCCTCATTCTATGAATCGGGTGATAAGGCAGGGGCATTGTTGACTAGGCGAATTAAAAAGAGAGCAGCGAAGTCTGTCATAGACAAAATGGTGGATCAGTAGGGAAATGTTGTTCGCAACCCTAGTGACATTGCTGCGCTATTCGCTCATTATTATGGGAATCTATATAATCTAAAAGAGGAGCCTAACACTCCTCAACCGTCCCGAGAGGTCATTGATTCTTTCTTGAGGGATCTGCGCCTCCCGGTGGTATCACAGACCCAGCTTGACAAGCTTAATGCCCCTTTTATGCAAGAAGAGGTAGAAAAGATTATTCTCTCAACCAAGCGTCATTCGGCGCCTAGCCAGGACGGGTTGCCGAATGACTATTATCGTGCCTTCCCTCATTTGCTAATAGCAAAAGTCCTGGCACACCATAAAACAAGAGTCAATGAAAAAAGATTGTTGTGAGAGTACTGTATTCTTTATTGAGAAGGTTTTTTCAGAATCTCTTTTGATCACAGAGGTTGAAAAATGCAAAATATTTTCAGCCACATACGGCTTTCTTCAGTGCAAACAACTATAACAGAGTGGTAAACACATAATTAGTGTTACAATATACAAGAAACAATATCTCAAACACAGTAAGCTTCTCACTTTGATCTTTTCAAAAAATTAGGAGGAATTAAAGATGAGAATACAGTGTATACAAGTGATTGACTGACACAATAATGAGAAAAACAATGAAAAAAAACAATCATAGGAACAGAATTGTCTTCTGGTAATACCTTTTGATCAAAAAAAGGGGTGAAGAGATTCACAATAATCAAAATCAGCGGTAAATACTGCCACCTGCTGTCTAAAATAAACAAGATAAGGAAAACACCTCAACAACAAGACATATAACAGGTTAATGGTAGTATCAATCAACGGCATCTACATGATATGAGGACAAAAATGCAAATACCTGAAAAACAGTGGAGGAGCCTGAATCCATGCACTGTAAAGTATTATGGCAATATGACAATACCCTCATATGAGACAGGATACTTTATTATGAACTAGTATCAGTGAAAAAAAATACAGAAATTAGTGAGACCTGCATGTCTCTCTGATATATGAGCAAACATCTGTCATGATAATGGACAAAAGGAAAACAAATGAATTACCTTAATGTAGTATACCACTATTTCCCTCATTTGCTGGCACCTTTTCTTTCCAGACTGTTTCAGCAATGGCAGATGGCCTGCTCGATCCCTGCCCCTAACTTAGAAGCCACCATTGTGACAATACCCAAACCCGGCAAGCCCCTGGATTCCCCGGGACACTATAGGCCAATTTCTTTACTAAATTGCGACCTCAAAATATATTCCAAATTCTTAGCAAACAGACTTCTAGGCAGTGGTCTAACTTCAGGCCCAGGGGCCCCGATGCGAAAGCTCCAACGGGGCCCCCAATTATTGCAAATCTTTAATAACATTAGTCTTTTTCTATAGGGCAAAATGACTTTTGGGGCCCCCTAGGCTGCAGGGCCCAGGTGCGATTGCAACCCCTGCACCTGTTGTAGTTACGCCCCTGCTCCTAGGGGTGGTGCTGGACCTGGTGGACCCGGATCAGGTGAACTTTGTGTCAGGCAGGCAGGAGAGGGATGGTTCTAGATGAATGATTGATCTCGTTGGGCTGGCAGAGCTAGGGGGGTCCCCAGTGTATTTCTGTCTCTGGATGCTGAGAAAGCATTCGACAGGGTGCACTGGAGATACCTGGAGAGTGTGCTGAGGAAGTTCGGTCTTTTGGGCCCATTACTGTCGGCAGTGCTGTCCCTCTACTCTAACCCTAATGCCAGGGTTCTTTCCTCTGGGTTTCTCTCGCCTGCCTTCCAGATAACTAATGGCACTCGTCAGGGCTGCCCGTTTTCGCCGGTGATTTTTGCCCTGGCGATTGAGCCACTGGCCACCACGCTCCAGGCGCACCCAGACATCCGGGGAATTTCCACGGGCCCTCCTCGGCACTTAGTCGGCTTATACGCTGACAATATTATTATTTCCTGCACGGATATTGTTACTTCCCTCCCTGCCATAATGAACATTCTAAGTCTCTTCGTTTGTGTTTCCTTTTATAAGATGAACGCTTCTAAGTCCCTTATTCTACCGATCATGGTCCCCCCAAGGTTACTCTTGACTATTAAAGTACAGTTTCCCTTTAAAATTTCACCGGAGGGGATTCCCTACCTAGGTATTATTTTAGCCCACACATGGGACTTGGTGCGGTATAACTTTGATCACTTATTTAAAAACTTTTCCAAGAATATAGCAAATCACCCGATCCAGAGCCTCTCATGGATTGCTAGGGTACAAGCTTTTAATATGCTGCTACTTCCTAAAATAGCATACGTCTTTAGAAATCTTCCCGTCTCTATCCCGAGTAGCCTGATGAGGAAACTGCAGAGTTTGGTGACTCGTTATGTTTGGGCTCGGAAGAGGCAGAGAGTGGCGAAGTCTGTCATGTTTCTCCCATTTAGGAGGGGTGGTATGGGGGTCCCTAACCTGCTGGAGATTCACAGGGCGGAGGTGTTAGAGGAGGTAAAGCTTTGGTGGATCGCCCCGACGCACAAAAAGTGGATCCAAATAGAATCGCAATTTGTGTCGGAGGATTCCCTCCGAGTAACACTGGCCTCGGAGGCGTTGGGCCCAAGCAAGTGGTGTCCCCCATTGGATACCATGTTAACTCTTCTGTCACATTGGAGGAAGGTACATTGGTGTTGGACATCCTTTCCCTCCAATCAGGTCCCGCTCTGGGCTTTGAAGCTCCATCTCCCGACCATTCATTTGAGGGTGTGGGAGAGGGCGGGAGTGAGTTCCCTTGGGAAGCTTCTTGACGAGGCGGCATTACGCCCTTTCGGGTTTCTCTCCCAAAAATTCCCGCACCTTCGACCTCTATTCCTCCAGTATCTACAAATGAGGCGATTTTTCTCCGCTAACGTGTACCGGGGCGATGTGGAGGGTCCCCCAGGTGCTTCCTTTTTACAAAAATTAATTCTCTTGGATCCTAAGATATCCAAAGGTTTTTCGGGTATCTATAGAGACCTATTAGTCTTGCAGCTGCCTTCTAAATTGCCATACATGATCAATTGGGAAGCAGATTTAAAATTCTCTTCCACCCCGGAGGAGTGAGAAAGGGGAACTATAGAGATACAGAAATCAACTAGGTGTATAAACCATCTGGAGGATTTAAAAATGATACACTTACAGTGGTTTGTACCCTCCACCAGCCTGGCTAAGTTTAGTGCAAATCCATCCCCTCTGAGCTGGAGACAGTGTGGGATCCGGGGCTCCCTGGCCCACATGTGGTGGACTTGCCCGAAGATCTCCCCTTTCTGGGTTCTGGTGGCTAGCCTCATCGGATCGGTCACGGGGATACGGAACGATCTTCATCCGAGCCTGGCTGTTTTGCATATTGGTATTGATAGGTACCCCCCTATTTTGCGTAGCACAATTAGATACAGTTGTAGCCAAAAGTATGGACACCCCTGCAATTCTGTCAGATAATACTCAGTTTCTTCCTGAAAGTGATTGCAATCACAAATTCTTTGGTATTATTATCTTCATTTAATTTGTCTTCAATGAAAAAACACAAAAAGAATTGTCCTAAAGCCAAATTGGATATAATTCCACACCAAATATAAAAAAGGGGGTGGACAAAAGTATTGGCACTGTTAGAAAAATCATGTGATGCTTCTCTAATTTGTGTAATTAACAGCACCTGTAATTTACCTGTGGCACCTCACAGGTGTTGGCAATAACTAATCACACTTGCAGCCAGTTGACATGGATTAAAGTTGACTCAACCTCTGTCCTGTGTCCTTGTGTGTACCACATTGAGCATGGAGAAAAGAAAGAAGACCAAAGAACTGTCTGAGGACTTGAGAAACCAAATTGTGAGGAAGCATGAGCAATCTCAAGGCTACAAGTCCATCTCCAAAGACCTGAATGTTCCTGTGTCTACCGTGCGCAGTGCATCAAAAGGTTTAAAGCCCATGGCACTGTGGCTAACCTCCCTAGATGTGGACGGAAAAGAAAAATTGACTGAGAGATTTCAACACAAGATCATGCGGATGATGGATAAAGAACCTCGACTAACATCCAAACAAGTTCAATCTGCCCTGCAGTCCGAGGGTGCAACAGTGTCAACCCGTACTATCCTCGCGTCTGAATGAAAATGGGACTGTATGGTAGGATACCAGGAGGACTCCACTTCTTACCCCGAGGACATAAAAAAGCCAGGCTGGAGTTTGCCAAAACTTTACCTGAGAAAGCCTAAAACGTTTTGGAAGAATGTTCTCTTCTCTGTTTTGGCAAAGGCATCAACATAGAGTTTACAGGAGAAAAAAAGAGGCATTCAAAGAAAAGAACATGGTCCCTACAGTCAAACATGGCGGAGGTTCCCTGATGTTTTGGGGCTG
Organism: Allobates femoralis; assembly: GCA_033576535.1. Taxonomy (NCBI): domain Eukaryota; kingdom Metazoa; phylum Chordata; class Amphibia; order Anura; family Aromobatidae; genus Allobates; species Allobates femoralis. The sequence goes on from JARQOC010000004.1 coordinate 212,195,161, forward strand.
CTTTGCTGCCTCTGGCACTGGCTGCTTGACCGTGTGCATGGCATTATGAAGTCTGAAGACTACCAACAAATTTTGCAGCATAATGTAGGGCCCAATATATAGCGCCAACATATTCCCCAGCGCTTTACAATGTAGTAGTTAGAGTACAGAAAATATAATAAAGTAAGTAATTACAGTAGAGAACGAATACAGTACAATAATTGGATACAAAACAATAGGATATAATCAATGTAAAAAAGAAAATACAAAAATAAAGCAAGAAATGAAGGTGACCCTGCTCAAAAGAGCTTACAATCTACAATGGGGTAGGGGTTGCACAAGGTACAGGGGCTTATTGCACTAATTGTCCAGGCATCTTGAGGAAATGGGGGATAGAAATAAGCTTGCATGGATGGTCATCATACAGTCTGTGTAGACGTTTTTGGTTCGGTGGAGTTTGTAGAAGAGTAATGTCCAGAGAGATAGCCCATTCACTGTCTATAGTACAAAGGACTTCTATTAGGGAGTATGATAGACCGCCTTAAAAAGATGTGTTTTTAAGGATCGTCTGAAGCCATGCAAGTTGTGGATAGTCCTGATTTCTTGGGGTAAAGCATTCCAGAGGATTGGTGCAGCTCTGGAGAAGTCTTGGAGCCGGGAGTGGGAGGATTGGATTAGTGCAGATGTTAGTCGAAGGTCATTTGAAGAACGTAGAGAAGGGTGGGGTGATAGACAGAGATGAGGGAGGAGATGTAGGGGGCTGCTGCACTGTGAAGAGCTTTGTGGGTGAGAACAAGCAATTTGAATTTGAGCCTGTAGTGTACGGGCAGCCAGTGCAATGACTGGCACAGAGCAGAGGCATCTGAGTAATGATTGGCCAGATGGGTGATCCAGGCTGCTGCATTAAGGATGGACTGGAGAGGAGAAAGTCTAGTGAGGGGGAAGCCACTTAATAGAAAATTGCAATAGTCAAGGCGGGAATGGATTAGGGCCACAGTGAGGGTTTTTGTTGTTTCCATGGTGAGAAAGGGGCGGACTCTAGAGATATTCTTCAGGTGTAAGCGACAGGAGTGGACAAGAGACTGTGTGTGGGAGAAAAGAGATCGGTGTCAAACATAACACCCAGCAGCTTGCTGCCTAGGCGTTATCGTGGTGCGCAAACTGAGAGAGATATGTCCGATTTAGGGAGGTTAGTGGAGGGTGGAGCAGAAGAAGTTCAGTTTTGGAAAGGTTTAGTTTCAAATAGAGAGCGGACATGATGTTGGAAACTGCAGCTAGACAGTCATTGGTGTTCTTTAATACTGCAGGGGTAAGGTCAGGGGCTGAAGTGTATAATTGTGTGTCATCAGCATAAAGATGGTACTGGAAGCCAAATCTGCTGATGGTGTGTCCAATCGGGGCTGTGTAGAGAGAGAAGAGAAGGGGACCGAGGACTGAGCCCTGAGGGACCCCAATAGTGAGAGGAAGAGGGGAAGAAGTGAGCCAGCAAATGATACACTGAAAGAGCGGTCAGAAAGATAGGAAGAGAGCCAGGAGAGAGCAGTGTCCTTTATGCCAATTGAATGCAGCATAGAGAGTAGGAGCTGATGGTCAACAGTGTCAAAAGCTGCAGAGAGGTCAAGGAGAATAAGCAGAGAGTGGTCACCATTAAGTTTTGCCGTCAGAAGGTCATTGGTCACTTTGATGATGGCAGTTTCTGTAGAGTGAAGGGGGCGAAACCAGACTGTAATGGATCTAGAAGAGAGTGAGAGGAGAGGTAACGGGTGAGGCGGGAGTAGACCAGGTGCTCCAGGAGTTTAGAGATGAAGGGGAGTTTAGAGACTGGTCTGTAGTTATTTGTGCAGGATGGGTCGAGAGAGTTTTTCTTTAATAATGGAGTAATTAATTATTGAGTGTTTGAAGGGGGGGGGAAGATGCCAGAAGAGAGGGAGAGATTGAAAATTTTGGTTAGATGAGTGGTGACGACTGGAGAAAGGGACTGGAGCAAGTGTCAGGGAATGGGGTCAGTAGTGCATGTGGTGGGACGAGAGGAAGAGAGGAGCCTGGAGACGTCTTCTTCTGTGACTTGGTCAAATGTGGAGAGTGAACTGGAGGAGATGTGGGGAAGAATGGGGGTGGCAGCGCTTGGAGGCTGGGAGTGATTTCCTGGTGGATATTGTCTATTTTCTCCATGAAGTAAGAAGCCAGGTCATCAGCACAGAGGTCAGTGATGGAGGCCTGTACTTTAGGACTAAGGAGAGATTGAAAGGTGTCAAAGAGTTTTTTTGCATTGTTGGATAGTGAGGAGACCAGGGTGGTTAAGTAGGTTTGTTTGACAAGGTGAAGGGCAGAGTTGTAAGTTTTGATCATGAATTTATAATGAATAAAGTCTCCTGGTGAGCGAGTTTTCCTCCATAGACGTTCAGCACTCGTAGAGCATCGCTGGAGGAATCAAGTTTGTGATGTGAGCCAAGGCTGTTTTGTTCACGGTATGTTTGGAGGTTCTGAGGGTGAGGGGCGCTACTTGGTCCAGAGCTTCTGAGAGTGTCATTGTAGTGATTTACTGCCTGATCTGGACAGGAGATTGAAGAGATTGGGGACAGAGATGAGGGAGTCTGTGAGTGCATGAGGGTTAATGGCCTGTAGATTTCTGGATATGTGATAGGTAGGATTTGGCTGTGGTGGCCGAGGGTTAGTGAGTGAGAAGGAGAGAATGTTGTGGTTGGAGAGAAGAGGTGAGTTATCTAAGGAGGAGGTTGAGCAGAGCCAGGTAAAGACCAGGTCAAGGGTGTTACCGTCTTTGTGCATCTCAGAGGTTGAGAGCTGTGAGAGGCCAAGAGAGGTGGTTAGAGATAGGAGCTGGGATGCAGATGGGGAGATGGGGCTGTTTATAGGAATGTTAAAGTCTCCCAGAATAAGGGTTGGTAATTCTGAGGACATGAAATGCGGGAGACATGCGGAGAAATGGTCGAGGAGCTGGGTGGGTGACCTGGGGGGCGGTATACCACTGCTACTTTGAAGGGGAGGGGATGGAATAGCCTAATGGTGTGGACCTCAAAAGAAGGGAATGAGAGTGATGGGGCTGGAGGAATGACTTGGAAAGTACATTGTGGGGACAGGAGGAGGCCAACTCTACCACCATGAGAGAAAAGTAAGCCAAAAACTACTAGAAAAAGCAGCATAAAAAAAGACTTAACATCAGTGCCAAATACAAAAACCAATACTGCACTTACAGGATTCAGTCAGACCCCACTTCTGTAGCAAGCCCAGGTGCAGGCTGATAGATTACCTCACCCTATAACAAGGTGTGGGAGACGACTTGCCATGCACACTATGGGCCTGCATAGGACACCATTCACACTGATACATATGGTGCAGAGTGTCTGAAAGCTACCCAAACGCTCCGCTGCCTGAGCAATGGGCCGCACAGTACAATGCTTCTGCACCACTAGATGAATGGCGCCCCATGGGGCCAACTACACCCTGAAATGAATAAAAAAGTGTAGAAAAGTTGTTGAGAAAGCTAACGCGAAACGCGGTCAGGGGAGGCAGCCACAACGCAGGTAATGTTATTCTGACCCAGTACATTGCTTTGATTGTCTTTATGATTGTAACCACTTGGTATATACTTAGGGGTATGTTGCAATGTTATGTATAGGTGGGCTATTGTGCCAATAGATAGATTTGATTGAATTTTGCACCTATGTGATTCATACTGGAAGGTCTCCTGCTTGTGTGTATGCTCTGTTTAAGATCTCTATTTTAAGCTGACTTATGTTGTGTCAATAAAGTTTGTTTTTGACTGCAAAGTATTTGGCCTAAACTCCTGGTTTTTTTGTCTGAAGTAATGATTATGTGTGATACTGTCTGCGGTCCTAAAGCAAACTTCAGGACCGCCGACAGCATTTACCAGCATATTCAAACACCGCTTGCGCGGTGATTGGTGGATGTGCCGGCAAATTCAATATCAGCTGTCACCGCTGTGTCAACAGCAGTGAGAGCTGATGGTTCAGGCAGCCGGTAAAAGCTAACCATGGTGCTGAAGTTTTATCTTTTTATCTTCAGCACATGGATAGCTTTTATCGTTTGCTTTAACCATTCAGCTTTCACTGCTGCTGTCACAGCGGTGACAGATGATTGGGGGATGTGCCGGCAACTCCGCAATTACAAACACCGCTGCTTCACTGACAGCAGTGGTGTTTGAATTTCCCGGGGATAACAGGCATATTAACCCCATCTGCAGACTCTGTGCTGTATGTCAGCCGGGTGGCTGCAGATGCGGATAATAAGATCTGCTATGTATGTTTAACCCCATGGTGCTGTCATGCCTGGTTGTGTCTGGTTATGTTCCACACTCCCTAGACACAACCTGGCATGTCATAATGTGTTTGCAGGGGTTAATGCATATTTTTATTAAAAGCTGGCAAATTACTGCACTTTACTAAATTTCTGTATTCTCCGGCGGGCTGCAGGACTCAGTCAGGAACTCTCCATGGTCCTGATCGTTAAAGCTGGGAGCTGCCCACAATCTGAACAGCTCAGCACCACGGTCAGCAACCAGCTTTAATGATCAGGACCATGGAGAGCTGCTGACTGAGTTCTGCAGCCGGAGATTACAGGAATTTAGTGAAGTGCTGTAATTGCCGGCTTTTAATAAAAAGATGCATTAACCCCTGCAGACACATTATGACATGCCAGGTTGTGTCCAGGGAAGTGTGGACATAACCGGACATAACCTGACAACCTGGCATGACAGCACCATGGGGTTAAACATACATAATCGGCTTATTAACCACACCTGCCGACTCCCGGCTGACATGCAGCACAGAGCCTGCAGATGGAGTTAATATGCCGGTTAACCCCGGGAAATTCAATAAATGATGCTGTCAAATCAGCAGAAAGCCCTAAATAGCTATTATATCTACAGATCTTTATCTGTATATTTATAGCTATCGGGCTTTCCCGTGTCGGGGCTATAGCACATGCGCGAGTGACTCACTCAGTGTGCTGTCTGGGGGCGAGGCTTTCTTGCACCCATAGACTTCCATTAGCCCTTCGCACGTCAAACATGTTTTCAGTCACAGCATGCTGTGACTGAACTCGCATCTGACTTGCAGTGCGAGTTCAGCGCAGGGGACATGCACCTGTGTGCCCTGCCTGATATGGCAACACTGGTCCGAGTGCAATGCAAGTTTCCCTCGCATTGCACTCACGCGAGTCACTCGCACAGTGTGCCTTCAGCCTTAGGAATAGTTGGAATAAAAGAAAGAAGATCACATTAGTAGTGGAAAACCTCTTACCACTTCCCGTACCCATTATAAAGCTTTACATGGGTCTGTGCTGACATTGGGTTTGAACCGCCTCCAATGCTTGGCTGATTGACAAAACCACCCTCAATGCTTGGCTGGTTGCAGAGACACAACCGCCCCCAAAGATTGGCTGGTTGCAGGAGATTGTGCACTGGTTTTAAGACACCTGTGTTGCCTCTCAGTACTTGATGGTGGGCTATGAACTTGCATATTTTGGCCAAAATATCCATTAACACCTCACATCATCATCTTTAGAGTTTTTTGCACTTTTTTATTTTTTGCAGTATGCGGTCGAGCCCTCTGGGGTTTCTGTCATTTGCGTGATGCATGTACATGGTGCGGGGCAGCCTGCCTAATCTAATAGCATGGGCGGGACCAATAAGGCTGCATACCGACACTATGCGTTACACGTGCTTGTGTGACTGAAGCCCTATAGTAACCTTGTGTCTATAAATACCACCAATCACCTCCCTGACAGCATGGCTGGTCGCAGGTGACACAATTTCCCCCAATACTTGGCTGGTTGCAGGACATTGTGCACAGGTATTAAGACACCTGTGTTGCCTCTCAGTGGAGCTAGCAGCCTCCTGCTAAATGCAATGGATGTTTTTCATGGCTATGAATGACCTGCGCACTTGAGTTCTCCCCAGAGTGACTCATTGATATTGAGGTCAGGAGACTGAAATGGACAATGACAGGTCAACTTGGCCTTGTGTTTTGGATCGTTGTTATCTTGGAACGTCCAAGTATGGCCCATGCGCAGATTCAGGGCTGATGAGTGCAAATTTGCATCCAGTATTTGCTGATAACATGCTGCATTCAACTTTCCTTTAACTCTGACCAAGTTTTCTGTGCCTTTGTAGCTCCACCTCTGTGCTTTACAGTAGGAATGGTGTTCTTTTCATCATAGTCCTTGTTGACACCTCTCCAACTGTAACCAGTTAATCTCTAAAGGGGGATAATAGAGAAAAAGAGCCGGCGCAGATCTAAGTGTAGAGATTATTTGATCTTGGTCTAGGTGGTAATGATCAAAAAATGCTCACCTTTTTGGTGTCTTTTGTTCATATAGTATAAGGTTGTCTCTTAGGCTTGCAGCCTTCCTCTCCGGAGGGATCAGGTCTTCTCAAGGGAGCCTGGTTCGTCAGTATATGGTTTAAATAGCACCGGACTTTGAGGAATAGCGCTTCCTTAAGAGGCACAATAATTTCTTCCAAGAGTTCTTTAATTCATTTAAAAGTCATATATTGCAGTACAGTACAACGCGTTTCGACTTACATATAAGTCTTCCTCAGGTACATGTGATAATATCATAAGAAATAGATGTGTGCTCTCTTATAGGATTCTCATTACAACTGAGCTTGAGATGTTGGGAGGTTGGTCACTGCCCAATATGTAATTGTGGTAATTAGTCCACAATTAGTGTGAAGTTGTTCCTCCCCTGGGCTCAGTGAAGTGGTTATTCATGAGCCCAATGAGCGGCATCAAAAACGGGAGGAACAAAACCAAAGCAAGGCGAACATGAAATTCCTTATTTTAAAGCTTAAAAGTTGTGTCCGTCATCCATGCACACGGATGCTCAGCTGTGAACATCCACGTGCAGGACGTATGGACATCACGCGCCGGAGGCAACGATGTGTGAGTGAACCACTAAACTGCATTATTCACAAAAAGTAAACAGAAAAGAAATATTTTTCATATAAAAACATTTTTCTATAAAATTTCACTGTCAGCTTGAGATATTGGGAGGTTGATCACTGCCCCAATCAACAATTGTGGTGATTAGTCCACAATTAGTGTGAAGTTGTACCTCCCCTGCATGCAGATGTTCACAGCAGAGCATCTATATGCACGGACGATGGACACAACTTTTAAGCTTTAAAATAAGGATTTTCATGTTTGCCTTGCTTTGAATTTGTTCCTCTCGCTTCCGATGCCGCTCATTAGGCTCATGAATGATCACTCCACTGAGCCCAGGGGAGGAACAACTTCACACTAATTGTGGACTAATTACCACAATTACAGATTGGGGCGGTGACCAACCTCCCAACATCTCAAGCTCAGTTGTAATGAGAATCCTATAAGAGAGCACACATCTATTTCTTATGATATTATCACATGTACCTGAGGAAGACTTATATGTAAGTCGAAACGCGTTGTACTGTACTGCAATATATGACTTTTAAATGAATTAAAGAACTCTTGGAAGAAATTATTGTGCCTCTTAAGGAAGCACTATTCCTCAAAGTCCGGTGCTATTTAAACCTCTCCAACTGTAACATTTATGGTTGTGGCCAAAAAGTTTGATTTTGGTCTCATTACTCCTAATTACCTTGTTCCAGAGGTTTGGAGGCTTGTCTTTGTGCTGTTTGGCGTAATGTAGGCAAGATATTTTTTGGCATTTGAGCAGTAATGGCTTTCTTCTGGTGACTCAACCATGCAGCCCATTTTTCTTCAAATGCCTCCTTATTGTGCATCTTGAAACAGCCACACTGCTCGTTTTCAGTGAGTCTTGTATTTCAGCTGATGTTAATTTTTGGGTTTTTCTTTGCATCCCAAACAATTTACCTGGCAGTTGTGGCCAAGATGTTTGTTGGTCTGCCTGATCGTGGTTTGGTTTTTACAGACCCCCTGTTTTTCCATTTGTTAATCACAATTTGAACACTGCTGACTGGCTTTATCAATTCCTTGGATATCTTTGGGTATCCCTTTCATTTTTTCAACAGGTTAATTATCTTCTCCCGTAGATCCGTTGACAATTCTTTTGCTTTCCCCATGACTCACAATCCAGAAACATCAGTGGCTGGATGAAACATGCAAGAGTCTGTTTGGATCCCAGAAACATTCTCAGTTATTATGCACACACACTGATTACAAGCAAACAGGTCACAAGATGTTACCTTTATTAGGGTACTTTCACATCAGCGGTTTTTGCCGATCGCGGCAGATGCGGTGAAAAAACGCATTTCTGCCGCGATTACCGCATAACCGCTGCACTTGCGGCAAGCCCCATGCAATGTCTTTGGGGCTTGCGGTAAGTGTGCGGCAGGTGCAGCAAGTGCGGTTTCGGCACTTGCGGCAGGTGCGGCCGTGAAAAAAACCGTGGTCAGACGCGTTTTTTTTTCGGCCGCACCTGCCGCAAGTGCCGATACCGCACTTGCCGCACCTGCCGCAAGCCCACATAGACATTGTATGGAGCTTGCCGCAACTGTGCCGCAAGTGCAGCGGTTATGCGGTAATCGCGGCAGATGCGTTTTTTTCACCCCATCGGCAAAAAACGCTGATGTGAAAGCAGCCTTAGCCATTCAATCCCATTTGTGTCAACTTCTGTGCATCTTATCAGACCCAAATCACCAGGGTATGTGAACTTTTGATCAGGGTCATTTTGATGTTTTTCATTGTCATTCTGATTTAAAAAAGAGAAAACACAATAGTTTGACAATAAATGGCTTCACCCAACCACTAACCATGAGTGGGAAAAAAGTTATTGTGTCACCATTCATATTCTCTGGAAAAAAAAGCCAAAAACTATATATATATATATATACAGTGCCTACAAGTAGTATTCAACCCCCTGCAGATGTAGCTGGTTGACACATGCGGAATTAACTTGGCATTGTGACATTTGGACTGCAGATCAGCCTGGAAGTGAGAAATGCAGTGCCACAATAAATTTTTTTTTTTTTCTTTTTTTTTTTTTTTTTAAAGCGTTAAAAGTTAATTCAGAGGGTCATTTATTATTCAACCCCTCAAACCAGCAGCCTTCTGTTTGGTCCCCCTAAAGTATTAAGAAGTAGTTCAGGCACAAATAACAATGAGCTTCACATGTGTGGATTAATTATCTCTTTTGCCAGCCTTTTCTGACTATTTAAGACCCTCCCCAAACTTGTGAACAGCACTCATACATGATCAACATGGGAAAGACAAAGGAGCATTCCAAGGCCATCAGAGACAAGATCGTGGAGGGTCACAAGGCTGACAAGGGGTACAAAACCCTTTCCAAGGAGTTGGGCCTACCTGTCGCCACTGTTGGGAGCATCATCCGGAAGTGGAAGGCTTATGGAACTACTGTTAGCCTTCCACGGCCTGGACAGCCTTTGAAAGTTTCCTCCTGTGCCGAGGCCAGGCTTGTCCGAAGAGTCAAGGCTAACCCAAGGACAACAAGGAAGGAGCTCCGGGAAGATCTCATGGCAGTGGGGACATTGGTTTCAGTCAATACAATAAGTTACGTACTCCACCGCAATGGTCTCCATTCCAGACGAGCTCGTAAGGTTCCTTTACTTTCAAAGCGTCATGTCAAGGCTCATCTACAGTTTGCTCATGATCACTTGGAGGACTCTGAGACAGACTTGTTCAAGGCTCTATGGTCTGATGAGACCAAGATCGAGATCTTTGGTGCCAACCACACACGTGACGTTTGGAGACTGGATGGCACTGCATACGACCCCAAGAATACCATCCCTAAAGTCAAGCATGGTGGTGGCAGCATCATGCTGTGGGGCTGTTTCTCAGCCAAGGGGCCTGGCCATCTGGTCCGCATCCATGGGAAGATGGATAGCACGGCCTACCTGGAGATTTTGGCCAAGAACCTCCGCTCCTCCATCAAGGATCTTAAGATGGGTCGTAATTTCTTCCTCCAACAAGACAACGACCCAAAGCACACAGCCAAGAAAACCAAGGCCTGGTTCAAGAGGGAAAAAATCAAGGTGTTGGAGTGGCCTAGTCAGTCTCCTGACCTTAACCCAATTGAAAACTTGTGGAAGGAGCTCAAGATTAAAGTCCACATGAGACACCCAAAGAACCTAGATAACTTGGAGAAGATCTGCATGGAGGAGTGGGCCAAGATAACTCCAGAGACATGTGCCGGCCTGATCAGGTCTTATAAAAGACGATTATTAGCTGTAATTGCAAACAAGGGTTATTCCACAAAATATTAAACATAGGGGTTGAATAATAATTGACCCACACTTTTATGTTTAAAATTTATAAAAATTCAAATGAGCAACATAACTTTTTGGTTTGTAAGATTTATGCTTCTGTTAATAAATCCTACTCTCGTTTGCAGTTTGAAGGCTCTAACTTATTGGCATCTTATCAAACCAGCTAAATCTGCAGGGGTTGAATACTACTTGTAGGCACTGTATATATATATATTGTGAGACGGTAGCCGGGGTTGTCATGGACGGCCGGTACGTCTCCCCCAGGTTGTGCGCCCTCCATGGGTAGAAAAGTACTCCAGTCCAGGGTTTGGAGGTTTTTTCCCTCTTCCCAGAGAGGAAGGCGTTAAGAGGAAGCAGGAACACTGGGTGTGGGTCCTTGAGTTGAGAGTGAGCACAACTCCCTGGGATTCTGATGAGGAAGCATGTTCTGAGTCAGGCCGCAGACCTAGTGGCAGATAGACTTCTGGGAAAGCAGCGAGGAGCGGCCCCTGAAGGAAGGGGACCGGAATGCTCTTTTGGACTATTGTTTTTTTGTCTCTTCTGTTGGTGGAATAAAACCCATGTGCAGTGACCCGTGGTGCCCGGATCCCTTGTCTTCGCCGTGCCGCCGCTACCTCACAATATATATATATATATATATATATATATATATATATATATATATATATATATATATATATATACACATACAGTACAGACCAAAGGTTTGGACACACCTTCTCATTCAGAGTTTTCTTTATTTTCATGACTATGAAAATTGTAGATTCACACTGTAAAAAAAACTAATAAAAAAGCAGATAGAATAAGGCAGTGTTCAGACAACTCACCAATTGCAGCCAAATGAAATCAAACAATGCACTTGGCAAGATGTGGTCAGACCCCATTATACACTGCAGACACAGGTGCACAGAACCACCCTCAACCTGCCACATATGGGGGAGGTGGTTTTGCTATGCACGAGATGATCTGCACATAGGACGCCATTCACACTGATGTCAGCGGTGCAGAGTGTCTGTATGCCACCCACTACTCCCTGCCTCCAGACCAAATGGGAAGCCAGACGATGCATCCACCCACTTGATGAACCTATGGGGCCCAGCCACACCTGGCAAAAAGATAAAAAAGTGCAAAAAAAAATAATTTTTTTTTTATAAAATTTTTTTGATGTGAGGTATTGGTTGATGCATTGGCCAAGACACGTTAAGCTCGTTATCCCCATCACGGATCCTCATGCTTACGAGTCCCATCAAAATTGTTAAAAAACTAATAAAGAAGCAGATAGAATAAGGCAGTGTTCAGACAACTCACCGATTGCATCCAAATGAAATCAAACAATGCACTTGGCAGGATGTGGTCAGACCCCATTATACACTGCAGACACAGGGCGTGTGTGCCCAATACATGGCCATCTTCTGTCCATCTGTAGCCAAAATGAAGGACTACTGAAACTGAAAATTTAAAGGAGTGCTGCAGTGAAATTCTTGAAGTTGTATGTATTGAAAGGCTGTGAAGGAAGCCAAGCTGCCCTGCACCCTGAAGGCATTGCTGCTCAAAAGGTTCATCCACCTTCATCCAGATACTCCAGAAGACTGTAGTATCTGGATGAAGGTGTATATTTAATCTGACGCATTTCGGAGCAAATACCCAGCTCCTTCCTCAGGGACGAACAAAAAATGAGTAAGGAGCTGGGTATTGGCTCTGAAACACGTCGGATTAAATATACACCTTCATCCAGATACTCCAGTCTTCTGGTCTTCTTTGGCAGCAGCGCGGATCGAGGGACACTTCGTCCTATATATGCTATTTTTGGACCACGGTGACATGTGGATGTGTGGATCCAGCGGCAGCTGCCTATTGAGTGATTAAACTGGTTATACACAACCAGACCAGGTGAGCAGATTCTACTCATTGATACATCCACTCTCCATATTTAGGAGATATGACCCTATTGTGCATTTTATCTCACTTTCTAAAAAACAAAATGAGGCCTACAAAGAAAAGAACCCAGTACCTACAGTCAAATATGGTGGAGGGTCAATGATGTTTTGGGATTGTTTCACTGCCTCTGGCACTGGGTGCCTTGACTGTGTGCAAGGCATCATGAAATCTGAAGATTATCAAAGGATTTGTGTCACAATGTAGTGCACATTGTCAGAAAGTTGGGTTTGTGGCTTAGGTTATGGTTCTTTCTGTGGGACAGTGACCCGAAATATACTTCAAGAAGACCCAGAAATGGATGGAAGCAAAGTGAAGGGAGTTCTAAAGTGGCAGCAATGAGTTCTGATTTAAATTCCATTGAACAATGAGATCTTAAAATTGCTGTTGGGAGAAGAAGCCTTCAAATATGAAAGACCTGGAGCAGTTTGCAAAAGAGTGGTCCAAAATTCCAGTTGGGAGGTGTTAGACGCTTGTGGATGGTTATAGGAAGTGATTGATTGCAGTTATTTATTCCGAAGGATATGCACCCAAATATTAAGTTGAGGGTGCCAACAATTTTTGTACAGCCCATTTTTGAGTTTGTGTGTGAAATTATCTCTAATTTGCCTTATTTTTCTGGGGTTTTTGTGCTGCTCCAATACACACAAAGAGCATATACATGTGTAACTACAATAATTTTCTTGAACAATTCCAAGGGCGCCAACACTTTCAGCCATAACTGTAGGGCCAAACATAAGCTAACATACATATGACAAGACACAGTTCAGTATCAGAAACATTTTTTATTATTTTTATACAACTGATTTATTATCTCACAGAGATCATAAAAGTATACAGATATTCACAAAGTATTTCAATTTAATATTACAAGAATATATTATTCACATAAAGCTTATTTCTTTAATAAAAAAAAAAAAAAACACCAACTAAAAGTGGCAATTATGTTCTTCCTGTATTAGACTCTACTAAGAGACATAACACTAGCTAAATTGGAATTATGAACATACAAGTCCAGACATGGCTTGTTTTATGTCTCAAGCATGTATGGCAAGATTTGGCATTACGTTCATTCATATACAATGGTTAATAAGCATTCTCCCTTTACAAGCAAGTTGTTCTACATTTTGAAGGATCCTTAACAGTAAGAGACTCTAAAACGAATGACTTGAGTTAATGCATCTTCACATATATGGTTTGCCTTAAAGAATTAGGTGAACACCAGATACCCCAGTAAATGCTGGTGAGCTGTCCCTGTGCCTTCTAAAGGGCCAGCAGTAAAAATGAACACTAGTGTTGGGGGCCGTCACACGCTATGATTTTGTGAGCGTACTCAGTAATGATCTCAGGGGTGCGCGCTCCTGAACAACATCGTTGGTGAGGTGTCACATGTGTAGATAACGTTCAGGACACAGCAATGATGTTGCGTGCAGGTATCGTTCGCACAACCAGCGACCGATGCTTGTCAATGTTGTGACTAGTTGAAATCGTTAAGGAGATCGTTATCGCGGTGTCACACAGAACGATGCAGCAGATTGCATGATCGACATCGTCTGATTTGGGGTCCGGTTCTCATATCTGCAATGAACGATCAGACCACTTATCGCTTGTAACGCAACGACGTCGTTAGAGCGACTGAAAACCCCTGACGTTTCAGCGATATCTTTACAGATATCGTAGCGTGTAACGGCCTCCTTATATAAATGGTATATTTATGTATCTAACTGATTTCTTGATCTTCTTGGCTCATTAGGAATGTTTTACAACACTAAAGATAAGTAGTGTAATATTTGGTTAATATGATAGATGCATGAAATGCATCTTTGCAAGAATACCTTGCACGTTATATAGCTTAACAAAAAATAACTTGCTTATACATACATTCCTTCATATAGGATGATTAGCATAAGCTTTGAAGCAGATAAGCAGATTCTCCCTATCTGTAATATAAGGAAGATTCTGCTCAGTTCTGGAAGGTCACACACAATGTTCCATGCATCACCACAACATTGTGTCTTCACGAGTTGTCCAGAGCCTATAGCTTACAGGGTATGAACATGCAGTAAGTGAAAATGTTCATATTTCAGGATATGAATACAGTTCGGAACCTGTCCTGGTAGACAGTAACAGTGTTTCTAATCAGTAGCCATTAAAGGGAAACGAAGTTTGGCAGTGAGATGACACCGCTTATGTTTCATTGTCAGTCCATACTGTGGTGACATGTCCAGGGTCTCTCCTTGTTTGGAGAACTGCATCTGCTGAAGCATGGTAGTCAAGAACAAGAACACTTCCATTCTTCCAATGGCTTCACCAAGACATCTTCTCCTACCCAGACCAAAAATCATGACTTTTTCTGCCTCTGTTTTGTTTATTGATGAGCCATCTACATTCAGGAAACGTTCTGGACAGAAATTGAATGGGTCTTTCCATAGTTTCCTAGAAGTATAAAATTGCAATGACTGTAGTTTCCATTAACAATTGAACTCTATAACAAATACATAAAATGCAGAAAGAGAGCAGTTATCCTCATCTACTCCCACAGAAAACTCTTATGTTTGTATGTTATGTTATATTTCTATGTGCATGCTAAATGCCTGGCATACCAGTGCTTATAAAATCCCAGCAACTTAATAGAAAAATCTAACATTGTAGAATGGAGATACCAAATGTAAATCACATGATGTAGTCTGTAAACTTTTAAATTCTGCTCCCAAAACATGTTAGCACCAGTCAGATTTTTTATGAATGAAAACGTCCAGCCTAAAATCCTAAGAGAATTTTCCACAAGGAGTCTTTACGCCAAGTTTTTGGACCAGAAACTGAGTGCAGACTCAATTTTTGAGATTTATAGAGTTTCTACTGCAAAAACGCTAAGTAAATACGCCAAAAGTTCTTTTAGGCTGGCTTCACATTAGCGTTTGTGTCTGCATGCTGATGGCATGCAGACACAAACGCTGTCAAAAGCAGGGACACTTTGATGTGTCCGCAGCGGATAATGTCCGCCTGCGGACACATCACTAGGGAGCCCGGCAGCCAATCGGCGCTGTCCGGGGGCGGGCCGGGGGCGGAGATCAGCGCCGGAGATCTCCGCCCCCCCCCGGCCGCCGGTAAGCTCCGGGACATGTCGGCGGGGAGAACAGCTGATGTGAGAGCTGTTTGAATCTTCCCGCGCCGACACTGAGAGGAGATGTCGGCGCGGGGAAGATTCAAACAGCTCTCAGATCAGCTGTTCTCCCCGCCGACATCGCTAGGAGATTACAGGCGGCGGGGAGAAGGAGGACAGCAGAGCCTCAGCTGATCTCCCGGTGGCCGTCGGTGAGCTCCTGTGACATCACCGGCGGCCACCGGGAGATTTTTCAATGGGTCCGCAGCGTTCTCCTGCGGTGTCATGCAGAGGACACTGCGGACCCATTGAAGACAATGCATTTTTTGTACGCTTGGGGACGCTTGCTGATTGTCCAAGCTCCCCAAACGCACAAAAAAACCCAACATGCTGCGTCCCGGGTGCGGATGCTGGACACCGGAAGCAGCAGATATCGTCCGCATCCGCACCCGAACGCAGCAAACGCAGGCACCATGCGTTCCTATGTTAAACATAGGAACGCAGTGCGCATGCGTTTGACTGCGTATGGGAACGCAGCAATACGCTGCCTTCCCATACGCAAATGTGAAGCCAGCCTTACACAGATAAATTGCCACTGCGATCAGCAGATTGCAATTTCATTTGTGCCTATTTACTCTCTTTTTTACGGGTAAGGCTAGTTTCACACTAGCGTTTTTGTGAATTGGGGGGGGGGGGGGGGGGAATGAGGGTAAAGCCTGCATTCCCCAGATTTCCCTGAAGTACCCCGCAAAGATGCAACTGTATGCACCTGCACCAGTATTATCAATGATCTGGGCTCACGGATCAGTGATAATACCGTTGCAGGAACAGACAGTTGCTTCCGGCTGTGTACCTGTTTCCACCCGGTGAGGGGACAAATGACATTTGAAGCTGCGTTCTTGGTATGTGCAGTTCCAAAATCTGGACCAGGGGGTCTGAGTCCAATGGGATCTGGAGTCCCCTGGATCTGGGTTACACAGAGCCGATTTTAATTCATGCTGCATTGTTCCGGATCCAGGTGGTCACGATTTTTGACATGGAGACCAAAAATGCACCAAGTTGCGTTTTTGGGGTCAGGAAGAAAAAAATAAAAATAGTGGCCACCCAGATCCGGGAAAAGTGCAAAACTGGATGCACCCACAAGTTCATCCTGTCCCATTGAAAGGCATTGGGGCCGGAAATGGATGCGAGTGCGTCCAGTGTCAGCCGGATTCACACATATGGTAAAAAAATGCCAGTCTGAAATCAGCCTAACAGTGATCTGAGGAGATAATTAGGGATGAGCGAGTATACTCGCTATTATTCGGTATTCGCCGAATAGTAGCGGTATTCGGGCTACTCGCTACTCTCCGAGTACTTATGTGTACTCGGGAGTAGCGAGTAGTCCTAATACTTTTGCAGTGTATCTATGGATACACTGCGAAAGTAGCCTAAAAGTGAGCAAAAGTTGTTGAAAAAACAATAAACTTACATATTCACCTGTCTGACGCCTGCACCGGGACCGGAAAACCTCACCTCAGCTCACTGGACAAGGACCTTTCACTACCAGCCAATCAGATGGCCGGTAGCGATCTGGCCAATCAGATGGCGCCACGTCACACCACGTGATTGCTAGCAGCCACCTGATTGGCCAATTTGCAAGGTCCTAGATGTATTATCTATAGATACACTGCAAATGTATTCGTACTCGCTATGCTCGCAACGAGTAGCGAGTACAGCTACCTACTCATTGCAAGTGTAGCGAGCATGAATAATAAGGTACTCACTCATTCCTAGGGATAATCATATGTCTCTTCTGACTTATTGTTGTCAGCTACAGTTCCACTACTTATAGATTGGTCTTAAGTTAGCAGTTTTTAGCTAAACATACTCAAAGGTCATAATGAGAATATAAAATATTTCAATACTTACGGGTCGTGATTCACTTGCCATTGGTTGATCATTACACATATGCCCTTAGGGATGAAGTAACCATTGAGTACGGTTTCAGAGGTTGTGCTGAAATATGAAGACAAATGTTTTAAGCCAACACTGTGGTAACTACTGTACAACTGGTAAGCCAAATAATTTTGTACATCATTTTTAAAACTACATGTAAAATTAAACATATTCTTCTATTAAACAGTTTAAGCTTACTAGTATATATAATATATCCAACATAAACCATTATATTCTGTGAATTTATATTGAGTAGCTCTGTGTTACATGTCATTATAATGCATAAAATCTAAACATAAGTAGTTTTTTTAAGTTAGTTTGCCATCAGAACTTACCAGTGTGGAATTGTGAAGGGAAGGAATGAAGAATGGCGAAACATCTCTAAGATGAAGGCATCTGTGTAAGGCAGCTGAGCTCTGTCTGATGACTTTGGCCTTCTCGCTCTACCAATTACCCTATCTGATACACAAAATTAGAAGAAATTGCATAAGGTTTCTATATTCTTATAAGGGTTAGCTTACACAAGCATTTAATTTTTTAAGCAATGAATGATGTGATTGTAACTCATGACTAGTAAACGATATTAGATAAGTATTAATACAGACTAAGAATCGTGAATGATATTGATGAATACCGATTGTTCCTCTGCTCCTTTATGCTGGTCTAATCAATGAAGGAGCAAATAATCTCTATTGACATTATCCAGTCTTCAAAAGATGACCAAGACTATCTTTGCCCACCTAAATGATCTAAATGATTTTGTGCGATGAACGTGCATTTTTGGACAAAACATTCAGGCGCTCAACCAATTCACATTACACAATTAACGTGAATGAAGGGTCGTTAGCATTAGAATCTGAAAGGCTATCGGCCAGTGTAAAGAGGCCTCAAAGGTGGTTGGAGGATGTGGCCAATGAGATCAATAATGAAATATACAATGAGAAGTGTTTGAATAGTGAACATTTGGCAATCTTCATGGACTGGATTAAAAAAAAAATGTTGCTCCCTAGTAATTGTCACAAAGCCGTTTTTAAAAACTAGACATGAGATGATGAAATTGATTCCATGCACTAATGATGTTGGAAATCTAATCTGATCTATGAATTTTATAAATTCCCTTAAGTGTCTCACTTAAGATTTTCTGATCAACTCACCAAGTTCCATCTGGATCTTTTCTTGCATTTCTGGGTTGGCCACTAGATACATAAGACTCCATGACAAAGCAGTTGTAATGGTATCAAACCCTATAAAACATAAAAATTGATCAGTTTTAAAGCTTTGAGATTGTGTGAGTAAATTAACCATTAGAATGACTGAGATACCCTGTTTCCCTGAAAATAAGACATTTTCATATTACTTTTTGCTCCAAAATATGCAATGTGTGTTATTTTTCCATCATCCCCTTGAAAGCTCCAATATTTCCATCATCCCCTTGCAGCCCCCAATACTCCCAGCATCCCCTTGCAGCCCCCAATATTCCCATGCAATATCCCTCCCCCCCCCCCCCCCCATCTTATTTTAGGGGAAACATGATATATTATGGATAGATTGCTGAGTGGACTGACTGTACATTAATTCAGTATATTTACCATCACTCATCATTACAGATACCATGTACAAATTTGAGGAAAACAAGAACACCACTCAGAGTATGGTATTTAACTAATTTGTTTATAATTTGTAAACACTAATATTTTTAAATTATTGATGAGTGTAATATACATTATATATAAATGTCAGTATTGGTGGACTCCTACTACTTATGTATTATTGATTTCCTGAAAATGTTTAACATTTTGACTTAATGCTCACCTGCTCCAAAAAGGTCATTTACAATGTTGACAATTTTCTTCTCGGATAATTGGACATTGGAGTTCTCATCTAATTTCTTGTCTTGAGAATGTGGATAAGGGAGTCAGTAATATCCCGAATTGCGTTCTAGAATAAGGAACCAAGCATTTGTTACATGAAAGTTTTTTTTTTTATTCTGCACAAAAGCAACTCAATTGGTAATTGAGGTTAATTGTGCAGACAGGTAATAAAAAAGTTTGAAGTATATCCTAAATAAAATGGTTATTTTTTTAATTTTTTTAATTACATTAAAAATTCTCACAAGTACTTACGCTATCATGAGTTCTGTAGTGCTCATGCACAATTTTCTGTATGAAGGATGTAAACTTCTTATTGATATCAACAAAGTTCTTCATTGTGCGACTTGGCAGATATTGAAGAATGGGATGAAATCAGCTGGATTTCCTGATGCAGCAGCTGCTCCAAACTCATCAGTCACATTGACTAGTTCCAGAAACTCTTGGTCATCATGGCTGTATCTTTTCCCAAAGCACATTGCACAGATGACATTAGCCACCGAAACAACCACATACCTATAGTGGTCAAAATAACCCTTTTCTTCAATCAGCTGCTGAAATTTCCTCACTAGATACTCAGCTTCTTTAGATATATGCTCTTCCACCAGAGTCGTGTCTGAAGATTCCAATGAGGGAGCGATGGCAAAGGTCTTGAGGGCATTGTGTGCCAGTCTGCGACGTGCTTTCCATACTTCACCAGAATCATGACTGAATGTCAAACTCTGACCATCACCAACTAGTCGAAATGTAAAGAGGTCTGGACGTGCAGAAAATACATCACCTTGCTTCAACAGGGCCTGACGGAGTGTTTCCAGTCCACTAAGCACTAAAACAGGCTTTGTGCCAATCTGGATTTGAAGCACATCTCCATAGATCTCACTCATCTTGGTTAGGCTAAGGTGTGGATCCTTGCTTAGTGAAAGCAAATTTCCTATTAGTGGCAAAGGCATTGGCCCAGGCACTGGCATTGTTCCTTTGGGGACAGTCTTCCTGTAGGACTTAATAAGCAGGAAGAGAATGGAGAAGACCACAGAGGCAATGAGTATCTCTGTGGCAGATAACCCACCAAAGGAGTTGATCAAATTGATCATTTTGTCTAAAAAGAAAGAAATGAAAAAGATCAAGAATAAGATGGATGGGTTACACATCATGAGATACAACATCATCATGTTTTCTGTAATATGTTATGGAGTATTCAGTTTATTAGGTACAGAACCAGAGGCGCAAAACCCGGTATAGGTTCCCACCTCAGAGCTACTCAAAAAAGTACATTAAACCGAGAAAAATTGAGTAAACCTCCAATTTGCAAAAGTTATAATTTATTACATAACAAGGTCGGACCGGAAGGATGATGTCAAGTGCCATCTACCTGGTATCCACATACAAAATAATTAAAGGAATTTATAAATTCGCAAGATGGTGCAGCAAAATTACATGGCAACAAACCAAATAACAGTATCTATTGCACAATGACATATAGTCTCTTGGTGCACCAAGTTTACATTCCCAACATATATTGCACTGACCCAAACAGGTTCACATTGTGCTATACACTTGATTTGTACATATAAAGTTTACATCCACTTATGGGATGTCCATATAGGGATTTAATGCTGTAGTGCTTATGTTAGACATATCAGTATTGGTTATCTTTGCACTCTGTAATCTTTATATGTACAAATCAAGTGTATAGCACAAATGTGAACCTGTTTGGGTCAGTGCAATATATGTTAGGATGTAAACTTGGTGTACCAAGAGACTATATTTGGCTTGTTGCCATGTCATTTTGCTGCACCATCTTGCGGATTTATAAATTCCCTTCATTATTTTGTATGTGGATGGCACTTGACATCATCCTTCCTGTCCGACCTTGTTATGTAATAAATTATAACTTTTGCAAATTGGAGCGTTTACTCAATTTTTCTCACTTTAAAGTATTCAGTTTATGTTTAAAACATGAAGTCATCAGTCAAGTTAATGATTTTGATTATGACATAGCTTCATGTTTTAGTAATAGCCTCAGGTTTGTGATCAAATCAAGTTGACAATGTAACTTTAGAGCCATGCATGATAAGGATGCATGGGGACTATTTCACCCAACTTACTTCTATTCTATTTGGTCATTAAGACAAATGCTAGTAGTTTTCACATCTGAGGATTGTATTGTTCTTTTCTTTGTAATTGAATAAAGTAGCTTGTTTGAGGCTTTGGATAATACATGCTTCATACTTTAATTGCAATAAGGCATTATCAAAGCCACCAGTAGTACCTCATCAAAGACTAGAATTACAGTGGAAGCCTATGAAGAAGCATACAACCCACTTACAAGCCTTAAGACTTTGATGGTTAGAAAATAAAATGCCACTGGTTCTTTTATGATGGTTCACATACCTAATCTCCAGTAACAATGGCAGGAATGTGTGTCTTGGTCATTTATCAAAAAGTTTATAATATTAGAATTTACTTTTTTAGACTATATGATGCCCACACATTTCTTATTCCATTAGAAACTGTTCCTGACTTTGGCATGAACAGCATGTAAGATTGCAGCCACTAGCTACTTTCCAATGAACGTATTGTTATAGGTCTGTATAATCTTATAGAACTGAATAGGGTTCATCAGTATTCCAACAACTTTGTATCCAGATTTGCATTCATTGGGTTTATTGTCTATGTAGCAAAAAATAGATCTGTGTTTTCTCAAGAGAATAAAAATTGAACATAAAAATGGATTAATAAACTAATCAAATGCTGATGGAATATGATGAATCTGTGCTTGAGGCACTTTCCATATACTTTAATGGGCATATTCTAGCTGTAAGATGTATCAACACAGCACATACTGCATGTTTGAAAAGTGCATGAAAGTAAAACGCTCATGTAAATAACACTAACAGTACAATACTACAATAAGTGTGAGATGGATGGAAAATATGCTACTGTATATATGCTGGTTATGTTATCCCACCATGCAAAGTACTCTGCCCAGAAATAGTGATACTGTGAATACAAATGAATGGATGCTCTAGGATGTGAGATATATATATATATCACAACCCGGAGCATCTATTCACTTGTATACACAGTATCACTATTTCTGGGCAGAGTACTTTGCATGGTGGGATAACATAACCAGCATATATACAACTAAGAGAATACATAATCGCGTATATAAAAACATGGAGGATTGATAAACATCTTATATATTCTACTGTATGACTATGCTATTATCTATCCAGAATGCATGGTAAATGCAGCAAAAGGACTGCAGCCATTACAAGTAACAGTGCATGAAAGCCCAGACAGAGCATCTGCTAGGTATGCTATCCATAATCATTGGTATGTGTAATATATATATATATATATATACACACACACATACATCCCAATTAAACACACTACTATACAGAGCTATAGGGGTAAATGACAATCTACATTGACCCCCAGAATGAACACCTCCCATTAATGTCCCATTGTAGCATCATTAGGGCAATCCTTTGTAATACATAAAGCCAATATGAATAAGCAACAAGTTTCTATGCACATTGCCTTCCTAACATCCTAGGGCATTAGGTATATTGCAGTCACCTGACTGTATAGCTAGACATAGCCCCTATTTAGCACAGTGACATAGGACCCAGTACATACCTTGCGTCTGCTGCTCGCAGAGATGCCGCTCCTATGTGTGAACAGGGCTGAGTACCACAGGAGGACCATGCTGTGTGACTTGCCCGCACTCTCTTATATACTCCTCCCTGCCTCCTGATTGGCCAGGGCTCCAGCTCACGTGACTCCAGCACAGGAGAGCTAAGTCCTGGCACCAGGGCAGAGGGTTGCGTGAAGAGCACGGAGCCAAGAACAGATCTAATGGGCAGATAAGGAGCGCAGGCTGCCAGCTGACATCGGTGCCAGGGAGACACCAAGCCCCAGTCTATGACTTCTCACAGCATTCATTACAGCTGATCATTACTAGATCGTGCGAGCCGTCCTGCTGCAGGCGGAGATTAGCAGGCAGCGCTTCATACTGATTATATCATTACACCACAGCGGCCAAATGGACCTGATACACAAGTACAGGAGCCGATCTACAAGAGGACAGGCCTTTATCATCATACATCAGCCGATCTACACTAGGACAGGGCTTTATCATCATACATGAGCCGATCTACTCTAGGACAGGGCTTTATCATCATACATGAGCCGATCTACAAGAGGACAGGCCTTTATCATCATACATCAGCCGATCTACACTAGGACAGGGCTTTATCATCACACATGAGCCGATCTACACTAGGACAGGCCTTTATCATCATACATGAGCCGATCTACACGAGGTCTGGGCTTTATCATCATACATGAGCCGATCTACAAGAGGACAGGGCTTTATCATCATACATGAGCCGATCTACCCTAGGACGGGGCTTTATATCATCATACAGGAGCCGATCTACACTAGGACAGGGCTTTATCATCATACATGAGCCGATCTACACTAGGACAGGGCTTTATCATCATACATGAGCCGATCTACACTAGGACGGGGCTTTATCATCATACATGAGCCGATCTACAAGAGGGCTGGTGGCCTTTATATCATTATCCATGAGCGGATCTACACTTGGACGGGGCTTTATCATCACACATGAGCCGATCTACACTAGGACGGGGCTTTATCATCATACATGAGCCGATCTACAAGAGGGCTGGTGGCCGCCGCCTTTATATCATTATACATGAGCGGATCTACACTAGGACAGGGCTTTATCATCATACATGAGCCGATCTACACTAGGACAGGGCTTTATCATCATACATGAGCCGATCTCTACTAGGACGGGGCTTTATCATCATACATGAGCCGATCTACAGTAGGACAGGGCTTTATCATCATACATGAGCCGGTCTACACGAGGACAGGGCTTTATCATCATACATGAGCCGATCTCTACTAGGACGGGGCTTTATCATCATACATGAGCCGATCTACACGAGGTCTGGGCTTTATCATCATACATGAGCCGATCTACACTAGGACAGGGCTGTATCATCATACATGAGCCGATCTACACTAGGACGGGGCTTTATCATCATACATGAGCCGATCTACACTAGGACGGGGCTTTATCATCATACATGAGCCGATCTACAAGAGGGCTGGTGGCCTTTATCATTATCCATGAGCGGATCTACACTTGGACGGGGCTTTATCATCACACATGAGCCGATCTACACTAGGACGGGGCTTTATCATCATACATGAGCCGATCTACAAGAGGGCTGGTGGCCGCCGCCTTTATATCATTATACATGAGCGGATCTACACTAGGACAGGGCTTTATCATCATACATGAGCCGATCTACACTAGGACAGGGCTTTATCATCATACATGAGCCGATCTCTACTAGGACGGGCTTTATCATCATACATGAGCCGATCTACAGTAGGACAGGGCTTTATCATCATACATGAGCCGTCTACACAGGACAGGGCTTTATCATCATACATGAGCCGATCTACTACTAGGACGGGCTTTATCATCATACATGAGCCGATCTACACGAGGTCTGGGCTTTATCATCATACATGAGCCGATCTACACTAGGACAGGGCTTATCATCATACATGAGCCGATCTACACTAGGACGGGGCTTTATCATCATACATGAGCCGATCTACACTAGGACGGGGCTTTATCATCATACATGAGCCGATCTACAAGAGGGCTGGTGGCCTTTATATCATTATCCATGAGCGGATCTACACTTGGACGGGGCTTTATCATCAACATGAGCGATCTACACTAGGACGGGGCTTTATCATCATACATGAGCCGATCTACAAGAGGGCTGGTGGCCGCCGCCTTTATATCATTATACATGAGCGGATCTACACTAGGACAGGGCTTTATCATCATACATGAGCCGATCTACACTAGGACAGGGCTTTATCATCATACATGAGCCGATCTCTACTAGGACGGGGCTTTATCATCATACATGAGCCGATCTCACAGTAGGACAGGGCTTTATCATCATACATGAGCCGATCTACACTAGGACAGGGCTTTATCATCATACATGAGCCGATCTCTACTAGGACGGGGCTTTATCATCATACATGAGCCGATCTACACAGGACTGGGCTTTATCATCATACATGAGCCATCTACACTAGGACAGGGCTGTTATCATCATACATGAGCCGATCTACATAGGACGGGCTTTATCATCAATACATGAGACCGATCTACACTAGGACGGGGCTTTATCATCATACATGAGCCGATCTACAAGAGGGACTGGTGGCCTTTATATCATTATACATGAGCGATCTACACTTGAGACGGGGCTTTATCATCAACATGAGCCGATCTACACTAGGACGGGCTTTATCATCATACATGAGCCGATCTACAAGAGGGCTGTTGGCCGCGCCTTATATCATTATACATGAGGGATCTACACTAGGACAGGGCTTTATCATCATACATGAGCCGATCTACACTAGGACAGGGCTTTATCATCATACATGAGCCGATCTACACTAGGACAGGCCTTTATCATCATACATGAGCCGATCTACACAAGGTCTGGTCTTTATCATCATACACAAGCCTGTCTACACGAGGTCTGGGCTTTATCATAAAGGCTGCTGTCCTATTCCCTGAGAAACAACGGATTACGACTCTCATCATTGTATCCACATACACACTTCGCTCCAGATTACATTGTGATCACCAATCTGATGCTCAGAGAATAAACCTGTCCTCTAGGTCCCCTAATTCTATACATACAATATGTGTAATCACTAATTACATGCGACAGATCCAGGGAGGGAAGTCAATGGTAATTAGCCATTCATTGCAGTCATATCGGTCGCAGTTCTTAGATATTATACTTTATTAAGTATAAAGCAAATTCCCCCTAGACACCCAAAATCCTATCATTTCTAAACCTGTATAGAAAGCTAGACTCTTGTGATTATAGGGAGGTGTATAATATCTGTACATATTAATATATATGGTCAGGGTACTTTCAAAGTGGATAGGAAAATAAAGTGCTGAACAATTGGTCTGTAACAACAGCTATAAACTATTGTCACCCCTCTAATCCCCAAATTTCACATAGTGCTGAGCCCAATATAACCATAGGACATCAGTCATCTACATCTCACCTCTACTATACCTAAAGTGGGGCAGAGCCCGGGTATAGGCTGCTCTGTAGAATCAGTATAGAAATATAACATGGACATCAGATAAAGAACATGGTATCAGCATCCTCCTCATTCATCAGACAGAAATGTGTATTGTTCTGTTCAGTGATACAATATATCATTGTGTATAAGGAAATCCGCCTCTGCGTCTCCTTGTAACATTAATGTCGGGACATTGTGGTTCCTTCTTCATATATGTTGTAGTATGTTCTTCTTCCTCCAATATTCCAATAACATAACTCAATAAATCACCTGCGCAGACTGTCCCCCCAACTAATTCTGGGTGTTGTATGTTATTCACATATACATCAAACAATGGCTTTCTGTTATCTCACTATTTATCCTGCAATTATAGTAACCAGATTTATTGAGTATTTCATTATATTAATTAGTATGTTCTCTCCTTGACTTATTCCTTTATTAATTAGTTCCAAAACGAATTAGGAGTTTTTTTTTAATTAATTGTTTAGTTTTGTTTACAGATCAATTTACCAAATTAGCGGCAGTAAACTCCTATACAGGAGAACAGGCATTGTGTGATAATAAATAGGTCAATTGCCCCAAAACCTCCCTTTTAAAACGAATATATACAGAACTTATACAGATTTTACAGCTAAGACAGACAGACAGATAGTAGATAGATAGATAGATAGATAGATAGATAGATAGATAGATAGATAGACAAACAGAAAGGTAGACAGACAGACAGATAGATAGATCCTGCTGAATGGATTTCTGCAAAATGTTAAGATTATGGTAAACACAGACGCCTCAAGTTGTTGCAATGCTTGTATCCCATACTCTCTCTCTCTATACTATATATATATATATAATTTTGTTATAATACTATGAAGACTATGATACCATATTTTATTGCACTGATGTAGTAATAATAATATATTACACTAAATATATGACTGTATAGAATACTATAATATTATATTAATGTTATACTAAATTATCATTATACTTTTCTTTTCTACTATATTTCACACCATAATATTTTACTGTACAACATATATTACACTATACCTTACTGTATGGTGTTTCTAACTGATTCATTATTTCTCAATACTTTCATAATGTACTACTCTACTGTCGTTCTATAATTGTTTAATTACTGTATATGTCTAATGTACAACTTTAAGAGTGGATGGGGGACACTTGCTGGTTAATTTTCCACATTGTATATAACTAACTGAGATTGTGGGCTCCACTGTATGAACACACCCATGACCCCCATATTTTCTGTTGTAGAATGTGTGCTGTGGAGCATTGGGCTCTGGAGTATTGCTCTGTGGAGCACTGTGCTGCTACATGCCTCATGTATATGTTCTGAGCACTGACTCCTGTTCACCAGTACTGCAGGTGGCTGGAGTGCAAGCAGTGGATATGGGGCTCCGTCCTGACAATAGGTGGGGAATCACAGTAATGTACATTTTGTCACAGTCAGCACTGTCCTGTTTAAGTGCAGTATTGTGCTATGGAGTATGGGAGTATTGCTCTGGAGCATTGTGATGTGGAATACTGTGCTGTGGGGTACTGTGCTGTAGAGCATTGTGCTATGGAGCGCTGTGTTATGGAATACTGTGCTGTGGGGTACTGTGATGTGGAGTATGGTGCTATGGAGCGCTGTGTTATGGAATACTGTGCTGTGGGGTACTGTGATGTGGAGTATGGTGCTATGGAGCGCTGTGTTATGGAATACTGTGCTGTGGAGTATGGTGCTATGGAGCGCTGTGTTATGGAATACTGTGCTGTGGAGTATGGTGCTATGGAGCGCTGTGTTATGGAATACTGTGTTATGAATACTGTGCTGTGGGGTACTGTGATGTGGAGTATGGTGCTATGGAGCGCTGTGTTATGGAATACTGTGCTGTGGGGTACTGTGATGTGGAGTATGGTGCTATGGAGCGCTGTGTTATGGAATACTGTGCTGTGGGGTACTGTGATGTGGAGTATGGTGCTATGGAGCGCTGTGTTATGGAATACTGTGATGTGGGGTACTGTGATGTGGAGTATGGTGCTATGGAGCGCTGTGTTATGGAATACTGTGCTGTGGAGTATGGTGCTTGATGGAGGAGCGCTGTGTTATGGAATACTGTGCTGTGGGGCCTGTTGATGTGGAGTATGTGTGCTATGGAGCGCTGTGTTATGGAATACTGTGCTGTGGGGTACTGTGATGTGGAGTATGGTGCTATGGAGCGCTGTGTTATGGAATACTGTGCTGTGGAGTATGGTGCTATGGAGCGCTGTGTTATGGAATACTGTGCTGTGGGGTACTGTGATGGAGTATGGTGCTATGGAGCGCTGTGTTATGGAATACTGTGCTGTGGGGTACTGTGCTGTGGAGTATGGTGCTATGGAGCGCGTGTGTTATGGAATACTGTGCTGTGTTATGGAATACTGTGATGTGGAGTATGGTGCTATGGAGCGCTGTGTTATGGAATACTGTGCTGTGGGGTACTGTGATGTGGAGTATGGTGCTATGGAGCGCTGTGTTATGGAATACTGTGCTGTGGAGCATTGTGCTGTGGAGCATTGTGTTATGGAGCGCTGTGTTATGGAATACTGTGATGTGGGGTACTGTGCTGTAGAGCATTGTGCTATGGAGCGCTGTGTTATGGAATACTGTGATGTGGGGTACTGTGATGTGGAGTATGGTGCTATGGAGCGCTGTGTTATGGAATACTGTGCTGTGGGGTACTGTGCTGTGAAGTATTGTGCTGTGGAGCACTGTGCTGTGAAGTATTGTGCTGTGGAGCATTGTGCTGTGGAGCATTGTGTTGTAGAATACTGTGCTGTGGAGCACTGTGCTGTGAAGTACTGTGCTGTGAAGCATTGTGCTGTGGAGCATTGTGTTGTAGAATACTGTGCTGTGAAGTACTGTGCTGTGAAGTACTGTGCTGTGGAGCATTATGTTGTGGAATGATGTGCTGTGGGGTACTGTGCGGTGGAGCATTCTATTAAGGAATACTGTCCTGTGGAGTATTGTGCTGTGAATCACTGTGCTAATGGAGTACTGTTCTGTGGAATATTTTACTGTGAAGCACTGTGCTCTTGAGTATTATACTGTGGTGTATTGTGCTGTGGAGTATTGTGCAGTGAAGCACTGTGTTGTAGAGTATTGTGCTGTGGAGTATTGTGCTGTGGATCACTGTGCTGGGGAGCAGGGGCGTAACTACAATAGGTGCAGGGGTTGCGACCGCACCTGGGCCCTGCAGCCTAGGGGGGCCCCAAAAGTTCCTTTGGCCCATAGAAAAAGACTATTACTATTACTATTAAAGATTTGCAATAATTGGGGGCCCTGTTGGAGCTTTCGCATCGGGGCCCATTGGCCTGAAGTTACGCCACTGCAGGGGAGTATTGAGCAGTGAAGCACTATGCTTTGGAGAATTGTGCTGTGGAGCCCTAAGCTCTGGAGTATTATGCTGTTGAGTATTGTGCTGTGGAGTATTGTGCGGTGGAGCAATGTGCAGTGGAGCATTGTGCTGTATTGTGCTGTGGAACATTGTACTGTGGAGCACTGTTTTGTGGAGCATTGTGCTAGGTGAAGATTGTGCTATGAAGTAGTGTGCTGAAGAAAATTGTGCTGTGGAGAATTGTGCTGTGGCGTATTGTGCTGTGGAGTACTGTACTGTGGAACACTGTGCTGTGTAGTATTGTGCTGTAGAGCATGGTGCTGTTTAGTATTGTGCTGTGGAGCATGGTGTTGGGTAGTATTGTGCTGTGGAGCATGGTACAGTGGGCATTGTGCTGTGTAGTATTGTGCTGTGGAGCATGGTGCTGTGGAGCTATATGCTGTGTAGTATTGTGCTGTGGAGCATGGTGCTGTGTAGTATTGTGCTGTAGAGCATTGTGCTGTGGAACATGGTGCAGTGGGCATTGTGCTGTGTAGTATTGTGCTTTGGAGCATGGTGCTGTGGAGCATTGTGCTGGAGAGCATTGTGCTGTGTAGTATTGTGCTGGACAGCATGGTACAGTGGGCATTGTGCTGTGTAGTATAGTGCTGTGGAGCATGGTGCTGTGGAGCATTGTGCTGTGTAGTATTGTGCTGTGGAGCATGATACAGTGGCATTGTGCTGTGTAGTATAGTGCTGTGGAGCATGGTGCTGTGGAGCATGGTGCTGTGTAATATTGTGCTGTGGACATGGTGCAGTTGGCATTGTGCTGTGGAGCATGATACAGTGGGCATGGTGCTGAGTAGTATTGTGCTGTGGAGCATGGTGCTTGTGTAATATTTTGCTGTGCAGTGGGCATTGTGCTGTGTAATATTGTGCTATGGAGCATGGTGCAGTGGGCATTGTGTGAGTAGTATTTGCTGTGGAGCATGGTGTTGTGTAATATTATGCTATGGAGCATTGTGCTGAGTAGTATTGTGCTGTGGAGCATGGTGCTGTGTAATATTATGCTATGGAGCATGGTGCAGTGGGCATTGTGCTGAGTAGTATTGTGCTGTGGAGCATGGTGCTGTGTAATATTATGCTGTGGAGCATGGTGCTGTGGAGCACTAAGCTTTTGGGTATTGTGCTGTGGAGCTGTAAGCTGTGGAACATGTGCTGTGGAGCACTAAGCTGGGAGTATTGAACTGCGGATACTGTATATGCTAGGGAGTATTGTGCTGTGGAGTGTTGTGCTTGTGAGGGAGGAAAAAAGAGAGAGAGCGAGGAGAAGAAAGAAAGCGAGAGAGGAGAAAGAGAGAAAAGAGAAGAGAAGAGAAAGAGAGAGAGAAGGGAGAGAAAGAAAGAGAGAAAAGAGGAGGAAAAGAGAAGAAAAGAGAGAAAGAGAGAGAGAGAAGAAGAGAAAGAGAGAGAGAAGAAGAAGAGAAAGAGAGAGAAAGAGAGAGAAGAGAGAAAAGAGAGGAGAGAAAGAGAGAGAGAAAAGAGAAGAGAAAGAGAGAGAAAGAGAGAGAGGAAGAGAGAGAAAGGAGAGAGAAGGGAGAAAGAGATTGTAGAGGGAGGTAAGCTGTGGAAAGAGGGGGATAAGGAGAGTAGTGAAAGGAGAGAGAAAGTAGGAGATGTGAGAGGTGTGGAGGGAGAGAGAAAAAGAGAGAGAGAGAGGAGAGAGAGAGAAAGAAAGAAGAGAGAAGAGAGAGAGAAAAGAGAGAGAGAAAGAGAGAGAGAGAGAAAGAGAGAGAGAGAGAAGAGAGAGAGAAGAGAGAGAGAAGAGAAGAGAGAGAGAGAGAAAAGAGAGAGAGAAG